>CM028380.1:109067224-109111650 GCA_013146195.2 Codonopsis lanceolata | reverse complement strand
TATTCTTTTTGTTTTTGTAACTCCAACATTTATAATAGACTTTATGGGATATTACTACTAGAATGAGAGATATTATTTGCCTATTGATGATAGATTTATTTCATCATCAATGTGGTTATTTAATCGCCTGACTCCTATAAAAAGGAGATTATTTCTACAATTACAGACACACACGATCAACACAGTTTAGGAAAATCTCTGTTTTTCTTCTGCCATCTGCAATCGTTGAGTGTATTCCTTTGGCCTTCTGTTTTCTTATTGGTGATAGGGTTAGGCACAAATCTAGTTCGCTAGAATGCTTAGTGCTGAATGTTTCTTCGGTGTCTCTGATGTATCCTGGGAGAGAGACGTCCATTAGAGCTTCAAGCACGAGAAGAGGTAATTTGTTTTGAGGAAACGATGTGCGACATAGGCCTCGGACTTGAAGGTTGATCACAGCTCTATAACAGCAGACATTGTGTTAAGCACCAGCACACTTCAGTCCACCAGCACACTTGCAATTCACTAGCAGACTTGAAGTCCACCAGCCAGACTTGAAGTCACCAATAGACTTTGGCACACCACCGAACTTGAAGTCTACTGCGGACTTAGAAGACAAAGCAATAACTTTTGGTTTCAATTCGTAATTTGATTTAATTACTGTTTTTCCCTGATTATTTCTAACAAATTGGTCCATTGTATTCATTGACAGATACAATTCCTCCACGTACCAAAATCGATGAATCCTATTGGGTAGTCCCATATTAGCTTTTGCATTGATTCCAAATAAATATATACGATAATAATGATTTATACTTACAAACTATCATATTTTCATGATACTATTGGTAATTTCTTCATCCCCATACCTCTCATTTTTTTCTGCTTAAAATTTAATTTTGAAAACGAGAGAGAGAGAGAGAGCGCGAGAGAGAGAATTCAAATTAAATAATCCTATTGAAAATCACTTTCTTTCTTGAATATCAACACATGATAGACATCTTCTCTACTTTATTGATGCAAAAGACATTGAGAACTGAGACTTGATGTGTTATAAATTACTTCGCAAGTGCACGAGTCAACCGAAGTATAGTTGTGCGGAAGTAAGGGTCGAAGTACAAATATTTGAGTTTTGATTAAAGTAAATTCAACTAATCTAACAAAATAAAGCAATTAATAAATAAGGGAGGGTTTTGGTTTTATTAAAATAAACTAATTTAACAAAGTATGTAAAATATGAGATAAATCAAAGTTTGTAAAAACGCTAAGGAATTAGGATTCACTTGTATATTCATCTTATGTTCGTTTCTCTTATGTATCAATCTATTGCGGGTTTGTTCACTAGTATAAAGGATTGAGACTTACTGAGATTGCAATCCTTAGTACTCCGCCTTAACTCTTTCTTGGGCCATCCACACAGCAAATTAAGAGTATTAAGTACTTTAATAACTAAAGTAATTAAGAGTTCAATCAGTACTCTTAAAAATGCAGGTGAACCTAGATTTAACCTTAGCCCGATCAGGAAATCAAAGTGATCTATTTATCATTTAGGTTGACCAATATATAACATATGCACGATCATGCAACTTATTATACCCAAAAGTTTACAAATTCACTAACGCATCCATTATACGATAGTTTCAATGTAGACCAACGATAATCTAATTTGATAAACAATAATTAATTTAATAAAAAATAATAATTAAAACAAAAGAATTAAATACAAGTTACCTCAAATTCCTAGATTATGAGGTTAGTTCCCCATAATTGAAAGTACAAAACCTTGAACCATTCTTGGAAATTATTTCTTTATAGATAAAGAAAAATAATACAGAACTTCTCTCTCTTTTTCTGACCTAAAAGATATATTTATACCTAATAATTATATAACAACTAGTTTTTTTAACCCGCGTTAAGCATGCGTCAACTAAATTGTAATAAACAAAATAAGGAGGATCGATTTATTAACAATTACACATAAGTATATTACTAATCATTATAGATTAAAAAATTTCCTTATATACAACATTTGTTGTTTTATTAGTTGATTTTTCATCTTCACTGTTTATCAATATCTTCAAATCAAAACAATTTGTTACTCTATAAACTACGACATATAACTGTCCATGGCTAAATACTAGTTTTTTCAAAAAGAGACCTACATGCAATTTTTTATTTTGACACTTATTAATTGTTATTGCATATGATACCAACAATATAAATTGTCTTCTTTGAAACTTGAAAGACGGTCTTACATCAGATAGAGTTAATGACAATCTTGAGATAAAAACAATTTTTTTTTTCCAACATTGCTTCCTTTCAAAAAATTTGTTTCAACAATGTGATCCTCAAGATTTATGATGATTAGTCTTGTTCCATTGCACAACCCTGCAGTATGATCAATGTTTCTCAATAGCATTACTGGAACACTAGTTTTAAGTGTCAATTCATAGCATGACAACCCCGAACATTTTATACTATTCAAAAACTCTGTATAATGAATGTCTTCGAACAAATTTGAATTTTTTTCGCCAAACAAATAGAATTTGAACTCAAATAAGTTCTTCCTTTTGTATGATTACTTTTATGAAATAACATTTGTATTTTATAAATAAAGAAATTTCTGAGAAGAAAATAAGCTAAAATCAAAATAACGAAATTATTTTTATCATTAACTTATTTTTGTTTTGCAAATTATTTTTATTTTAATAACTTCCATTATATATTTTTTGTTTTATTGACTTCGTAACTATTATTTTTGTTTTATTTTTAAGAATTAGTTTTGCGAAAAAAATTGTTCTGTAGTTTTTTACTATTATTTTACTAACCTCAATTTAAATTGTTTTGTTTTATTGACTTTATAACTATTATTTTTGTTCCATCAAATATTTTTATTTTATTATCGTATTTGTTTTACATAACTTTTTTTTCCTCTTAAGGGGGAATGGGAAGGGATCGAACCTGAGACCTCACACTTTGTGAAGCCCCATGTCTACCACTGAGCCACCCCTTAGGGGAAAAAAATGCTATTTAATTTGTTTTAAAATTTTGTTCCGTAAATTATTTTTATAATTTTAATAACCTCAATTTAAATTATTTTTGTTTTATTGATTCTGTAACTATTATTTTTGTTCCGTCAAATATTTTTATTTAACTAATGTATTTTTGTTTTACATGGCAATTTTTTTAAGAATTTGTTTTCAAATTTTGTTCCGTAAATTATTTTAACTATTTTAGTAACCTTAGTTTAAATTGTTTTTGTTTTTATTGAATTTGTAACTATTTTTTTATTCCATCAAACATTTTTATTTTACTAACGTATTTTTGTTTTACATATATATTTTCAATAATTTGTTTTAAACTTTTGTTCTGTAAATTATTTTATTTTACAAACCTTTGCATTAAATTATTTTTGTTTTGTTGATTATGTAACTTTTATTTTTATAGTGGTTTGTTCCATAAATTATTTTTATTTTACTAACCTCTTATATTTTAGTTTTCTTGACTTCGGAACTATTATTTTTGCTTTAGTTAATATTTTTTATGTTTAAACAAATAAAAATGTTTAAACATAATTAAAAGAGAGGAGACGGTGGTGATGGTGATAAGAGAGAAAATAAGGAGGAGACCAGAGAGAGAAAGAGAAATATAACCAGAGAAGATAAGAGAAAGAAAAAGTGAAATGGTAACTCAAAAGTCAATAATTCAAAAGTGAAATTTTAGAGGGAGAAATCTACCTTTGTCATTATATATATTAGGGTGAAGGGGATACAAAACAATTAAACCCTAAAAGATACTAAAGTGGGCCGCACGTCAACATGAAGAAAAAGTGGGCGGCTGATTACAAATTGATAAAAGCTTATTTTCAGCTTTTGAACTTAAACTTTTAGAAATTTCCACTTTGGTCTCTAAAGTTCTTCAATTCAGCATAAAGTGCCTATAATTCGTACAATTATTCCTCAAGTCCCTAAAACTATAAAACAACACTAAAACAAATATTAGACAGCAAAACCCCCGAAAAATAACAACATTTAAGCCGAAATAATACCCAATAAATAAATATAAAACTCATTCATCAAGACTCATAGTCCTTAGCCAATGTAGTCGAAGATGATACATACAGTAAATGTGTTTCAAATTCGTTTACTATAAAAACTATGTTCTTTTAACTTTTTGGCTAATCTTTTAAGATGAGGATGAAAAATCTAAAAATCAATAAGATTATCCCTTCAAATATTTTGCGCTCAAATCTTTACATCTTACCTTCAAATCTGTATTTATCTGCAACTTTTATTGTTCATTCTTCCATCATATCTAGTGTAAGTCAACCTGAGTTAAACAACTATGTAAGGATAAAATGAAAATCATTTAGATTAGCATAATGATTTACATTGTTATCAGTGAAAATATAGAATCTGTATAAAGGTGGCGTCGGTTTTAATTTTTGGCAATAAAAAAAGAAACAAATTAAAATTACAATTTCATAAAAAAGTGACACGTGAAAGTATAAAATTCCTTTAAAACTTTAAGCATTTAAAAGAAAGCTGACATGTGTCATCAGTGACTTATGTTTTCATAATAGTTAATAGATTAATAGATTGTTAAGTGAAATTTGATATGTTTGTGTAAAAATCCGTATGGGTTGGAAAAAAATTACGAAGAGAAAAGGAGGATAGAGGAAAGGGGCCAGGCAGACATACGACTAGATGAAGAAGAAAGAGAAGTTACATTTAGTTCCCTTGTTGGTTTGATGACTGCCTTTGGACCCTCTTTGTTCTTATTAGTTAAAAAAATATTTTCACATAAGCAACAAGAGCTGATCAGTATCTATTGTGGGGAGCGCTATTCACACCCCCAAAATCTCTTAGTGTACTCCATTTACAATTTTTTAAAAATGATTAAAATTCTCTCAACCAAAAAGACATAAGTGCCCTTTATGTTTCTGAATAAACCCCATTGCTTTTTATAAAATCCAAATTCTCTAAGTAGACCCCCCAAATGAATATACCCTCTTCTTCCCTACACAACTTCAATGTCATTTGCATATTTGTTTGAGACACGTCCAACCTAAAAACTCTAATCTTCTTCCCAAGTCCTTCAACATTGGGTTGAAAATCAAATACGAAGCAAAAACAAGTCGATGTGGACAATTGTTTAGGAGCCGGGAGAGTTTTTTTTAAAAAAAAAATTTGAATGTTGTTGTCGATTGGGTAACACTCGAGAGTGGATACAAGGGGTTTTGAGTAGGGTTCAAGCCCACTTCAAACTTTGTCCAAAGAAAAAATAAAAAATCTCTCAGTTCCGAGTAAAAAATCAACTATATTATTTTGGGATATTTCACTTAAAGACTCAATTTCAAATAAATATGTTTATCATCTTCATAACATTTAAACTTTATCCACCAATTTTGTATTAATAAAGTATTTATGCTCAAACATTTTTGTAATCATGGCAAACTTTAATGCTAATTATATAGTTATTGATAATTAGACTTTTCAACAATGTTTTAAAAATCGTTAGGCACCACACCAGCATCTAGCGCCTAGGCGACTAGTCGAGGCCTAGAATTAATACATGATTACGGTAATTTTCAATTTTTTATATAATCTAATTAACAAGCATTAAAAACCTCACATATAAAATATCACATAATAATTTAAAAATATTAAAATAATAATCATATTGCAATTTACAAAATTAACTATAATTAGTTATGAAGCTTGATAAATAGACCCTTTTAGGTTCAAGAATGTATAGCAAACCCTTGTACTATGCATTAATTCTTAAACAAAATATTGTATTACTATTTGTCATTGAACAAAAGATCTATTCCACTTATTAAACTAACATAATCTTTTGTTGCGCTTGTTCCTTTACAATCAACCAATATCCGATCATTGCCATCCCAAGGACCACGATAAGGAAATACATAAAAAAATTCGTTCAAAAGAAAAATTATTAATAGATTATAATTGAAAAAAATAAAAAAAGTACAATTTATTAGATAATATAAATTATTCTTCATTGAGTAAATTATCTACAACTAAACATGCATCAAAGGATTGAGTACACAAGGAAATTTGAACATGGGTCATGAGCCATGTATCATC
The DNA here is from genome assembly GCA_013146195.2 of Codonopsis lanceolata. Lineage (NCBI taxonomy): Eukaryota > Viridiplantae > Streptophyta > Magnoliopsida > Asterales > Campanulaceae > Codonopsis > Codonopsis lanceolata. Next base: position 109,105,561 of record CM028380.1, on the reverse strand, counting down.
CATAGTTATATTGATTGGTCGCACATGGAAGGGTACAATATAAGGTACATGGCATGTGTGTACAATCGAATCACCGAACGGAATCAAACTAAATCATGCAGTTTGGTTCGATTTTGGTCAAGACGATTCAGTTTTGGTTTACGAGATTCAAAAAACGACCATTTCAGTTCGATTCTGTTCATGGTTTATATTTTCAAACCAAACTATATTTTATTTGATTATTTATTATATATAATATATATGTATTTTTGGCATATATATAATAAATAATGTTATTATTACAAATGACATGAATTCAAATAATATCTTAACTTATACTCCCTCCGTCCCTAATTTATTGTCCTGGTTGATCCGGCGCACCGTTTAAGAAAATCTATTTGACTGGATTATTAATATTGGTTTAATGTGTAGTTTCCTTTAAAGCCCATGTGTATGTGGCCCATAATTAAAGTAGGGTGAAAAAATAAGGGTAAAGTGGTAAAAGTGATGTTCTAAAAAGGTAAGTTTCAAAGTGGACAATTATTTTGGGACGGACGAAAAAGGAAAGGAGGACGATAATTTAGGGACGGATGGAGTATTTCATTGTTGTTAATGTTTAATGTTTGTAATAGAAGTTTACCTTTTTGTTTATTAATATTTGATATTAGTAAAGTATTTACTTTTTACTTTTCTCTTTGGGTTAATGTTACCAATAGTTCTTATATTTTTTGACTTTCTAGTGTTAGTCTTTGATTTGATAAAATGAAAGGTTGTGTTCAAATTAGGGTTAGTCCGTCGATTTGGTAACATTTGAGTAACGTAAATGGTAATGGTTAAAAATAGCATTTGCAAAAAAATTGAATGGTATCATTAAGAATTTTTTTTTTGCGACAACCGTAACTTGTAAATAAAGATAATAGAGGAAGGTTTGTTGAAAAAAGTAGAAATAATTACAAGGCGGTACATCTTTTGAAACATGTTTTCAAATGACTCCAACTATTTTTTAGACATATCTTTCAGGTACAATTTTGGAGAGAAAATACGTCACTGCCCCTAAGTGGATAATGAATTTGTGGACGACAGCCCGCCTCGTCTCATCGTTTCAATCTCCAATTTCAAATCCCCAGACAATTCAATCTGTGATGAACAGGCGGAAGTGAAGGTTGCTTTATGTTGGGTAAAACCTTATACAATCTTACAGAATTAAAAAAATATATAAAAGGAACAAAAACCGTTAATGCTGCTGGCAGAGGAAGACTTGTGAAGTATGCTGGTCGCTTTGAAAAATGTCTGCTGGTGACTTATTACAATGTCTGCTGGTGACTTGCTTCGAATTAAGTCTGCTGGTGACTTGAACCAAAGTCTGCTGGTGAAGGTCTTCTGGTAGAAGTACTGGAAGTCTACCAGTGGAAGTACTGGAAGTCTGCTGGTGGTAGTACTGGAAGTCTACTGGTGGAAGGAAGTCGTGACCGAGGCCTGTGTAACACACAATTTCCTTGAAACGTTATTCGTCCCACTCCCTGTAAGTGCCTGGAGTTCTTACTTAGGACGAACGCCTCCCAGGATACAACGGTGGTACTAGATGGCTTTGCACTGAAGGTCCGACGAATTGAATAATGCCAGAAATCTATCACCAAACAGGAGGCCAAGAAGAAGATATTCAAGATGTAATGCAATGCAGGTGTATAAGAGGAAGATGAATTTCGTGTTCTCTTTCAGTGTATCCTCTGTTGTGGAGAATGGTTCCTTTATATAGGCTGGAAAATCAACACGTTTTAATTACTAAAACGTTTTGATTATGCCCATTAACCACTCAATTAAAGCAGACATTAAGACAAAATTAATCTATCCATTAAAACATAATTAATTTGCTCCTTAATGTTGGAGTTATGAAAATTGAATTTAAAATAAGCAAAAGGTGGGTTTGTCTAGGTAGCACAATTTGGTTCGACATTCGTGTCCGTATGTACGGGCACATGAGTACGTCGGTCCAAGTCAAATTGGACCTTGATTTGCACCCCCCCCCCTTGTGGGCGCGGGAGGGATAATTCTTTCTATATAAGCTTACCCAAGCACAAAGGTGCCTTTGTATATAAACCCTTCAAGCCTTTCATATTTTTCCAATGAGGGATAACTCAATTCCAACATTTTCAATATCCTACTTTAAACCTCTATAACTTACTCATCCGATATCCGAATTGGACAAATAAATATAGTATTCTTATGTACTCACGGAGTAGAACATAATTCCACAGTTACCATAGCTATTACACAAATGACTCACAAATAAATTAGTGCCTCAAAGCCCCAATTTACTTCACTTAAAAACACTAGTTTTCCAACAATCCCCCACATTAAGGAAATTGACGATAATGGTGATAGACTTCAACAGTTGAGACGTGAATAGGATAGGTAGGTGTTAACCTTTGAACCTTCCCTTGTGAAAGCATGATAACTTTACCAGCTGATCAGTAGACATGATGTCTTTGAACTGTTCTGCCAAAAGAGTAAACGATTACATACTTTGTGACGCCCCGCTCCTTCGTTATCTCGGTTTGCGTGCTATTCTTGCACTTCTTCTTTTGTCGACGGTATGTTTGGGTTGCGAGAGGGTCTAGATATGTTTGAGAGACCATATTAAGACCAAAACATTATTAAGAGACTCCATATAGTTGTTGACTTGCTAAAGTCACAAGTCGAGACTTCGGCGATAGTCGGAATGCGGCGATTGAGGGTTTACTTCCGTTTTGTGTTCGTGACCTCGGTTTGGGTCCTAGACCTCTTTAAGATAGTTTATTAACATGTTTAGATGTGTTAGACTTCAAGTTGGAGGTGTTCCTTGAGTCTATCGATGATTTGGAAGTTTTGGGGATAGCGTTCGTCTCTATCGCGTAGTTCGGGAATCGAGTCGCGTAATCGCCTCTCCTTTGGGATTCTTATCTCCCTAGTTGTTATTCAACTTCCTAGAAGTATTTAAGCTTCTTCATTAGCCCTTAGACTTGCCTTAGAAGTTCCCTCTCATGGCTCGTTTGATTTCGAGTTCGTTCGTCGTCCGGTTGCGTTGTTGCACCCCTTCCGGTTTCGCTCCGAGTTGTTTCGGGAGTTGTTTGGGTGTGTTTTAGACTTGTTTTGAGTTGGGTTAGACCTTAGGATGGTTTCCCATAAGTTTGGGATCATTTAGATCAAGTTTAGACCAAGTTTTGGAGGTTCGGGGGAGGCGCCGCCTCGCATGGAGTGAGGCGCCCGCCTCAAATCTTGAGAGCAATCCTTTGTGCAGATCAAGTGAGGCGGCCGCATGGGAGGGAGTGAGGCGCCGCCTCACTTCCGGAATCTTTATTCGGGATTTTTCCCTGTTTTGAGTTGTGACGTGTTTTACCTATTCTACCCTCATTAAACCCCTACAAGCCCTTCCTAACCTCTCATACTTAACCCTAAACATGTCCTAACATTATTTAGAAGTTAGTTAAGGTTAGATTTGTGTTTGATTATCCCTAATCTCCACTAATTGCACTTGAGAAATGTCCCTTGTGCCCTTCTTATTTTGGGGGTATAAATACCCAAACCCTTCACCATTCTTGAAAACTCTTCATTTCTTCCTCTCCACATACGTATTATAGAGAGAGAGACTCCATGGGAGACTCTTGAGCCCTAGCTTCTTCTCTCTTCGATCCAAGGCGATCCGACCACCCGATTTCCTTCAAACTTGGATTCTTGAAGCCCTCGGCGAGTAGAACGACTTCACCGATCAATTTGTATTCTCTTGAGTTTTCACTCAAGCTAGGTAAGTTACCTTCTTTTGATTTTGGTTCATTGGCCCTAAGGAAAACAACTTGTATGCTATTTGTGGGCAATGAACACTTGTATGCTATGTTTGCCCAATTTTTGGGGATTTTTGAAGTATGAACTTGTTAGGGGTATTTGTAGATGACTCCTATGATTATTGAAGTATATGATTACTCTTCATTTTGTGTTTCTAGGCTTGAGCATGCTAGAAATCATGCCTTTATGCTATTTGGGTTTATGGTGGAATTATGCCTATGATTGGGGCTTGGGGTGTATGAACTCACATGTTAGTATGAGTAGGAACATTTAATTGAAATGGTATGATTTATGAAATGGGTTTGATCTATGTTGGGATTATTTGTGGATTTTAGACTTGAGAGTCAATTCCAAAATATTGGAGAAATTATTGTTAGTTGAAGTAGGATTAATGTTGAGATGGATGGAAGGTTTAAGAACGAAACTTAGTATTTGGACTCATCGGAGTCATAATAGGTTCAATATCGTGTTAACGAATTAGGGTTGAAGTCCTACGTCATTTGGGTTTCGTTGACTATGTCTATGATGAACCCTTGGATTTTAGGCTTGGGAAATAAGCCGGATTATTTTTGGGTTAAATTCTATAAACTTGAATGATGTGCTAATTTTGGGTTGTATGAAATGTGTATTAATGAAATGTGACATTTAGACTCAATGGAGTCATTTTGGGTCCAATAAGAAGTTAGTGAGCCTTATGTTGAAATCCTACGATGTTCGGGTTTGGTTGGTTTTGATTGTGAGTACCCGAGCATCTCGGTCCGTGTCCCGTTTGTGACACCCATGTTATAGAGACCTATTGGGAATTTGTTTAGAACGTGCTTGTAGAGCACGGAGTATTAGAGACCAACCCATGGTCTTGAGTACTATTCCATAATGGTTATTCGATGAATTCACTATAAGGAAATTAGTCGCGAGGATATGAAAGTACTTGCGGGATTTGGACTACAGGGTAGTCTTGTCATGTTTTGAGATGGGTCTTGAGGGTGTCGATTATTAATGATGAGCGGGACTTTGGCTAAGTCCGGTGTGCCTCTAAGCGAAGCTAAACGCTAAGCCTTGAATTGTGGTGGTTCTTAGACTAAGTAGTAGTCTTTGATTTAATCTTGAGTTGAGGACTTTAGTAGACCTCATGTTGTGAATTGTTGAGCTTATATGCTATTCTTGAATTGGTAATGACTTGAGGTTTATGAATACCTCAATACGTGGTTTTTGAACTAAACTTACAAGTTAGTTGAATATGTTAAGTGTGTACAAGTATGTGCATTGTTTATTGGGTTTTGTAGAGCATTATGATCTACTTGAATTAATAAGTTCTTTTATGATGAACTTGGTCCTTATTGGTTTATACAAGTAAATAATCTACTTGATCATCTTGATTTTGAGTCCAGTGTGCGTCTTGGTCGTTTGTCGGCAATGGGGCGATTCATGGCCTTTGAAACATTCGCTATGAATCGCCGCATTGGTACCCTTTCTCCTCACTATTTGGCCGATAGTGGGATGTGGTCTCGTATTAGCGGCTCCTAGCTGATATCGAGCTCCCATTTCTCATCCAGTCGGATGAATGTTGAACTCATTAAAGAAAAGCGGTGAGTTATGATCATTTGAGGATTGAAACCCGGTTTATGATCATCGAGGTGGTGTACCGGTTTGAATATTGAGGGCTTGGCCGGTCACGATTTTGCGTGCTTAGGCATAAGCACCTATATGAAAGATAACATTCTATATGGTTTATGAAATTTATGTTACATGATAACATGATACAAGTTTATTATTGGTAGACTATAAAGATATCATGATTTTGCATATGTTGGTACATTATGCCATGCCACGATATGTTATGCCATGCAATTGCATTTAGTAACTTATTGGGTCATTATGACTCATTTCGTGTGTTTGTTTTCCTTAGTTTTTGCGGTGATCCGTTGATGCGTGGCGGCCGGATAGTGATTCCTAGAAGGTGGTCTTCAGGGCTTCAAGCTTGGGTTTATTATTATTATGTTGTTTTGTATTTGTGAGACACGAATGTAAAGTTACGTAGACTTTACTTGGGTAGTTTATGTTAGTATTGTTATTGTATTATTTTGGGAGCCGACTTGCTTGGTCGTGTTGTATCTTTAGAAGTTTATTCCCTTGTTATTTTGAGCATGCCCTAGCTCATTCATCCTATTATTATTGGTATTGTCATCTCAGAGCGACATAGTCCGTGAGACTTGGGTTTAATTGTTAGGATTCGAATATCTTGTTCTTTTAGTTGAATTGTTCCTCCGGCATGTTTTAGCCGTTGAGTTGTTGATTATCAGGTTGGTTCTTGTTGCTTCGCCGGCCTTAGGTTGCCGATGGTTTGTTATGCGTGCGTGCGCAATGTTGCGTCCAGCGAGTAAATAAATGATTTGTTAGAGATAGTCGTCTCTCGGCTTGGTATTCCTTAGTTTAAAACTATAGGTTTTGGCCCCATTTATGATTTGCTTCATGATTTTTTGTTTTTGGTTATTCGGTTTTGCCGTTATGGCTTTTCATTCTGTTTAGAGTTTGTTGGTTCAACTCTTGACTCGCACCACTTAGCGGGTGCTTGTCCATCTTTTAGCTTGTCTTGACTACGACCTTGGGATTCGCATTGGAGTTCGGGTCGGTGTCACTGAAATCGATTAAAGACATACTTGGGATCTCATACAATACCCCAAACAACCGAGAAATATAGACATGAACTAAGTTTAAGTTGTATTATTCGTCTCATGTGTTGCTCCACTGTTATTGCGGTAAAGAAAAAGAGGATATTTCTACAAAAGTGTATGTTGGAGGCATTCCATACTACTCAAGTGAGGATGATATTCAGAGTTATTTTGAAGGTTGTGGGACCATTACTGAAATTGATTGTCTATACTTTCTAGAGACCCGGAAGTTTAAGGGGATTGCCATGATCAGTTTCAAGGTAGGTATAAATTACATATACCATTTCGGAGGTGTTGCTGCACTGATTTCTTAATAGTTTATATGCAAAGATTCTTTTATTTTCTTGGTGGAGTTGGTGACTTTAATTTGATTATTAATTAGATTGAAAATTTTGGTTTACCGTTTCTCTTTCTCTCTCTTATGTTGCGATGCTTATTTCTTTCTTCTCCCTTTTCTATTTCAAAAACTTTTTTTTTTCTTTTATGAATTCATCAAGTCATATGTATGCGATCTGTTTCTCCTTGATTAGCCGGGTAGTCCTGTTTTTCCATGATTAGCCTGGTAGTTGTATGGAAATTGTTTTGTGCCTTGGATGAACTGCTTCTATTTGCTTTTCTTATGTCCAATCTCCTGTTGTAATTAAATTGTCCAATAAACAAATATGCGTTTGCCTTAACCTGGCTCACATGTATATTAGTTGATTAATCCTTTTTTAGTTAATCTCTTCTCTCTGCATTAATATCCACCTCCTACTCGATTTGTCTCAATTTTTTTAGACTTTGTTCTTGATCATGGAGGCCAAAGATTCGGTTTCGGGCAATCCGTCTCAATTCTTTTTTGTTCTTCATTATGAGATCATGGAGTTCAAAGATCCGATTTCTGGTAATTTATTCAAAGATTGAATTTCTTCGCCTTTCAGTTTTACTGTCCTATAATGAATTTTTAGGGGGCTTCCTATTAACGAAGATTATGCTATTATAGTCCCTTTTCCCCTTCTTCTGGACCACTATTCTATAGTTGTTTTCATATTGATATCAAAACGAAAGAAAATAAATTTCAATTCCCGCATCACCTTGCGAGAGGCAAAACTTTAAAGGCGATTCCTTCCTGATTCCTCTTATCCATTGTCAAGGGATACTCCTTCCTGATTCCTCCTATCCATTGTTTTGCGTGCATGACCATTTGATCAATTAGAGGGTGCTAGCAAGAAAATGGGTGTCTGCATGTTGCAAATGCACTTTCATTTCAGAGAGAAATATTATACTGGATATTGCTAAGTTGTTTTGGTTCTTTTTAAAGCTGATATTTATTTTCTTTCCAAGTGTTGTGATTACATGTTATACATGCAACACAATAAAAAAGGGAAGTTTTGCCGGGTGGGGGGTGGGGCGGGGGTAACTGTTTAATTATATACTTTTTTATGTGGGCTATAATGAATTACAAAAGATAGAACATACCCCACTCCAAGTAGTGTCAAATTTCTTATAACTACGATGTCTGTTTTTCAACAAAATTTATATATTGTATGATAATATGTGAGAAGTAATACATGAAAAGTGGTACGTTGCTGTATTTTATTCTTTTTGTTAGTGTTTAATGTCATCTTACTTTACGATCTTCGGTACTATAGCGGGTTCCTATGACTATGGGTATGAAGATCACATAGAAAGGACTATGCGTACAAGATCAAGATCACGAGAAGAGAAAAAAATTGATGGTGAGGAGGTTAAATCATGCCTTTGTTCGAATCGACAAAGATGAAAAAGAGGGAAGTGAGAGTTATAAAGTGAGAAAGGGTTCTTTATCATCTGTTTAGTTAATTCAACTACAACATCTCCTCTTCTAAGTCTCATAGTTTCTTCTAAAACTTTTGGTCTGACCTTTGTGCTTACATTATCAAAAAAGAGAGAAAATGAAATATGTTTTTTCTTTAATTTTTGAGTTTTGTCCTCTTTTTGTTGTGTAATATACATTGATCTAACCCCTAAAAAATCATATGCATATAGTGATTCATTCGCATATTGTTCGTTCAATATATTAATCAAATCCTATACCGACATCGTGCCATAGGCACGGACACAAAATCTAGTCAAATCCTATACCGACACCGTGCCATAGGCACGGGCACAAAATCTAGTATATATATATATATATATATATATATATATATATATATATATATATATATATATATATATATATAATGATAAGGGTGGATTTCTCCCTCCAAAATCTCATTTTTGAATTATTAACTTTTGAGTTATCATTTCACTATTTCTCTCTATTATCTTTTCTGATTGTATTTCTCTTTCTCTCTCCCGTCTCCTTCATATTTTCTCTCTCACAACCACCATCTCCTCTCTTTTAAATATAAGAGGTTAGTAAAATAAAAATAATTTATAGGACAAACCACTATAAAAATAAAAGTTACAGAATCAACAAAACAAAAATAATTTAATGCGGATGTTAGTAATATAAAATAATTTACGGAACAAAAGTTTAAAACAAATTCTTAAAAATATATATGTAAAACAAAAATACGTTAGTAAAATAAAAATATTTGATGGAACAAAAATAATAGTTACAAAGTTAATAAAAGCAAAAACAATTTAAACCGAGGTTACTAAAATAATAAAATTAATTTATGGAACAAAATTTTAAAACAAATTCTTAAAAATAGCTATGTAAAACAAAAATGCATTAGTTAAATAAAAATATTTGATGGAACAAAAAGAATAGTTACGGAAGTCAATAAGACAAAAATAATTTAAACTGAGGTTAGTAAAATTATAAAAATAATTTACGGAACAAAAGTTTAAAACAAATTCTTAAAAATAGTTATGTAAAATAAAAATATTTGATGAAACAAAAATAATAGTTACAGAGTCAATAAAACAAAACAATTTAAACCGATGTTAGCAAAATAATAAAAAAAATTACGGAACAATTTTTTTGTAAAACTAATTCTTAAAAATAAAACAAAAATAATAGTTACGAAGTCAATAAAACAAAAAATGTAATGGAAGTTATTAAAATCAAAATAATTTACAAAACAAAAATAATAGTTAACGGTAAAAATAATTTCGTTATTTTGATTTTAGCTTATTTTCTTCTTAAAAATTTATTTATTCATAAAATACAAATATAATTTAATAAAAGTAATCATTCAAAAGGAATAACTTATTTGAGTTCAGATTCTATTTGCAGGGCGGAAAAAATTAAAGTTTGTTCGAAAACATTAATTATACAGAGTTTTTGAAAAATATAAAGTGTTCGAGATTGTCAAGCCTGAATTGACACTTAAAATTAGTATTCCAGTAATGATATTGAGAAACATTGATCATGCTGCAGGGTTGTGCAATGGAACAAGACTAATTATCATAAATCTTGAGGATTACATTGTTGAAACAATTTTTTTTGAAAGGAAGCAATGTTGGATAAAATGTTTTTATCTCAAGATTGTCATTAACTCTATCCGATGTAAGATTGTCTTTCAAGTTTCAAAGAAGACAATTTACATTACTGGTATCATATGCAATGACAATTAACAAGTACCAAAGTCAATAATTGCATGTAGGTCTCTTTTTGAAAAAAATAGTATTTAGCCATAGACAGTTATATGTCGTAGTTTCCAGAGTAACAAATTATTTTGGTTTGAAGATATTGATATGTGACGAAGATGAAAAACCAACTAATAAAATAACAAATGTTATGTATAAGAAAAATTTTTAGAATCTATAATGATTAGTGATATACTTATGTGTAATTGTTAATAAACTAATCCTCTTTATTTTGTTTATGTACGATTTAATTGACGTGCGTTTAACTCACGGGTTAAAAAAACTAGTTTAAGATATTGACATTGGCATGTTCTTAGACTTGCAAATGGTACGAGTTCACCTCACGTAGAAAGTAAAAAAATAGTGCATGTGATATGCCTAACTTAGTAACTTTATTACCATTCTTTTTTTGTGTTTTGACTAGTACTCTTGCCCGTATCGATGGCACGGCGTCAATTTAAAAATTTATCAATAAATGAAGCAGATATTGTGGAAATGAACTACTAAAAATATTATTTTCTTAAAAAAATTGACTTTCAAACGGGGCCTCTTTGCCTGGAACAGAGGGATTAATTAAAAATTTGTATACGAAATTGCGGCCGGACAAAACGCGCCGACAAAAATATACTATGGAAATGAACTACTAAAAATATTATTTTCTTTAAAAAATTGACTTTCAAACTGGTCCTCTTTGTCCGGAACAGATTGATTAATTAAAAGTTTGTATACGAAATTGCGGCCGAACAAAATGGGTCGGACAAAAATTAAATTGCTTAAGTTAATTACGATAACAATTAAAAAAATTCAAATTACAAAATTTACGTTTTTTTTTTAAAATTTAATTTGTATATGAAATTACTAAGAATTCGGAAAAAATTTTAATTGATTAAGTTAATTACGATAACAATTAAAAAGAAAAAAATACAAATACAAACTTTTGCAATCATAAACTCAGCGTAAAACTATAAAAACATAAAATATTAACTGTAAAACCGTAAAATCTCAGTAAAAGAGTAAATGTAAAATAATAATGTAGTCATTCGCACATGTAAGAGCTGAGGGAAATAAGGGCCGTTGGATCACCGTAAACAAGAAACACCGAGTTGTATTGTATATAGATATCTACAAACCGTTTTATCTAAATTTTTGTCTTTTATTTTATTTATTTATCGTCAAATTCTCTCTTACGTAATTTTTCTTATCAAAATTTTATTCAAAAGAGAATGAAGGACTTAACTTATTCATCTATCTTGGACTCGCTAAGTTAAGTAAAGATCTCAAGCGTTAATCGTGCAAGCATCGATTGCAATTGATTATCCAATAAGTTGATTTAATAAGTCGTAAATTAAATAGAGACATATTTAAAATCGAGTTATATGAGATAAAAAACAGCTTTAGATGAGATTTATATATGAGATAAAAACAAATAGATTAGATGAGATTATATATGAGATAAAACAGCTTTTAGATTAGATTAGGAATCTTCTTGGCAGTGACAAATTCCCGATTCGTGGGACATATGTGTCAGGCAGAATAAATTATAGCCGTTTGATATAAGTATAAATATGCAATCTCAGCCATTTGATATAAAGTAAAATAATTAATCTCACTGCTTGATTTGATAAAGTAAAATAATCAATCTTAACCTGTTCTTTATAAGATCGGAAATTTGTATTGTATAATAGATTAGTACTCTCGCTCAGATGCCGATGGCACGCGATGGCCTGGTAGCTAATTTGAAAATTTATCAATAAATGAAGCGCATATCGTAGAAATGAACTACTAAAAATATTATTTTCTTAAAAAAATTGACTTTCAAATGGGGCCTCTTTGCCTGGAATAGAGGGATTAATTAAAAAATTGTATACGAAATTGCGGCCGGACAAAACAGGCCGACAAAAATATACTGTGGAAATGAAATACTAAAAATATTGTTTTCTTAAAAAAATTGACTTTCAAACGGGTCATCTTTTTCCGGAACAAAGGGATTAATTAAAAGTTTGTATACGAAATTGCAGCCGAATAAAATGGGTCGGACAAAAATTAAATTGCTTAAGTTAATTACGATAACAGTTTAAAAAATTCAAATTACAAAACTTACGTTTTTTTAAATTTTTTTTTATTTTTATATGAAATTACGGGTCGGAAAAAAATTTAATTGATTAAGTTAATTACGATAATAATAAAAAAGAAAAAAAATACAAATACAAACTTTTGCAATCATAAAAACAGTATATGCGATAAAAACAATTTAGATTAAATAGAAACATATTTAAAATCAGTTATATGAGATAAAAAACAGTTTAGATAAGATTTATATATGAGATAAAAACAGTTTAGATTAGATTAGGAATCTTCTTGACAGTCCTAATTCAGGGGGACACATGTGCCAGACAGAATAAATTACAGCCGTTTGATATAAGTATAAATATGTAATCTCAACCGTTTGATATAAAGTAAAATAATCAATCTCAGTCGTTTGATATAAAGTAAAATAATCAATCTCAACCGTTCTTTATGAGACTGAGCTCTATTGTATAATAGATTGATGATTAGTATAACCGTTATCTTAATGAATACAATATTAAGTACCTAAAAATTAGATATCCTAATTAGCTAATTCTAAGACTAGCTTTTAATACTATCCGCCAATGTTTGACTAAATCTATATCTTCTTCATTCGTTTCTAGCAAAAAATCTTTGTTTGATTATCAAATTTTTTAAGAAAATGACACATTTAATAGCTCATTAGTAATAAAATAACATTCAATTGTTGAAAATAAACTTTTTAAGTGAAACATCCAAAAATAAAATATCTCGAAATGGAATAATTGACTCTTTGCCTGGAACAGAGTGATTATGTCTCAATTGAAAATACACATTTTTTTTGTTAATTTGACCTATTTTCAAAATTATTATACATAGCCACGTATAGTGGCCTATATTTTTTTCCACATTTTTTCGATTTGCTCATTACATCATCCCCCCCCCCTTAAAAATATTTGTATTCAAATATACTCTTTCCGTTCTGGACAAACAGTCCCCATTTGAAAAATCAATTTTTTTTTTTAAGAAAATGACACTTTTAATAATTAATTAATATTAAAATAACATTTTTATCTTAATTTTTGAAAGTAAAATCTTTAACCAAAATATCTCAAAATAAAATAATAGACTTTTTGCCCAGAATGAAAGAAGTATATCGAGTATCAACCCCCAACAACACCGATTCTATTTATAGTAAAATAATTTTTCCTAGTCATTCTTTTGAGCCGTTACGACATTACAAATACCCACGTGGAATATCGAGACCTTTGCTAATAGACTCTCCACTCGTGAGTCGCGACGTGGCATCACTTGAGGACTATTACACAAGTTCAACGCTTATAAATAGGCAAAGACAATTGCATGAAAGATCACACCAAGCCTTGATAAGAGACAAATCAATCTTTAAGCCAATATGGCATTATTGTCAACTTCCAAAACCACCACCATCACTACCATGACTGCCATGATCGCCACCGCTTTTCTCCTCCTCCTCCATCTGCCTAACTCATGTGCTATCAATCTTGGTGTTGATAGGGCTGCATCGAATCCCGATCAAGATCTCACTGAGTTTCCTTTAAATCTGGAGTACTTTGAAGCTGAGTTCTTCTTGTGGGGAGCTTTTGGCCATGGATTGGATAATGTAGCTCCAAATCTTACCGGTGGTGGGCCTGCACCCATTGGTGTTAAGAAAGCCAAACTAGGCCATGTTGTAGGGGATATTATAGCCCAGTTCGCATACCAAGAAGTTGGGCATCTAAGGTTCATTATTCTTCCTTAATCTTTAATTTCTTTTTTTCCTTTTTTATCAATCTTGATCTTTGAATTTGATTAATCTTTGTTGATGCAGAGCGATCAAGAATATTGTACCCGGATTCCCAAGGCCGTTGTTGAATCTAAGTGCAGAATCATTCGCAACGGTGATAAATAAAGCATTTGGAAAACCTTTGTCGCCCCCATTTGATCCATATGCCAATGAAATCAACTACCTTATTGCATCTTATGTTATTCCTTATGTTGGTCTTACCGGTTATGTTGGCGCAAATCCCAAGCTCCAAAGGCCCTCTTCAAGAAAGGTCTCCATTTCAAACATCCACACTTAAAAAGAAAAATAAAATAAAATGCGGAATGATCTAATTAATAACGTTACTCTCTTGTATGTGTATGCAACAGCTAGTAGCTGGGCTTTTGGGAGTGGAATCAGGCCAAGACGCGGTACTAAGAGCATTGTTATATGAGCGTGCAAAGTTGAAGGTTGCACCATATGGAATCACCGTGGCAGAATTCACGAACCGGATCTCGGCCCTACGAAATAAGCTAGGTCACGATGGCGTGAAGGACGAAGGTCTCATTGTGCCGGCTGTAAGTGGTGCCGAGGGGAAGATTTCAGGGAATGTGCTAGCTGGGGATAGGTTCTCATTGGCATATGGTCGAACACCTGAGGAGATACTGAGAATTGTGTATGGAAGTGGTAATGAAAGAGTTCCAGGAGGATTTTATCCTAATGGGGCTGATGGGTCAATTGCCAAAAAACATTTGAGGCATGGTAGGGACTTAGATTAGAAAATCAAGGGATGCATCTGTTATATGTACAGTACTTAGTCCAGCCCCTGGTTTAGTAAAATAAGAATTTCAGTAATTTATTTTGAAGGGTTCGAACCACTAGGCTATAATTTTCATTAACAAATTATCAGGGTCCGTTTGGATGCATTGATTTTGAATTCAATAAATATTCAAATTCTATAAATTTAAATAACTTAGAATTCACTTTCAAAATCATAGCATTTCCATTGTTTGGATAATGTGTGGAATTCAATTGTAATTTTACATTATACTTAAAATAATCGTTCAATAATATGTCAAGTATCTAGTTTAGTTATGTTAAGAAGACCATTTTGCAGTGTAGTTATGTTAAGAAGACTAGAATTTAGAGGAAATGAATGAAATTCTATTCCTGCATATTCTTAAGGACTGCTGTGTAGTTTGTTGTTAACTGATATCGTCAAGGAAAGTTTGAATGCTCGTGTACCTGATGAACTTGAATCTGAATGGGAAAGAAGGGTTTGCCGCTTGCGCAGCTGGTAAGAATTGAGCAAGGGCTCTTTTGTTGATTTTAGTTAGAGGTATACTACAAAGAGAAGCCTCTATGGTTATGAATCTTATGATGCATCAAGCATCATCCTATTTGTACCAGATGATTTTTGCAATGCCATAATTAAGTGATTTAGTTTAAAAGCGTACTGATTCGAGATTCTGATGAATGATAAAATTACCAAAAGAATCTGAATTGAACATCTTGAACAAGTTTAAAGAGCAATGGCTCAGTAAAACGGGTACTGTGTACACGACTTAACTCCATATTTATCAGAATTACTTGAATAAAATGAAGAGTTAACGACTACACAAACGTCAGGAAAACCATATTAAAATGAATAGTTAACCAAATCCCCGAACACCAGGACCAGGAAACCAAATTACATACTCACAATACATGGCAACTAAAACTGCAGCATTCTTGGTGATGTTAAAGCACCATTCTTGACAATGGAAACCACTCCACAGAAGCAAGCTTGCCATCACCAATGTACGTGAACTGTTGCACAGGAAATTGATGATCCACAGACAGCCACCTTCAAGAACTAAAACTGGTCGAAAACCTTTATTCTTGTTTTTGAGTATGCTTTGGGGGGGGTTGGTTGGGCAGCAGTTCCACATTTTCTAGCCAAGAAAACTTATAGAAGCCAGAAAGCAAGAATTTATCTTTTAATACAACATGGTAAGGAAGTTTTGATGAGAAAACCATCTTATGGGATTAGAACTGTTAAAAAAAGGAAAGGAAAGAGTTGTCCTATTGAATCATGTTGCCATAAACATCTCTTCCATAGATCAAAGTGAAAACAACCAAAATGAAAGCCCATGGTCTATCTGTCCATGCTTGATGAATTCTGCGGTTGAAATATCCAAACCATATGTATGTTGGACATCTGCTCGAAGAGACGGAGGAATGGTTGAAACCTCAAGCAAATAGGAACCCATTTCTTCGAAACTACACCTTCTGCAAGAGAAAAGA
Source organism: Codonopsis lanceolata (assembly GCA_013146195.2). Classification (NCBI taxonomy): domain Eukaryota; kingdom Viridiplantae; phylum Streptophyta; class Magnoliopsida; order Asterales; family Campanulaceae; genus Codonopsis; species Codonopsis lanceolata. The sequence goes on along the minus strand of CM028380.1, from coordinate 109,089,418 downwards.
ACTCCTCAACACACACACACACACCCCAAACAAATAAAAGAATCTCACAATAAATAAGAGGCACAAACTTCAGAAGTTGCGGAAAGAAAATACTCCCTCCATTTCCTTGAATGAGTCCCATATTTGAAAACTAAAACATTTTTAAGGATTGAAATAATTTTCCACAAGTACCCTTAAAGCCAATAATTAAAAAAATTCTTCTACTTTTAAGTTTAAAGCAACAAAGGTAAACGTTGGACAATTTACTAATTTAAACTCTACTAGTGGTACGGAGGGAGTATATAAGAGAGTCTCCTGATACATAATATGATAAATACTTACCCCGTCTTGAGGAAGCTGTTGTATGCTCCATTTCCATCCTCCAACAAAATCAATCATGAGATAATCCACACACCTTTGTGCATTAGAGTAGGTAACGACCAAGTTGAAGGGCAACAATCTTCAGTTGAAAATTCAAGTTTTTGCATCAAGTCTGTTAACCAAAATACCATCTAGAAATTCTATTGCCCCTGTATATTCTGTCTTACTGAACAAGCATCGAACTAAAACGTTCCAAGTGCCAATATTGGGCGAGATTCCATCACATAGCATCCTTTGTAGATAAATCTCTGCTTCTTGCAGTCAGTCCACTCAAAAACCCCAGATATTAGACTAGTGTAAATAATTATGTCAGGCTGCCAGCTGCCCATAGCTTTCATTGCATTCAAAAGTTGAACCGCATAGTCAACCTTACCACTCTTACAGTACGCATGAATTACTGTGTTAAATGTGAAAATATCAGGATTTATTCCCATGACCACCATTTTCCCAACAAACTTCAGAGCCTCCTTGAGCATACCAACACAAGAAAAGCTATTAAGAATGGTGTTGTATGTGACTCGGTTAAGCTCGATCCCCCTTTCTTCCATCTCTGATACAAGCTTAAATGCTACAGTAAAGTTGTTCACTTTGAAGAGACCGTCCAACAACTTGTTGTAAGTATTAATATTAGGTGAGCATCCATACTTCTCCATCTGATCAAACAAGTTCATTGCCCACTCTACCCTTCCAGTCGCACATAAACCTTTAATAAATGTATTGAAGGTCACTCCATTTGGCAAGCAATTTTCCCTTGACATATTCTCGAAGAGACAACAAGCTTGGTCAAACATGAAATTCCTACAAAGGGCATCAACCATAGAGGTATACGCCACAACATTTGGGTGGCAGCCACTGGTTATCATCTTGTTCCACATCTCGGATGCACCTACCAAGTTCCCGCATTTTGCAAAGCCATTAATTAATGTACTATAAGTTGTTATATTTTGTGGGCACCCATTTCTCTCCATTTCATTACAAACGGCAACAGCCTTTTCCACATTCCCAACAGAGCACAAACCATGTATCAGCACATTATATGTGACAACGTTGGGCAAAATCCCCTCCAAAATCATTTTGCCCCAAACCTTGCAAACTTCCTCTATTCTCCCTTTTAACAAAAAACCCTTCATTAACGAACTAAAGGTGTGAACATTTGGATTACATCCTCCTACAAACATTTTGGCCAAAATGGCAAGAGAAAGCTCGACATTACCCATGTCTGAAAGAGTATTAATAATCGTTGTGTAAGTGATGACATTAGGGCTAGCTCCCTTAACCTTCATATCTTCCAACAACTGAAATGCCTCCTTGAAGTTGCCTTCTCTACACATGCCATTTAACACAGCATTAAATACCGGCACAATTGGGGGAAAACCTCTTAGCAAGCTCCTGTGCTTCTTTCACCTTCTGAGCTTACACATAGAAGATACAACCTTTGTCTGGGATAGGTGCAACAACATGGTTGTATCCTGGCTTTTAAACTCTGTCAACTCTCAAATTAGACAAAGTATTGCCTATTTCTCTACTGCCTGTGAAATATGGGAAGACATCATAACAAGGTACTCTCAAAGTGATGCCCCCAAGATTTTCCAAGTAATAAAGAATATCATGTTATGCTCACAGGGTGGCTTGAGCATAAGTGCCTACTTTACTAAATTTAGATGTTTGTGGGATGAACTCTCAAACCTCCTACAATTACCTAAGTGTGTCTACAATTGCTCTAGTGGGGCAACCAAACTGCAAGAAGAATATGAGCATCTTTCTAAGCTCATTCAATTTCTCATGGGACTCTCTAGTCTTTACACTGATGTAAAGGGTCAAATCTTAAGAATGACTCCCCTCCCTTCCATCACAAAGGCTGTCTCTATGCTTGCTCAAGAAGAAGGCCAGAGACAACATGTTAATTTTGAAGGCACACCTACTGCCTTAGCCAGTAAAACAGATGGTTCTACAAGCAACACCACAACAGATTCAAAAGGCAAGAATTCCCTCAAGAATGCCCAAAAACAAAAACAAATCTAAACCTGGTATATCTGCAAATTACACCTCTCAAGGAACCAATAAACCAACTACAGATCAAGTAAGTCATGACAGTGGTGACAAAGGCTTCTTCACTCCTGAACAATGTCAATAACTTATGTCACTACTCAACACAAACAACAACAATTCTGCATCCAACTTTGATAACCCTGAAGTCCACCTGACAGGTATGAACTACACTACTGATTCCATATCCCTTGCCAGTCACAAACCAACCTCTCATGAATGGATCATAGATACAGGAGCCAGTGATCACATCAATGTTTCCTTTGAGCTCCTTATAAACTCTATTCCCATCAAATCTGTTATTTACCTACCCAATGGAAAAACCTCTATGATCACCCACAAAGGAACTGTGGCCTTATCTAGAGACATTTATACATATATAAAAGGAGAGAAGAAAGTTTTGAAAAGTTCCCGCCAAAAGTGACGTGGCAAATTTAGAAACAATTTTAATTTGTATATAATTTGCATTGGAAATTGAAAATAGAAAATGTCATTATTATGGTTGATTGGATAAATGATTCCAAAATCTCTTCACATTCTTATTTAGTATATTAAGAAAAATATGCACAGTAGAAATATGAGAGATAAAAAAACCAAGTTTTTTTTTGTCAATTTTTTTGCATCAATATCCAGGCTAGAAAAAATAAAGATGAAATAAAACAACGATTTTGAAACTAAATCATATACACACACTTTGAAGTAAAACTAATTCACAGACAATCAATTAATAATAATACCAAGATCTAACAATTTTTTCTCTATTTCATCATAATCAAAGTTATTATTGTAAAAAAAATCTATAAATCGAGATAGGACCAATTTTTAAAGACAGCTAGCTACATGTAAAAAAAATGAAAACCCGATAATTTTTGATTTTTTAGTTACTTATACATGTTAAAAAATTTAGATACAAAAAAATATTGATGATGAAATTAATCAACATTCAGATCGAATTTGTTTGTTAGTTGAATTAAATCACGAATTAAAATTAATAAACGAGTTTTGAAGTTAAACAGATTTTTTGAAATATTTTTGGAAACATGAACATACCAACGAGTTTCCGGTAAGTCGATGGTCATAGCTTCCGTTGCCGGACTTTTTTTAGGTGGTAACCTTGGGGTTGGCCATCGCTGCAAAAAATGCGTTAAAAAAATTGCAATGTGTGGTGAAACTAGGGTAAAAGTGTTTTTTTTTCCCGTTTATATACATCAACTAAAACAACGTGGTTTTATGAATGTTTACCGGGTCGCGGTCCAAAAGTTATCCATAGCACGTTTTAAACCAAATTTTCGATGTCTATCCATCGATCGTTTGCATTTTTGGTTCATTTTCCTTTACCCATCTCCTACATTTTATTTTCCTTGGTTATATACTATTTTAATTATTTTTTCTTTATGTCTGATTTTTAAATTGAACCATAATACTTGAATTAGTTTGTAAAAATTACCAATTTTGAAAAGTGTAGTTTTTAAGGTTTTATGACAAAACATGTTAGTATATCACAAACAATTTGCCCTTTGTCTGATATTATATGCGCTATCAATTTTTTAAAATAATAATGTAACTTTTATTTATATATATTTATTTGTATATATTTTAATATCATTTTTTAATACGAGAACATATCAGTGAATTTAAATTTTGTTGAGACTCAAAGTAGAGAATGAGAGAAAGTGAACCTCAACTCCATTGTTTAGAATTGTAATTGTGGGCATCAATGTAAATTTTATTGTTTACATCCAGAAAAAATATTAGAATTAGAATTGAACTGAAATTTTTAATATTTTTATTTTATAAATTGATTTTTTTTTCTCCAAAGGTAAAACATATTTAAACCTAAAGACTCTTCATTTTCATTAATTTTTTTATTTCTAATAATTTGCTTATACGTGTAGATTTTTAATTGAACTCTACTGAGAGCTAAACAAAATAATCTTAATTTTAATGTTACAAAATTATGATATTCAATTCTACACATCGAACTCATAATCTTTATGTTGCAATCATTTGTGTATTTTATTAGCACTAAAGTTTTAACTATTATATTGATATGAATATAGGCTTCGTGCATCATACGAGTGCTTTGATTATAATTTTCTATGATTAACTTCAATTTTTACTATACAAATTAAGTAAACTATTTTGGTTAAGGACATGTCACTTCGATATCAATTTAAAGATATGTTAAAAAAGTTATTGTTTTTATTAACATAATTTTTTATAATTTGTTTTATATGCATATTGAACTCGTGATTTTTCATATAATTATTCGGTTATATGGTTATAATTAAAATTTTATATTATTTTATTTATATCAATATTGAACCATGTTATTAACTATTTGCGGTTGTGTTGTATCATTAAAATTTTATATTATTTTATTTATATCAATATTGAACGCCATGCATTTTCAAAATGGAATCACTTATGTTCTATTTATGTCAAAAAAAAATTGAATTTGATGTTTTTTTTTTAAAATTAATTGAATTTGAGAAATGTCATTTAATGATGTTGACATAAACTATTCCAATTGAGTTTACTTTTTTATTTGGAGAATTAAATTCGAAAATGACATATGAATGACATATAACTAATTACATACCAAAGTCATATAACTATTAAATATCACATAAAAAATAAAGTAGCAATCAAATTTCTAGGCAAGCTATTCATAAGTCAGACAGAGTCCATGTGTATATAACTAATTACAAACAAAATCAATATATAAAAATAATTCGTAAAAATGGTATTTATTCAAAAATATTGAATAACTTAGTATTATTATAAATAAAAAATAGGTAAATAAAAATACTTACGATTGTTTTTAATAGATCTTGAAATACAGTTTTATAATATTTAAAATAAAAAACACTCATGGGCCTGACTTTGTTTGTTTTTTTAGTTTGTGTCCATCTTAGTTTAAATTATCACTAGATTTTATGTCAGTGTTTATGGCATGGTGTCAATATGAAACTTATTCAATGTATGAAGCGGATAGTATGCAAATGAATTGATATATGCTTGAGATTTTGTAAATATCAAATGAATGCACACTACACAACTGAAAAGAAGACAACACTCAATAAACTAAACAAAAAAATACATTTTATGATGGTCCATTACAAATAAGTAGGAATATCGAAAATTTTATGTCATGTTCAAATTAGAGTGAGATTTGTTCTCTCTTTTTTTTGTTAATTCTTTTATGTAATTGAAAATTGAAATGTACTATATAAGTTATGTTGTTGAAAGATCTACATGTTTTTTTGTGGTTTCAATTAAATAGTCATATAAAAATTAAGACTCTGTTTGTTTCACGAAAAATAACTTCTGGAAAATGTTTTTCTCATTTTCCCGTGTTTGGTAACCTTAGGAAAATATAGTCAACGTAAAAGGTTTTCCGAGTCAACGTAAAAGGTTTTCCGAATCAACGGAAAATGAAGACTTCTTTTCCGGAAAATGACTTACAGATTCATTTTCCGTAAGTCATTTTCCAAATGTTCTGGCACACTCCAACCCCCTTTCACAATTGCACATATTTACTTAATTACAAAATATTTTCACTCAAAAAATAAATTGTTTAGAAATATAAATGAAGTTTTTGCACACTATTTATAATTTATAATTTTAATAAATACTCACTACGTCCTAAAATTAGGGTCAACTATATTATTTAGGGGCATCTAAACATTGTCAATTTTCTATTTTTAAACATTTTTTTTCATATCAATTATTAAAAAAATTATTTGTAATTGTGAGATTGAAAAAAAATATATACATTGATTTAACACTACTGATGATAAATTGAGGATTACTAAAGAAAAATTACTTAAAGTACAACACTATCTTAGAATATATATTTTTTTCCATTTATTCATATATAGTTTTTCGTAACATTTTACAGGGACATCCTAAATATTGTCCATTTTTCTATTTTAAAACGTTTTTTTTTTCATATCAATTATCAAAAAATTTATTTGTAATCGACAAATTAAAAAAAGATGGACATTATTGATTTAATTAACACCACTAATGATAAATTGAGGGTTACTAAAGAAAAAATTACTTAAAGTTAAAACATATTGTTTTCTATAACATTTTTCGTATATTTGTCAAACATCCGTAAATATTTTTTGACATATTTTCAAAAGATTTACCAAACACCTGAAAATGAAATTTTTTTTTTCATTTTCCAGAAATCATTTTCTGGAAATGACTTTCTGTAAAACAAACGGAGCCTAAGATACAATGTTTTTTTTTAATTACATCACATCTATGAACAATACATATTCTGAAATTTCAAACTGTGAGTTAAATTTAAACGATACATACTCGTGAATATTTCAATTGAATTACATATTCTGAAATCTCAAACTGTGAGTTAAATTTGAAGGTTGGAACTCAAATAATATTGTTTCGTTACATAGTCTATTCACTTGAGTTATAAAATGACACGGGATTAATTGTTATAAGGCTGAGAAACCATGTTTTAGAAGGTTGAATTTCTTCAAAAGGCAATTCTAGTGGGTACTCTTTTGATTCCAAGAATGTCACAAATACTATTTGATCATAGAATTTCTTTCAAATTCCAAATAAAACATTTTTTGTTGATTATGTCATACGCAATGTCTATGAATAAAAATCATAGTAAGTCATTGTCTAATATAAGACTCCATTTGAAAATATATTTTTGGTTATCATCAGTTGTATGTAGTTACTATGTGAGTTTTAATAGTCGTACATGCTGAACGAAAATTATTGTATATAAAAAGAATTCCAAATTTTTTTTTCAAATTTATAGGATTTTCTATATTTAATTTTACTGTTTATTATTTTTTGTTTATTTTGTTCATATTTAAAAAAATTAATTACATATTATTCAACTTTAATTTAGTACTATATGATTTTATGCACATGTACAATCCGTGCAACGCACGGTGTATCACTAGTTGTAAATAACAATATCAAATTTTCATATTTTACTTCAGGGTGTGGATACATCTAGTCATTATTATTTTAAAAAAAAACACTATTTCTATTGATAGTTCTTTTTTTTTTCTTTTCTTTTCTATTTTTTGTCTAATATTATTAGAAGTGGAATGCATGTCTACACATGCCCAAATAGTTCTGGTTTCGGTTCACGGTTCGCAATCGTCGGTTCTTGGAGGGGTGTATAGGGAACCGGATTCGAACCGCGAACCTTCACATGAAGGTTCGGTTCTAAACCGTGAGCCTTCACGGTTCGGTTTTGAACCGTGAACCTTAAATCCGGTTCCACAGTTTCAAATTTTTAATATTTTTTTCCATTTTATGATTTTTTGTTGATTTTTTTTTTTTTGAAACTCTCTTCAAACCTTTGTAAACTTTGTGAAAAATATTTTTTGAATTTTTAAAAGTGACCAAAAGAAATTATTTAAAACATTTTCTACATAACAAAAGTATTTTGTAAAAAAAACAAAGACGAAGAGTTTTGAGAGATTAGTAGTAGGAAAAAATTGAAAAATAGTGGGAGTATTTATAGGTTGGGAACAAAAAAACCAAAAAATGTTTTTTTTTCATAAAAAAATGCTAAAAAACTGTCGGTTCACGAAAAAAAGGTTTAATCGAACCTTAATTGAACCAGTGAACCTCCGGTTCTAGTTCAATCGAAGGTTCGGTTCTTCACGGTTCGAACCGTGAACCGCGAACCTTTAGTGCATGTCTATGCATACCACATTTGCATTTGAGATATTTATTTTTATTGAATGTGAATGAAGAGATAAAAAATATCACAAATGATTGAGGGTGTGAATTACCCACGGTCATGTAGGATCAAATTCACGGTTGTATTGATGGTGCTCTTAAAAGGAGGGGCACAAGACACTATTTTTACCCAAATTAAAGGGTTCGGTATTTTTATTTTGTAGTAAAATAATAGATGGCGATGACTCATAAACACAAATAATATGTCGAGTCGAGTTGAGTCTGTTCTGCATTCCCCAATACGCAAGATATTGCTCGTCTTATGAAAGGATAGCCACCCTCGTTGTCATGATCACGTCTTGCGTGACCATCCATCTTAATCAAGGAAGATGTGGGCGCAATATTAGCAGAAGGCATGTCCTAGGTCTAATAAAGGATCTTACAACCGAAAGGGGCCTCACCTTAAAACTAGTGAGAATGCCCATGAGTCTGAAAAGCAAGGTGTAAACCATAACCCTACCAACAACTCCGCTTCCGTGTAAGACCCTGATTCCTTAGGATTAACTTGGAATGGTTTTGGGTTGAATTTTGTGTAGCACTGCACACGCTTGATATCGGTTTTCAGTTTGGGCCGCGTATTCACGCATGCCAGATACAACATGTAGTTTAACAGCCACAATTTTGTGTAGACGACTCGGAATCGAGATCCGTTTGGTGCGTTAGAAGCTAGATTTCGAGATCTTTCTAACCATATCTTATTTGTAATTTTCAGACTTATAGATCACCCTAGACTTGTCTTTGAAGTTGACTAAAATTATTGGACAATATTTGGGCTTTGGTCACTTTTGGCCCATTAGGCTTTGAGCTCATTTACCTCATTTACTTAATATTCAGTCATACTCTACCATTTGTGAGTTTCGAAGTTTTAACTTCCAAGCTCGATTTGTTATCAAATATTTACCCGTTTTTAATTTCGACTCCGCAGGGGTGTTCAACGTGTTCAAGGTTTCCTTTGTATCCAAAAATTATGGAGTAGTGTAACTGACTCCTTGGAGGTTTGTAATTTATTTAGGGGATGATTACACCCTTATTTAAATTTATATATAATAATAAGAAATTATTATTTGACGTTTAGGAGAAAATAAATAATTAGCGGTTATGATCCGAGAGTGTTTTAGTATTTTAATTGACCCTACAGGGTTAATTCGCATGACAGTTAAAATATTGATTGAGGGAATAATATAATTGTCCCTACGTGTTAGGCATATTTATGTGGTAATTTATTTGACTTCACGGAGTCAAATTGGAGTTGATTAATAATTAAGTCAACTGGGTAGTACAGACCGATTTTGGTACGTATCTGAGTTGTTTTGATCGAGGAACCCTCGAAAGATTTTTGTTTGGTTTAAGATTTTTAAGGCTTTTACTTTAGACATTTATAGAGTGTCAGGAGAAGAAATCACGTCGTTTCGTCGATCGGTGTTCAAACTGGAGCCGTTTGAAATTTACTGTAGCAGGCGGGTACTGTAGCAATCAGGGCAGCCAATGTTTTTATGATTTTTGGAGTGAAAACTCCATCCTATCCCCCAATTAAACCCCCCTCCCTTTCTCTTGTGCACTCTCTTGGGGGGGGGGGCAACATGGTCCCTTAGCCTTCCTTAATATCTAAAACTCCTTCCTCCCCTTCATAATTTTGGGGCTGCCACCGTGAGATGCAGAGAGGGAGAGACAGCGAGCTTGAGAGCTCCCATTGAGGAACTCCGGCGATTGCCGGAGCTACGAGCATCTGATCGTCGAGTTTAGACAACCATCGCAAAGCCCTCAACGAATAAAGTCTTTCCCTCCGACTTGTTCCCGTTTTATTTCGAGTTTATTGGCCGAAATAGGTATGTGACTAAACCCCCTACTTCCTCTTTCTAGCTCAAATTGATGCTAGGGTGTTAGAGACTTGTTCCCCATGAATTATTGAGTTAATACATGTTTAGATGATGAGTTTGTGATGGGTTTTGATTTGTAAACATGTGGGGTTTGGGGCTGTTGAACATGAGAGGTTGAATTTGTTGGGTTTATTGTGGTTATTGAAGTAATTAGGAATTGAAATTGCTTGTTATTGGGTTTAGAAACCCAAAAGGAAATAAATCCCGAAATTATATATTTCCCTAGAATTTGGAAAATTGTATTTTGACTCAATAGAGTTATTTAAAATTTTAAAGTGTTATTTTGAGCCCTAAGATAAATCCCTACGACTTTTCATGTTCGTCGGGTCTCAATTGGGAGATTTCAAGATTTGGTCGGGTGAGACCGGAATTGGTGAATTTGTGTATTGATTGGGTTTAGGACTCCAATTGAAGTCCTTGGGTGATACTAGTATGAGAATATTGATAGTTAGAAAAATTAAGTTGTTTGAGAATTTGGGAAGCAAAAGAAAAAGACAACAGATTTTGAAATGGGTGTCATCCTTGTTTTGGGCTTATTTCCGGAAAATACTGTACAGTGATAATTTTCCGATTCTTGGATATGTTATAAATATACATGTTAAGTAACTCTCTGTGAAGTTTCATAAATTTTCAAGTTAAGGAAGTATTTTTCATCAGTCACGAATCATGGCTGCAACAATGCTGAGAGGCTGTCATGTGGAAACTTGAGATTTACCATGGGATTGAGGTGACTATTGTATTTTGATGAATACAAGTCCAAATAGAGTACTTGAAAGTTCTAAATTATAGTTTCAAGAGTCTAGTTTTTGAATATATATATAAAATTCATGAAATTTGGAGTTATGAGGAATTGATGGTTGAATTTACAAGTTGACTGGGCAGAATGTGTAATAGCAGGAAATCAGATTGTTATCATGAACTATATTTGGATGAATACAAATCTGAATGAAGTGATTTAAAAGGCTAAGTTATAGTTTGAAAAGCCTAGTTTCGGAATATGTAATATTCATGAAATTTAGATTTATGATAAGTTATTGGTTAATTTTACAAAATGGCTGACCAGAATGAGTTATTACTAAGTTGTAATTCCAACGGTTAGAATGAGTATGTAACACCCCGGAATTTTTGCATGAGCATTGTGTGCTTGCCTTGTGAGAACCCGAAACCTACTTGTATAACTTGTCTTCTATACTTGTTTAACATGATTAGAAAGTGTATTTAACATGCTAGTAGTATCCCTAACATGTTTGATTTAATTGTATTCCTTGATCGAGCCATAAATGCCGTATCGAACGCCTATTGCCTTGTATGCCCTAGTTTGGTTTGTTCTTGCTCGGGATTTGATCTTTTAGACTTAGTCAAGACCTTGAGAGACTTTTTATCATTGTTTTACATTTTTTTATCATTGTTTTAAGACCCTTGGTACTCATTCCATTGCTTCTTTGAGTAGTTTATGCCTTATACGCGTTATACGTGCAAATCTGGACCTATTTGACCTAACGTATGGCCTGAGGAATCGTTCCACCATGCCAACCGAACATTTTGGGGATTGTTCGGCCACAAGAACCGAACATTATGAAGGCTGTTCGGCCTCCACAACCGAACAAAGACGGTTTCCGGAAAAACAGAGGCTTTCTGCAGCGACGGTCGATCACGCTCGACCCTTACTCGACCCCTACCCAAAACTCGTCCTAAACCCCACTTAAACCTCCTTAACCCTCATTAATCATAACCTAACCTTATTAACACATTTTAGGAGTGGATTAGTGAGTGTTTTAGTTGGAAGATTAAGCCAAAATCAGATTAAAGGAGACCACAACATGTTGACACTTGTCCCACTAGACATTTGACTTCACTAACACCCTGATTCAGCCTTAGAACTCGTCATTTGCTGAAGGCATTTTCTAAAACGTGAGAGAGAGAGTTCTTGAGGGTTCCCATGGTTTCTTGAAGCATTCTTCTTGGTCCTCCTTGATTCCTTCTTCCATTGCTCAAGCCCTAGCTATAGACGCGAAGAACACGGCGAGTAGATTACTTCCAACCGATTTCTTCCTCGTTCTTCTTTCTTGATTGGGGTTTGTAAGTAAGTTACTTTCTTCATCTTCTTCTTTTAAGTTCTCATTGACCCTAAGGAAGCAAAGCCTATGGTGGTTGAGGTCAATGAGGACACATGTATGCCATTCATGCTATCTTCTTGTATGTTGAGATTTTGATCTTGTTAGGAGCATGTATAGGTTGAATTCTTGCTTGTGAAAGCCTATATTATTCTTTCATCTTGCCTATTTAAAGTTTTAAACATGTTAGAGACATGTATAATGTTTATTGTTGGAAGTTTGTTCATATGAGAATGCCCTAAATGGAGCCTACATTATATGTTGTTATGTTGTATGTGTTCTATCTTATGAAATGAACTCTATGATGAACATGAATCACTTTGCATTGCCTTGGTGAATTTAATACCTTGTTGAACCTAGAAATGACCTAGGTTGGGTTATGAAGCATATAGCTTCAATTTCTCCAAATTTGGGAATTTAGAGCAAAGACTCAACGGAGTCGACTCTAGGGAATATTTGAACGTGTTGAACCCTAATTTCAATCCCTACGAAGTTTGAACACCGTTTGACTTGGATTACTCATGTATGAGCTTAGTTTGATTGTTTATATCAAGTTTATATGAAAGGTTGGTTTTGTGCAATTTAATTGCCTTGATATGATTTTATAGTAGAGATTGATACCCTACTTGGTTGGTCGAGTTCGCTCTTGTCGAATTCGGTCTTTGATTGGTTTAGTCAAGTAAATATCTACTTGTGCATCACATTGAGTCCAGCTGGCATTATTTGGTTTGTTTATCGGGTCAAGGTGGGACGATGCATCGCCTTCACGAATTATGGGATTCGTGCTCGCTATGGATCGCCGCACCTAGGACTTCACACACACCTCCATTGTTGGCCGCAATGGGGAAGTAGCCCCTTTGCCGTATCAGTTAAGTGCCGCATTGGCTTGCTATCTAGATCGAGTGGTACTTGATAAAAGTTGATGCATTCACAAGAGCATCAATGTTGCACGATAAAGTATAATAAAGTTTTATTGCAGGAACTACGAAGCGGCCGTGACTATATCATATCCTACTTGTATGATTTATTTTACGCACTTACGTGAACAATGTGCTAAGTGCTATATGATGATCATGTACACCATAATTGTGATAAATGCCATGCTATAACATGAACATGCATTGTAGTAACTTACTAAGTCTTTCGACTTACCCTATTTGTTTGCTTTGTCTTTCCTTAGATCCGAGCCGAGGAGACGGTCCGGGATAGACTCGCTTGTACTCGTTTGGTTGTTTGAATTAGCAGGTTGCTCTTTTGGACATCTATTAGTAAATCTTTTATTTTGGAAAGGACGTTGGGAAGCAAGTCATGTAGACTTGGCTTGGGGTTTTTTTGATGTTGTTGTAACTTAACTACTTAACACTTGTAATCTTTTGGTATGCCGACTTATGTCGAGCCTGTTTATATGTGTATGGTTCACTACAGTTTTCTTCCGCTAAAGCTCGTTTAATTTTGTTGTTGTTGTCTCCGGCATGTCGTGGCCGTTGAGGTTATTATAAGCATGTGTTAATAATTGTAGGAGTAGTTGTTGGGTTCCTAATGTAACGCCGAAGACTTGTTTACTTTAGTTGTTTTCCGCCAAGTGTAGCCGAGTTGTTATTCGTATGCGATGTTGCGCCACATGAATTTTATAATCCTACTTATGCATGCTTGTGTTATTGATTATTTGGACGGCACGACTCGGGATCTCGCATTGGGATCCGGGTCGGGTCGTCACAGAGTATCTTTCGGTGCATGAACATTGAGTAGAGAAGGATTGATTTGGTTTGAAGAATGGATTACCATTCAGGGATATTGTAATGCGTATAACATTGTTGATTAACTACCCTAAGACTAGCATATTAGTCTTGGTCAATATATGATGGGTTAATGGTTAAGTAAATAACTTAGCTTGGTTGTATACTAGAATATGAAATTCTATGATTGATTTAGATTATGACTAAATACATAATTCCTATCTTTGTTGAGATTTTTATCTTGTATGCGTTTGAGAATATGACTCATGAAACATATATTTCCTTTGATTACTTGGTGATTTTATTGGTGTTGATTTCCTGACTTGTATTTAAATTGTATTCCATTAACAAGTGAAACTGCGAACTTGAAATCAACTTAGGCTACCAACTCCTACTTGACTTATTGATACGTGAACTAGGGTTCCTAAATGGAACGAGAACCTAGCTATGTCTTAAACAAGAACATAGAAAGGCTAGAAATGCATATAGCATTTATACCATATTTGGTTGGAATTGTAGTAAAGACTAGATTACTAGCTTTTGGAACTTGAATAGAATTGAGTAGACAGCTTGACACTTATACTTGAGACTCAATCGGGCTCCTTTTGTAATTTATATGATTAATCGTGAACATGTCGTGAATAACATGTCTGCTTGTCTTGAACGAATTCGCTCTTGTCGTGCTCGCTTCCTACTTGATTTTATATGAGTAAACATCTACTTGACATGGACGAGTTTGCTCTTGTCAAGCTCGTTCTCTACTTGATTTTAGTGCCAAGTAAACATCTATTTGTCATTCCATTAGTCCAGCTGGCATACTTGTCTTGTCTCGATGGTAATGATGCATCGTCGTCACGAATTGTGAGATTCGTGGTAGTAATGGGTCGCCAGCCCATCATCATGCACCCACCCTCAACTATTTGATCACAGTGAAGAAGAGTACCTTGTCGTAACCATTAGGGCGCTTGGAATAATACTATCGTGTTCTTGGCCGATGTATCACTCACGTGGATCCGACAACTCGCACTCGTGATAACCGTTTTCATTTCAGGATCTACATTGCGGCAGCGGCTCTATAATATATCCTCCTGTTATGTGATTTATTTCAAGCACTTATGTGACAATAAAGTGTTAATTGAGACATGAGATCGAAAGTGACCATGTTTATCTTGATTGCGTATTATTGAATTTCATGGTGTGCATGGTGTGTATATCTGTAGGTATACATACTTATACTTGATAATTCTATGACTTGATATGCATATATGTGACTATACATGCTTATACTTGCTAATTTCATGAATGACTTGGCATGTATATATAAAGTTATACATACTTACATGTAATGCTTTCATGAGAATTACTTTCTAATTAATTTGATTGTGTTGAACGGGGAATTTCACCCTAGTTCGTTCGGACAGTTTAGTAAGTGAGAAGGAGAGATTTGTTGTAAAGTATACAACACGTCTTCACGGGTTTCGTCATCGTAACGCGATGTTACTGTTATTATAACAATGTTTCATATTATGATATATTGTTTAGTAGTAGCGTATTGAGTCATTATGACTCATCACGTACTTTGTTTCTAGTTGCAGTGACATCTTCACCACGTTGAGGCCGAGTAGATCGTGATTGTAGCAGATCGCAGCTGATCGATAGCTCGAGCTTAGTTCGTATGCTCGTGTGTTCATGTTTGTAGCAGCTAACATTCCCGAGTAGTAGCTTGTGGATTCCTATCTCATCTAGCATCATTGATTTGTATATTGTACTTTACTATTCTTGTGAGTTCGTTATATTGTAAAGTTATTTAGACTTTATAGTTGGGTAGATCACTTGGGTTCTGATTTTGTTCTTCTTTGGGCCGACGTATTGTGTCGTGCCGTTATTCTGAGTCTTAGTTTTATATTCAGTTGTCTCCCGGGCATGCATCAGCTTTGGGGCTTTTCTTTATTCTAGTTATTTTCATTGTTGGTTAACCTCGGCATGCTTTAGCCGTGGGTAATTGTTATATCAGGTTAGTTCCTTGTTGAAACGCCAGCCTGGAGTGCCGATGGTTTGTTCCGTGTTTGCAATGTTGCGACACTCGAGTTTTATACTTTCTTCTCTCGAGACAATAGTCTCTCTTGGTTTCATTTAGTGTTGATTTCGAGTTTATTAGCTCAGATCTTCACCCTATTAACGCTTTGACACCTTCGATTTTTGTTGACCCGTATTTTTGTACGAATGCACATTCATGTTTAGAGCCGGATAGCTCTATTGTTTGATTCACACTACTGATTTACAAGTGTTTGTCCCCTTCTTGCCTTGTCCTAGCGTCGTGGCCTTGGGATTCCGTTCCGGAATCCGGGTCGGGTTGTCACATTCCAGCATATTGAACACACCAATAAGCATGGTCATCCAATTTGAAGCCTCACTAAGTGCATTAATACTCCAAGTAACGAGTTATTACTCATTTGGGTTGCACTAAACATACTTTCCCTAAGTCTAATTTCCGTGTCAAAGCATTTGAGCAGGGAACACCCCGCTAGCCTTATGGACCTTGTTGTTTTGCAACTTGGACACCAAAATTAGATATGTAACAATTCTCGAGTAAACTCTTGTGAGTTCAAGCACCACGTCCCCAATTGAGTACAACTAATTCCCTTGTCATCATCAATTGGTTTAACAACTGCGTAAATCTGTTGGTTAAAGGTTGTTCTGGCATAACCATAGGTCTCAGGTTCAAGACTTATGGGAACGCAGAAACATTAGAATTTTATTGAAAGAGCTTTACTGCCCTCGTGGTCCGACTCAATTCAGTGGATTAGTCTTGGGCTTTCACGCCTGGGGACACCTTTGGAAAACAAAAAAAAATAAAATCATCAATTGGTTCCATTGCCAAGATTTTTCTTTTTCATCTAAAAAAAACATTTTACACCTCATTGACCTTTGTTGATGTTCATGGAAGCTCCAACCCTCTAGAAGGCCTACCAAGGTTGACATAAATCAAGTTCCCACTAGCCTACTTCATCGCTTTAGGGACCAATGACTCCGTCAAAGACGTCGACACATGTTCTCACCATCCGGTTCCGAAAGGTAGACAACCTCATAGGTCTCATGTGAGAGGCTAGTCTCAATGCCAACATGCCAAAAACGGGTGATCGTATCACAAGTCCATGTGGGTGGATCGGTGGTGACCTGGAGATGACAAGTAGGACATCTGGTTTGGCTTTATAAGTAGATATTTGACTATGAAAATTAGTCAGAAGCTTGCCGAAACATGTGGTAAACAAGAATCCACTAGGAAGGGTTAAGGTTTAGTCCAACTCAAAACCAAATGACGTAAGAGTAAGCTGTGGTTGGTTCCTTTCACAGTACATGGATTGGGAAGACAAACTATGCCATGATAATATAAAATAATAATAATATAATGTGAGTAAACATGGGAGAATTTATGTGCAAAAGAGTATGTATGTAGATTGTAGAATGTAGATAGTAAAACGAACTTTCTTACGTGGTATTTACAAGTTGATGACTTGAGGGGGAAGCACACCAAAAGGGACAGATGAGGGACATGATGTAACACCATAGACTTTCGTATGCTTGTCATGTACGTGGGTAGGTGCATATATTCTCATCATAATCGTCTACTTAAAGTTCATATGTGTGCTTGAAGTCATTAGCATAGCATTGGTCATCATTTCGGTGCATGAGTTCATGTTTCATGCATGTTTTGTATTTCAATGTTTAGACTTCATTAAAGTGTAAGTTCAACTTGTATACATGTTCTAGTCCTTACACAAGACCCTTAATGTGCTCATTATCATGTGTGTATACTTGCTTAATCGTTGATTAAATTGTTAGTTTGGTATTCCATGCTTTCGTGCTTCGTTAGAGTTATTCCGGGAGTTGTTTAGGGGAGTTTCAGACTCGTCTTGAGTGAGGAATCAACCTAGGATGTTTAGGGTTGAGTTGGGGGTCATTTTGGGTGAATTTTAAGGCATTTTTCTTCGACATAGAACGTGGTTGCGTTGCACAGGACAAGGCTACCGCGCAAATTCCAAAAACTTGGGTTTTGGGGGAAGCAACAAGACGCGGTGAAGGCAACAGCACCGTCTTCGAGGATGGTTCCTCCTTGTTCAATTATTTGACCAATTTGACTATCCTACCCTTAATGAAAACCCACCTAATCCCTTCCTAACCCACCCTAATTAGTCCTAATGATATCCTAACATGCTTAACTAGTTTTAATGATGATCTATTTGGAGATTTGTGGATGTTTAACACCTAAAACCATATTAGAAAGTCACCACAACTTAGTGACAGCTGCCCCACTAACTTTGGGACCTCTAATACACCACAAATCAGTCGAGAAGACCTTAATTTCCTGCCTTCAACCTCCAAAAACGTGAGAGAGCTTATGTGTGGAGATGTAGGGGAGATTGGTGTGTGTTCTTGAGTTCCCAAAGATCCAACCATTGGATTTTTAAGTCAAGACCATAGAATCGAAGCCTACGTCAATTAGTCAACTTCTACCAGCTTAGAATTATGTTTTCCTTCCTTGTTTATGAGCCTAAGATAAGTTACTAAACCCCCATTTGTATGCTTAGGATTATTTTTCATGCTAGCTATGAAATGAGTTTGAAAATCATGCTAGAAATGTTTCTTACTTGACTATATGATGTTGTGACTTGTGAAAACATGCTTTATGTTACTTGTTTGAGATTTTGGTTGACTATGAAGTGTTGTAGTCTTCATTTGAACTCTAGTATGAAGTAGAATTGTAATGTAGCATCATTGTGATCTTGAAACCTAGTTAGACTTGACAATGAACTTATAATGGGGTTGTGATGCATATAGCTTCTATGCCCTAATTTGGAAATGTGTAGTAAAGACTCAACGGAGTCGACTCTAGGGAATGTTGGAACATAATGGACACTATATTGAATCCCTACGAGGTTTAGAACTCGTTTGGTTAGGTTTACTAACTCTCGGGTTTGGTTTATTTGAGTATTCAAGGTTGGCACATGTGATTATTGATTGTTAGCAAGTATATGTTTACACATGATTATGTATTAGAGTTGATAACCTACTTGATTTGATGAGTCTGCTCTTATCGACCTTGATCCTTATTTGTTAATGACGAGTAAATATCTACTTGTGTATCACACTGAGTCCAGCTGTCATTACTTGATTGGTTAAGTCAATGGTGGAATGATAGATCACCTACATGAATCGTAAGATTCGTGTTCACTATGGATCGTCGTACCAGAGATTGCTCACATACCTCCACTGTGGGTCGCAATGGGGAAGGAGCCCCTTTGTCGTAACAATACATATGCAACTGGCTTACTATTAAACCGAGTAGGTTATCGGTATGTTGATGTATCCACCACGAGCATCGATGGCACAAATAGTTTAACACTGTATATTGTAGGAGCTAAGCAGCATCACCGGTTCTATGACATATCCTACTTATGTGGTTTATTACCCGCATTTATGTGACAACAAGGTGCTAAGTGAAGCATGAGAACTATGTGTATATAATTGAGATGAATGATATATACTATGATGATATCTTGTTCTATATATTGTCGAGCATTATGCCATGACATGTAGTCTCGCATTTTAGTAACTTACTAAGTCTTTGTAACTACGACAACTAGTCACCTTATTTTTTAGGTGTGATCAAAATGTATATGACCAATGTCCTTACATTCTGCAATGATAACACAAGCTTTCTACTTTATTCAAATGTGTGTTTTGTTTATTTGATGACTTTTCTTTATTATCTTATCGGTTCCACTTCAGGTGGCGAGAGAAAATTACATCATATTATCTTCTCAGTTCCACTTCAGGTGGCAAGAGAAAATTCTATCATTACAGGAAAAATAACCATCCTAATCTTATTGTAATTTATCCCTAGGTCACGACCATGGCCACGTCTTCGCCCATAATTATCATATACACTCACATTCACTTCACGGAATGAAGTGGAACAAATTGGGCGAGTTTCATGATTTTTCAATAAGATCTCATTATTTTACTCAGCCACAAGGGGGGTAAAAGATCAATATAATAAAGAGTACCTTTTAAATCTTTCTCTTTAAACTGCTGTTGTTGGAGCATATTCGAGGCATGAAAAGTGGAGAATGTTTTCTATAAGATTAGTTATATTTTCTCCACATAATTTTAGTTGTGAGCGAATTATCAATATTGCCTTCGCCTAATTTTGAATTGAAGCATTATTTCATTTCTTGATGGTACCTCCAAGGCCCATGACATCTAAATGGATTTCAACATCTAAAATTCATGATAAGTAGTTATTACCATGCAATATCAAGTGCTACAAGTTCCAGTTTCATGAGCTTTGACATGATAAAACCTTAAAGATGACATAACAGAAAATACATAGGTTTTATCAATACCGTACTAACCTCAACGGTTATTGCTTAGAAGTCGTGATGATAACGTGTTACAAAAAATATGTTATGTTATAAAACATATGCTAGAGATCAAGTAAAAATGTAAATGGAATAAATAATTTTATTTCAGGGGATGCTGTAGACACCCCAATTTCGTACATCTGGTATGTAACATGACATAAGATATCAAGACCTGTTAAACAATAACAAATGTCAAGTTACAAGGTTAAAAATGCAAAAGAAAAAGCAGGATGCGCAAACAGTGAAATGCAGGGGGCCAAAGTGTCAAAAAGAGGTAGGAAAAAGATCCCTGGCGCCACCCATGGCCATACCTGGCGCTAGGGTTGTAAACAAATCGAATTTTTTTTATTCGATTCGGTATTCGAATTCGATTTTTTTTAATATTCGATAAGGATTCGAATACGAATACGAGTTTGGTGGTATTCAATTCGGGTATTCGCGAATAATATTCGAATAATATTTAATATATATATATATATATATATATATATATATATATATATATATATATATATAACAAAAAAACCCTAACCTAACTCACTCAAACACTCAGTCTCACACACTCCGCTCATAGTGACGACGACTCAATGCTCCTGCTCGTCTGTTCACCCCTCACCCCGTCCAGAATCCAGATCGCCGACCCCGAAGACCCTAACGGCAACCCCAACCCAAGGGCAATGGCAGCCTCGATCCTTCCAGTTCCTGACTTGACTCGGCTAAGACAGATCCTCCTCCCTCCCGCTGGTCGAATCCGGCGGTCTATTCTCCAACGGTATCTTCTTTCTTGGTTTCTCCGACTACCATTAGGTATTTATTTCTCTCTTTGTATATTTTTTGTATATTTCTTTCAACCTGAAATTAAAATGACGATGCACGGCTCAAGTACACGAGCAGCCCGCCATTGAGGGATCTTGGAACTTGGAAGGGTGTAATATATTAGTCAAGAATTATTTTGTCATTCTGATTCTTTCTAGGAAGGAATGATTTCTCCATTCTTGCCGAATAGAAGTCATAATTATTTTGTCATTGTGATTCTGATTCTTTTCTTTGTCAAATAATCTTTTAACAACAATTGGTGGGTCAGGGGCAACCACAAATTGTAGCTTAACTCATATGAATGGTCAGATGCAAGAACCCATTAAATGTTTAATGACAAGAATTAGTGCGAGGAGATAGTGGATGGATCAAGTGAGGGAAGAAATAATAGAGAGGAAGCTGTTGTCAAAACAGATGAATACAATGGCAAGATAGCCATAACTCAGCTACTACTTGATTAGCAGTACTGCAATAGTGGAATAAGACCCCAAATACTACGACAATGAAATACAATGCTAACCAAGTAAACTCCAACAATGATAGTATTAAATGTTTAATGGTGAATTATTGTTGTTAAATATTTTCTATCAAAGATGAATAGCAAGGATAATGAAACAACAACGACATTATGCAATATGCATAAATAACTTGATTCGGTTTGTGTGTCATTTTATTTTCTTGATTAGTGCATGTTTATTTAACCAGTAAAGGTGTCTGCAATATGCATAAGTAACTTGATTCAATTTGCATGTTTATTTATGCAATATGCATAAATAAATTGATTCATTTTGTCGGGTCATATTCACGGCTTCATTGCATCATAGGAAAAAATTTGTGGGTGCTTTTTTAATTATTATTATTATTATTACTTTTTAAAACTTATGTGAGATAACATTATATACTTTTAGCACTAACGCATTTGGTTAAAACAATAATGAAATAGAAAGCTTGATTCATGAATTTTTAACCTACCTTTTGCTATGCTTTGTTTCATTTTATTAGTTTTGTTATGTTTATTACTAATTATTATTATTTTATTAATCTTTGTTCCAAAGTCATTTAGGTAGAATATGGATGC
>CM028380.1:109031560-109067124 GCA_013146195.2 Codonopsis lanceolata | reverse complement strand
GTAGACTTGGTTTTGGGGTTTGTTGTTGTAGTAACTTAAATATTTGATACTTGTAATTTTTTGGTATGTTTTACTTATATGTCGAGCTTGTTCATATGTGTATGGTTCATCACAGCTTTCTTCCGCTAAAGCTTGTTTAAAAGTGTTATTATTGTTGTTGTTCCGGCATGTTGTGGCCGTTTGAGTTTTTATGCTACATGTGTTAATTGTAGTAGCTGTCACCAGAACGCCGATGACTTGTTTAAATTAGTTGTTTTTCCCGCCAAGTGCAGTAGTTGTTATTCATGTGTTGCGCCACATGAATTTTAAATCCTAATGCTGCATGCTTGTGTTTATTTGATTATTTGGACGGCGACTGGATCTCGCATCACTGGGTCCTTGGCCACCGTCAGCTATAATAATTAGCACAGGCCAGTTATAGTTCCATGCCTAGGTGGGTTGGTTATTTTGTGATGATTCTAACGCCGAGTGAATTCCGTAGGAATTTTGGATAATCCGAAGGAATGGGAAAAATGCCATGTAGAGGTAGGCTCAGGAGAGAACCAAGTTGAGGTACCGGTCCTGGAGGCCAGATAAATCACCACCGAGACCGAGGCCAACACCTCCTGGAGATCCTTGCCAGCTTCAGCATTTTGGAGCCAAACCTAGGGAGGCCGAATGGATGGAAGAGATGATCAAAATCTTGTTCTATGTTGGGAGTGTACCATGAGGAGAAAGCTTAAGTTTAAGGGAGCCGAGCATTGGTGGAATGTATTGAAGGAAAGTTGGGAGACGCAACAAGTCCCTATCACTTGGGCTAACTTTCAGAGGGAATTTAAGGAGGAATACGCACCGGATGGCAAACCAAGGGAGAGACCCTATAATCTTGAGCAAGGTACCATGATCTAAGTGAGTATTCTAAGTTCACCGAGCCGAGCCGTTATTGCACGTATTTGATTCCACGAGGCAGCCTGAGAACACATAAGTGTCAAAGCGGGTTAAGGACTGAATTTAGGAAGTGCATTCTAGCACTTAAGCTCACCGACATCGGACCGTTTTGATAGAGCTTATGAGGTTGAGCAAGATATTGAGGAGCACCGAGTCAAGAGTAATTCGGGTAATGCACGCATGTGCTACTAATCGTGAAATAATTCGGGTAATGTATGGATACCAAGGAACCGCGATAGAGAGGTGGAGGCCAAGGTAGGCCACGTGCAGAAGCGGTAACAACACTTCTTCTACTCGGGGGGGCAGCAAGGGTCTGCGTAATGAGACATGATTTGTTAATTACTAGCGAAGTCGGCACCTGCAGTGATAGGTCTTGAGCAAAGCTGGGAAGTGTTACATTTGTGGAGATGGGACTCACATGAAGATTGTCCCAAGTTCAAGGCCAATCAATCGAGGTAAGCGAAGCAATGCAGGGCTAAGAGAGATGGAGATGAGTAAGCAGAAGGTTCGAGGGCCGTGTGTTTGCGCTTGATCGGTAGCGAGGTTCGAGGTCTGGCCGGTGATAGGAGGTACTCTTTCTATATTTGATCATGGCTCGAATTCTCATAGATCCGGGTCTTCGCATTCTTATGTTGCTTGCTTTGTTGAGAATCTTTGCGTATTGCCTCGAACTTTGCCATACTTGCTTGAAGTGTCTACCCGCTCGGGGAATATATGCTCGCGTCGGAAGTGTTTAAATCTTGTGATGTTTTGGTGGGTGACCACACTTTGCATCGGACTTGGTAGTTCTCCCATACGTGATTTTGATGTGATTAGGCATGGGTGGTTATGTGCTTATCATGCTATAGTTATTGCCATAGGAAGAGGGTTACTTTTATATCTTAGGGTGTGCTGAATTTACTTTTTGTGGGTGATCAAGCGTCGAGTGACTTGCATTTCATTTCTGCACTAAGGGCTAGAAAATTGTTGTCTCGGGTGTGCAGGTTATCTTGCTGCGTTGTTGATAAGAAGAGGTCTTCGCCGAGGTAGAGGAGGTTAAAGAATTTTGTATTGAGCTTATTAAGGGGGACTTCACCGATTTCTAAGGCACCGTATAGGATGGCGCTTGGCGGAGCTTAGAGAGTTGAAAACTTCGATTGCGGGGAACTCCTAGAGATTGGTTTTATTAAACAAGTGTGTCGCCTTGGGGCGCACGGTCCTATTTGTGAGGAAGAAAAGATGGGAGTTTTATGCGGTTATGCATAGATTATCGCGAATTGAATAAGGTGACCATTAAGAATAAGTATCCTCTACCCCACATTGATGATCTTTTGACCAATTGCAAGGGTCTATCGTTTATTCTAAGCTTGATTTGCGATGGGGTTACTATCAATTGAAGGTTAGAGAGGAAGACATTCCGAAGCACTTTTCGCACTAGATATGGGCACTTTGAATTCGTGGTGATGCCGTTTGGGACGTTGGAATGCGCCACGGTATTTATGGACTTGATGAACCGTGTCTTTCATAGTTATCTTGATTGCTTTGTGGTAGTCTTCATTGATGATATTTTAGTGTATTCGAAATCTCGGGAGGAGCATGAGAAACACTTGAGGATTGTCTTGTCTATTCTTCGGGAGAAGCGACTTTTATCGCAAAGTTTAGCAAATGTGCCTTTTGGCTTGAGGAAGTGTCCTTTTGGGGCATATCATTTCTAGCGCCGGAGTAGCCGTTGATCCTTCTAAGGTTGAAGCGGTGGCAATTGGAAGAGACCTAGTTCGATTGCTACGAGATTCGGAGTTTCTTGGGTTAGCGGTTAGCGGGTTACCGAAGGTTTATCGAGGATTTTCTCGGATCGTGACTCCTATGATTTAAATTGACGGCGAGAAGAATGTGCCTTTTGTTTGGAGCGAGAAATGTGAAGTTAGTTTCAAGAGCTTAAGAAGCTGTTGACATCGGCACCTATTTTGGCTTTGCCTAGTGGAGAGATAATTTTGTGATTTATAGTGATGCTTCTAAGGAAGGTTTGGGTTGTGTGTTGATGCGTAATGGTAGAGTTATCGCCTATGCGTCGAGGAAGTTGTCTATTCACGGCGAGCGTAATTACCCGACACACGATATGGAGTTAGGCTGCGATTATTTTCGCGTTGCATAAGTGGAAACACTACTTGTATGGGTAAATTTGAGATCTTCACCGACCACAAAAGTTTGAAGTACTTGTTTTCCCAAAAGGAGTTGAACATGAGGCAAAGAAGATGGATGGAGAAGCTAAAAGACCACGATTGCACTATTTTTATATCATCAGGGAAGCAAATGTAGTAGCGGATGCTTTGAGTAGAAAGTTCACATATGTCGTGTATGATGGTTAAGGAGAATGGAAGATGTTGGAGGACTTGCAGATTGGAGTCCTAGTGTTTTTGATAGGTGTGATTTTCGCGAATGTTAGGTGCTACACCGCTGTTTTTTGGGAAGATTAAAGAAGCGCAAAGGAATGATCCGGAATTGAAGAAAATTTTTGATGGGTTGGCCGAAAATGTATCGCTGATTTTGTGATTAATAGTGAGGGTGCTTTGACATTTCGAGGCGTAATTTGTGTTCCTTCTAATGATGACTTGAAGAGGTTGGTTCTTGATGAGGCTCATAAATCGAGGTATACCATTCACAGGGAGCAAAGAAGATGTATTTGGACTTGAAAAGACAATTTTGGTGGAAAGGCATGAAGAGGGAAGTATGCGGAGTATGTGTCAAGGTGTTTGACTTGTCGGCGAGGTTAAAGCCGAGCATCGAGGACCACTGGGCTTCTACAACCACTTGAGATTCCCGAGTGGAAATGGGAGTTCATTACTATGGATTTTCGTGGCATGGTTACAGCGCACGCGAGAGGTTTTAATGCGGTTTGGGTTATAGTCGACAGATTGACTAAGTCTGCACACTTTATTCCGATCGCATCACTTATTCGTTGACTCGCTTAAGCTTTTGTATATTCAGAGATCGTGAGACTTCATGGCGCACGGTTAGTATTGTGTCCGATAGAGATCCGAGGTTCACATCAAGATTTTGGAAGTCGTTGCGTGGGAAGCTTAGGGGACCCAGATTAGACTTCAAGATGTTTTTCATCCGCAAACGGATGGTCACCGGAGCGATTGATTCGATTTTGGAGGACATGCTTCGAGCTTGTGCCGTGGATTTCAAGGGAAGCGATTCTACTTACCCTTAGCCGAAGTTTATGTATAATAACAGCCTGCTACGGTCAGTATCAAGATGGCGCCGTATGAAGCTTTGTATGGGCGTAAGTGTAGATCGCCAATTTGTTGGGATGAAGTTGGAGAGGCTAAACTTTGGGGTTCCGAGTTAGTGCAACGATCGGTTGAGAGCGTGAAGTTGATTAGAGATCGTTCGCATCGCCGAAAGTCGACAAAAGAGTTATGCATGGACAATCGAAGACGGGATCTTGAGTTCCAAGTGGGTGACTACGTGTTCTTGAAGGTGACTCCGAGGAGAGGTACGAAGAGATTTGGCAAGAAAGGGAAGCTTACACCGAGGTACATTGGCCCATTCGAGATTCTTGAGAGAGTTGGGTCTTTAGCGTATCGCATTGCATTGCCACCGCCCTTTCTGAGACTCATAATGTATTCCATGTTTCCATGTTGCGAAAGTATTTGAAAGATGATACCCATGTACTTGAGTATGAAGAGATCACGCTTGAGCAGGATATGTCATACGTTGAAAAGCCCGAGTGAAGATTTTGGATACCAAAGAGCAAGTGCTACGAACAAAGAAGATTCCCTTAGTCAAAGTTCTTTGGAGAAACCACAACATTGAAGAAGCGACTTGGGAGACGGAGGCGGAGATGCGAGAAGCATCCACATTTGTTTGATGAACTTGGTAAGAATTTAGGGACTAAATTCTAAAGGAGGGAGAGTGTAACGCCCATAACCTTGCATGTGCATTCTATGCTTGTTTTTATACTTTCTTGGTTGATTGTGAGCTTGTTTACTTGATTTATAAATGTCTTAGAACCATTCATAGATCATTTTAGAAGTCCATAACATGCTTGGAATCATATAAACTTGTTTGTTGAATCGCCAGTTTAATCGCGTTGAATTTGGTCTTAGCGATTCCTCTCGTTGCTCGTATTTGCTTCTATTTCGACGTACGAAGTGTTCGTTGAGTTCTTGGCTTTATATTCAGGTCTTAATCATGTTGAAACAAGTCTCTTTCATGTCCAAGTTATCCTAGTTTGAATGGTGTTTGATTGTAGTTTGATCGTTGTTCATTAAATCGCGTGGTTCGCGCCTTGTTCTACCTTGTTCTTGTTGTTCGGGTGTGTTTCCGACTTCGTTTTGAGTAGGGTTAGACCTTAGAATGGTTGCCCAAAAGTTTGGGACCATTTAGATCAAGTTTAGATCAAGTTTTAGAGATTCGGAGCCGAGGCGCGCATGCTGGTGAGGCGCCCGCCTCAACTCAGAGAGCAAATTCAAAATGGACTGAACTTGGGAATGGCCTCGAGAATGAGGCGGCCGTGAGCTGGGTGAGGCGCCCGCCTCACTGCATCAGCTACGGGATTTTTCTTCCCCTGTTTTGAGTTAGGTCGTGAAATGCCTATCCTACCCCCTTTAAACCCCCTCTAAACCCTTCCTAAATACCCACACTTAGTCCTAATCAAGTCCTAACATCAATTAGAGGTTAATTTAGTTTGGTTAAGTGTTTGTTAACTCCCTAAGTTTCACTAATTGCACTTGAGAAATACCTCTTGTACCCTTCTCTTGATTGGAGGTATAAATACCAAGTCTTGACCAAATTTTCTGGAAACCCTTCATTTGTTCATCCTATTTCTACAAGTTAGAGAGAGAGAGAGTTGGGGGCTTGAGTTTTGAGCCCTAGCTTCATCTTCTTCCTCCGATCCCCAAGGATTCCACCGTTCGATCGCCGCCAAACTTCTCGGCGGGTGAGACGAAAGGAACGACTTCACCGTTTAGATTTGGATTCTCTTGAGTTTTCACTCAAGCTAAGTAAGTTACTCTTCTTCATTTTAGTTCTCATTGACCCTAAGGAAACAAAGTTTATGATGTGTGAGGTCAATGAGGACACATAATTGCTTCCTATGCTTTTCATTTGGAATTTTAAATGTATGATTTTGCTAGGAGCATGTCTAGGTGAATTTCTTGCCTTTGGGAGTTTAATTTACTCTTTTACCATGTTAATTGAGGTCTTGAACATGTTAGAAATATGTGGTATGTTTGTTGATGAAAGTGAAATTATTTGGGAATGCCCTAATTTATGCCTATGTGGTATGTGTGAAAAATTATTATGTGTTGTATCCTCAATATTGGACTACATGAAGAACATGAATCACATTGAAATGTTTTAGGTGAATTTATACCTTGTTGAACCTAGAATTGACCTAGGTTGGGTTATGAAGCACATAGCTTCAATTTCTCCAAATTTGGGAATTTAGAGCAAAGACTCAACGGAGTCGACTCTAGGGAATATTTGAACGTGTTGAACTCTAGTTTCAATCCCTACGAAGTTTGGACACCGTTTGACTTGGTTTACTCAAGTATGAGCTTGGTTGATTGTTTATAACAAGTTGTTGTGAAAGATTTGGTTTTGTGCAATTTAATTGCCTTGATATGATTTTATAGTAGAGATTAACCCCTACTTGGTCGGTCGAGTTCGCTCTTGTCGAATTCGGTCCTTAATTGGTTTAAGTCAAGTAAATATCTACTTGTGCATTGCATTGAGTCCAGCTGGCATAATTTGGTTTGTTTATCAAGTCAGGGTGGGACGATGCATCGCCTTCACGAATTATGGGATTCGTGTTTGCTATGGATCGCCGCACCCGGGACTCCACACACCCCTCCACTGTGGGCCGCAGTGGGGAAGTAGCCCTTGTATCGACGTTAAGTGCCGCATTGGCTTGCTATTGAGATCGAGTATGACTCGACGATAGTCGATGAATTCACATAACATCGATGGCACGAACTAGTAACAGAATGTTTTGCAGGAGCTACGAAGCGGCCGTGACTATCATATCCTACTTGTATGATTTACTTTACGCACTTATGTGAATAAGGTGCTAAGTGGTAAATGATGATAACATGCCATAATTGTGATAAATGTCATGCTATAACATGAACATGCATATTTTGGTAACTTACTAAGTCTTTCGACTTACCCTATTTGTTTGCTTTGTTTTCCTTAGATCAAAGCCGAGGAGACGTCCCACGCTAGATTCACGTGCTCGCTTGGACGTTGTGAGCGAGGTTGCTCTTTTGGACTTTAATTGATTAATCTTTTATTTTGGAAAGGACGTTGGGAAGCAAGTCATGTAGACTTGGCTTGGGGTTTTGTATGTTGTAGTAACTTAAATATTTGATACTTGTAATTCTTTTGGTATGCCGACTTCTATGTCGAGCTTGTTCATATGTGTATGGTTCATCACAGTTTCTTCCGCTAAAGCTTGATTAAAGTGTTTTTATTGTTGTTGTCTCCGGCATGTTGTGGCCGTTGAGGTTTTATAAGCATGTGTTAATTGTAGGAGTAGTTGTTGGGTTCCGGCTGTAACGTCGCCGATGACTTGTTTAAATTAGGTTGTTTTTCCGGCCAAGTGTAGCCGAGTTGTTATTCGTATGCAATGTTGCGCCACATGAATTTTGTAAACCTACTTGCGCATGCTTGTGTTTATCTTGATTATTTGGACGGCACGATTCGGGATCTCGCATTGGGGTCCGGGTCGGGCTGTCACAATTCGCCATTTCATTCGTTTCAGTCTCACTTGTCAAAAAAGATGCAATCTTGATCCCACTGTTGGTTGATTTATCTTATCAATTGCTCCATATTCAAAAGACACACAAAAGAACCATCTTATATTCGTCACTGCATTGAACATCAGTAACAAACTACTCCAGCTAGATTCGCCATTTCATTCTCTTCAGTCTCACTTGTCAAAAAAGATGCAATCTTGATCCCACTGTTGGTTGATTTATACTATCAATTGCTCCATCTTCAAAAGACACAAAAAAGAACCATCTTATATTGTTCACTGCCTTCTACATCAGTACTCAATCCTTTTCAATCTTGACTTCAACTTTAGCCATCTTTTGATTTTCACTTCCACAGAACTCATCCAATAGTGATCTCTTTAATGTTGAGGCTACCACATCATTAGAAATAGGAACATTGGTTACCTTCTTGATAGGGGTTGTAGCATCCACAGTTGCTGGATTCAGCTGAATGAACTATAAAATGATAAGAATAATTTTATTTTGTAATGAATGAAATTTAAATTTATAACATATACCTCATGTAAGTCTCTCATTTCCGCAAAGATCCATCCTTGGTAAAAATCATAATCATCAATTAGATGTCCAAAATAATTTTCAATTAGTTTTTCATCTCGTATGACTTTTATAACTTGATACACATCGTGATTAGCTCCAGTCTGCTTTCCTCTAATCTGAATCTTGAAGATAAACTTCTTGTCAACCAAAGATTCAATTTCTGTTGGTATTATCTGTTCAATACAGTCAATTAATTTTGTTAGTGTTTGTCTATCTAGTTATGTAAATTCTTAATATGTACTTAATCTGCTCACCTGATCCGAATATTTGTTTTTGAGTGTCGTTGCTGATTCTCCTATTATTTCAGTGGATTCTTTGTCCCATAGCAAGAAAGATGTATTCCCTGTATAATCGACCACACGCAGTTGAAGCTTGTACCTGTTTTACACATTCTTATTAGCAATACCAAACAAATAAAATTTTAAAAAAAATAGTAATAATTTTTTTTTCCGAAAAATCGCACCTTATTTTACCAATTGCGTCAAAAATGCCACATTTGTCGCAATAAAATTTTCCAGCTGCTGGAGTCATTTTCTTAGGACAGCGAGTACATGCAATGTACCACCAATTGCTTCCTGAATCTATAAAATCTACCCTGCCGTAGACCTAATAGCTCCCAACCTATTGAAAATATTATTAAATATAAACTTTTAAATTGAAAACAAAATATGTAAAAGTTGTTAAAAAGAATTCAAATGAAAGTTAAAATGCATAATTACCTCATTGATCTCATATAGTTGCTCTATTGTCCTAACCAGTTCCTGAGAGCCTTCAAATTCTTGGACTATAGATTGATCTCCTTTTATTGATATGTTATTTATTGGCATGGTTGCTTTACAGTTCGAAATCAAACTATCACGGAATACCAACTGACATTAGTACTTGTTTTAATTTATTATGTGTTTAAAGCTTATTTACTTATATCGTTATCGTTAATCTAAATAATAACTGTCTACATAATAACAAAATTATTAGCACATACCAGTTACGAAAATCTGCTATTTCTTTTATTTCTCCATTGATAACGACTTTGCTAACATAGAACGTGTTTGATATTCTAACCACATCGCGAAACTTCCTTGCACGACACATTTGCAGGAGAATTATGACAGGCTCATCAACAATTTCAGCTAATTTATTCATTAGCATATCAACATATTCTCCCCACAATGTGCATGCCAATGTTTTTCCACTGCAACCAAATAAAAAATTAAATATTTTAATTATGGGGAATAGAAAATTGGTTGATCATCACATATATAGATTTAATTGACTTAACTCAGAATCTTCTAAAACAATGTCTATCATTTTTGCATGTCGCCCCGCTAACTCTTTTTGTTGTGGTGAATTTCTTGCTGTAAGCTTCCCTATTACATCTTCACAACATTGTACAACAAAATATATTAGAAGATGTGTAATAAATTCATAAATATTAAATGATTTCCAGAATGCACTTACCAATCAACTGTGACTCATCAACTTCATCTATGTTGGAAAAATATCCAAACGGCTTAAGATCATAAATTTTAACTGGGAATTTTTGATCAAAAATTTCTGTCACCAATGTTTTGCCAAGAAACATGATTTTATACTTCTCATTTGTAGTTTTAAACTTCATTATGTTGTCAGCCACAACAAAATCCTTAATGGCATACAAATGATTTTGTTTCAATGTGGATTTGAATTTGCCTACGTGCTGTTGCTTGATAGTTGCGTGAATTCTGGAACCCTGCATGAAGAAAGTGAATGAATTGAAAAACGTATCACAAAATTACAAATATTGAAAGGAAACTGGAATATGAATGTTTACTTCCTTGTCATGAAAGATGCACTCTAAACTGAACATTACAAATATTGAAAGGAAACTGGAATATGAATGTTTACCTCCTTGTCATGAAAGATGCACTCTAAACTGTAAATTGTAGCATTGTCATTGAATGTTGGCACACTATAAATGTGAGCTAGTCGAACCTTCAGTACCCATTCAATCTTCGATGGGTTCAACTCTTGTATCATACTGAAAAACAAAGGCATTTTGTCAGATTTGCTTGGTATTTTGAATCTTGAATGCAAAGAAGCCATTATTGGTGAGGATGGAAGGAAGAGGTGTATTTATAATGATTAAGCTTGGCATACATCTGGTTTTGCTCACATCTTTCAAGTCAATATAATTTCAAATTTATAATGATTACATTGCAAACTTTTTTTAAGCCAATGAAATTGCATGCAGGGCACTTCAGTTTTATTTTCAAGATGTGAGGAAAAGTGGTGGAAGCTTTACCTCGGTTATCGCAACTTGAATATGCTCCAGCCGGTTAGGATCACAACTTTGAAGACAAAATTATTTCAAATTTATAATGATTGGATTGCAAACCTTTTTTAAGCCTATGACATTGGTTGCAGGTCAATTCAGCAAAATTTCCCTCGGTTATCCCAACTTGGAATTTTCAGAAGCAATACAATAAGCTTTACAAATTGTATCTTTTGTAGTTGTTTCTGATTTTGTTTATGTTGTCTTTTCAATGTAGGCCACTTTATGGCTGAAAATTTGGCTGTATATGATTTGTTCTATTAGTAAATTAAGCAAACTGCATACTCAAATAACTCAAAACAATGGGCAAATATTAATGTGGGCTACACGGTTTTGTATTAGATTTGGGCTGAATTGAGATTATTACATCTTTAACCCTGACTAACTGCAAATATTACTTTCTTATTTTGGACATATGATTTTGGCGGGAAGTTTCCTGAAAAGGAATACTTTCTTGCTTTATATATATATATATATATATATATATATATATATATATATATATATATATATATATATTACTCCCTCCGTTTTCAAATTAAAATCTTCCTTTCATTTTTCGTCTGTTCTAAAATTATTGTTTTCTTTCAAAAGTTTCTCTTTTAAAAAATATTTTTACCATTTTACCCTTATATTTTCTACTTATTTTAATTATAGGCACATGTTGCAGGGCCTTAAATGAAATGATACGGACAAAAAAAATTATAATACAGTCAATTATTTTTTTCTTAAACGGTGTGTCGGATCAAAAAAGACGATAATTTGAAAACTAATGGAATACTAAAATAGTTATATAATCTTATTATAAATAGTTTTAACAAACAAAAATATTATTCAAACCTCGCATCGCACGGGTATAATAGGTGTTGAGGTGGTGTATTGCTTATATATAATAGGTTGAAATTGATAACTTACTTGCCATGGGGCTTAAGGGCGGAGGTGAGATTTTATTGTTGTAGCTTTATAAATAGTAGGCATTTTAGTGTTTTTCAATGGGGTGTTTTTTTTTCTCATTTTGAAAATGGTCATAAGAAAATAATATTCTTCATCGGTAATTTTGGTGAAGCCTTTTGAATGAGATGTATTAAAGTCTTTTGAATTATTTAGTCCGCGAGTTAAAAATAATAGTATGTTTGGATGATTGTTTGTGTTTATTTCTTTTATTTAATAATCTTATATAAATTGTATTGTTGAAAATGTTGCTTCCCAACAATATAATATTGGAGGTTTTAATCAAAATGTTTCGCATCCTACTTCAGTTCTTCATTTATTAGATATCAGAAATGGTACGATATATTATACTATTTTAAAGTAAATTTTATTCAAGATTTTATTTATATATTTTTAAAACATTACATGTTTTTTTCCAGCTACTACACAAGTACACGATATAGGGAAGAACAATTTCTATACCTACTCACATTTCACAAGTTCAAGTATCTCGTCCATTGTTGATTCAACAAATCATGAAGAATGTTCAAATCCTACTGTCATTTCGAATAAGAAAAAAACGTTTAAACAGATCTCTGTCGTTTACTCAATATAATTTTTTGTTCTGTTTGTTACATCTTTTAATTTTTATTATTAAGTAGATTAAAAGTTATTCATATTTTATCTTCTTTTCTAATTTATGATATTATTTTTTACTAAATAGATAATACCTCATATTTTGGTCAAACGTTTGATTTTTCATAACTTAAAAATATAATAATAAAGATATCATAAAAAAAAAAATTTAATACATTACAACTTATGATTAGTACTTTACACAAAATGAAATTGACTTTCTTAATTAATATTTTTGTTTATATAATAAGTTAAAAGGGAATATATGAATCTTACCTTTAATGTAAGTATGATGTGTATTTTTCTATGATGCAAATGTAAGAGAGAAGAATAATAATAAAAAAAATTGACTCACATCAATGTAAAATGTTATACTCTTAAACTTTCAATAATTATATGTATTTCTTCGTTTTGCTTGAATATTATTTAATTAAAAAAGACTTTTGTTCGTGCGTTTAACGCATGGATGTAAAACTAGTTAAATTAAGAGTAACCCCCTACCCTCTAAATACACCACACTTCTTGATTTAAAACGTACTTAAATATAAATATTGTTAGGATTTAGGAATATGACTGCGCAATATCGGATGCATATGCAAGTCGGTGATTTGTTTGTTACCATTATACAACATATTCTAAAAGTGGCTAAAAGAGATGTGTACCATTTAGTGTGACAACTTGTTAGAACATTGCTTATGTCTTAGGCTATATCGTCTTTGTACGAACCCAGTCTATGTCTTTACCAAATGTCGACAAACACTCAAATATTACATTAGCTTGTCAAGTGCCAGTTCCAGTAAAAATGACAGATTTTCAAGTATCTGGTGAGTTCGCCACATATCTATTGTTATAGTGTTGCCAAGTTCAAAGAGGAAAATCAACCGATCTCCAAGCATTCAAGTCTACAAAGATTCGTAAAAGATATTTTGCAAATCATCCTGACAGCTAAAGATTCGCATTGATATATGAGCCTTCCTTTACATACATTAGATAGTTCCTCTTATGTGTCTGGTCTTAATCTTCAAGACACATTTCAACAAAGATCAGCTACAATGCACTTTGTACAACTCAGGCATGAACGTCAAGACACGACTATCACCCTAACTTCCGCATAGATTTGAGACAAGATCTTCGTGAAGACTTTTAACCAACAATTCGTAAGATGCATTGAAGCTCGAACACTCCAACGGTTAGAAATCTACCAAAAGTCTCAACGGATCTTTTGCCTCTCTACCTATAAAAGAAACATTTCATCCTTTTTCCAAGCAAGCGTGTGCGTGTCTGTGTTCATGCTTTCAAGCATAACCTCGGGATCACAAAAGAGTGGGTAAAATACAAGTGTTTGAACTAACACTTTGTGTCTGAGAGAGCAGAAATTCCAAAGGCAAAAAGCATTGCTTAGTCAATAACTCATTTCTTAATTTGAGTTATTTTCACCTTCGAAAGACTCAGTCTCGACTGCTTTTAGACTTCAAATCTACTGATAGAGATTAAGCACTTGAGTGTGAAGTTGATGACAAGACCCATTTGAAGATGTCCGTGGAAGATCATGAGCTAATAATCAATATTGCATTCATACCGATAGACGTGTATTTCATTGCAAGAGTTGTTGGTTGTGCAACAATTAGTTGTCACGGTTGGTCGAGTATTTGTTACTCAGTTATTCAATTACTAGCTAATTGAACAATTCATAATATTTTTTCTTCTCATATAACTCTCAAATTGGCACTGCCATCTTCCAAGGGTATTTGAAATTGTCAAAGTGAGAGATTTTGTATATGTCTTCCCTTTCCCCTGCCTTCCTTTCCATGAAAGCGCGCAGGGTTGCTAGGTTAGAGAGTCTAGGTTGATGTACTTTGCATGTTTATCATTTGATGAACATCTATTGAATTCTAATATGAAATATAGTTTTCTACATTCAATCTTACTTATCTTGTTTTACCTTATAAGCATTCTGCTCACGATGGAAAAGGTATCTAGTTCTTGAAGATAAAAGTTTTTTGTTGTCATATAATTAAGCTAATCTATATATATAGGCTGAGCATATCAAAGGGACTAACAAATACACTTATAAACTTCATATTTTAGCTATATCTCCCTCCAGTCACCCCCTTCTCCCTCCCTCTGTTTCCAAACCACTCTCCTCTTTCTCTATCCCCTTTATAAACTTCATATTTCCAGAACTCACCTTTATAAACTTCATATTTCCAGAACTCACCCTTATAAACTTCATATTTCCATAACTCACCCCTGTCCTGCCAGTCTCTTCTCTCTCCCCTTTATTTTATTTCTCCATCACTCCCTCCTTCTCGTCACTCTTTTCCACCTCTCTATCCCTTTTATATTTTTCTTCCTCCAACCACTCTTCTCTCTCCTCACCTTTGTTCCTCTGTTTGTTTTTCCTTCTTGCTCCAACCACCCCACCCCACCCATACCGAAGAAAAAAAATGATTCCCAATGCTCGGTTTTGGTTAATTGAACAACCTTGTATTGTTCGGCTAGCGGTGACCGAAGAACCTAGTGTTGTTTGGCTAGCCCTAACCGAACAACATTAGGTGTTGTTCAGTCAATGTTAGTCGAACAACACTAAGGTGTTTAATGACATTTTTGTAATAAAAGGACAACGAGCAAGAAAGTCTTTTTAATCGATGGCATTTTTGTAATAAATGAAAATGGTGAATTTAGTGGCTTGAGGGTGTTAATTGTGTCACTTTTTAATTAAATGAAACATTTTCCTAGTTTATTACGTTAGGGCTTATGTTTAGGCAAAAATATCAATAGAAAAATAAAGCATTTGAATGAGATTGAAATTAAATACAATGCAACACAATTGTTTACTCACACATCCCCGACCTTTTTTACTTAGGATGTTCACCATAGCCATCTTTGAATCTCTAAAAATATAGTTTTATTTTTTTCCAAGAAAAATACAAAAAAATAATTCAAAACGTTGATTTTTTAATAAAGAGGTCACCGGGGCAGGTTTGTAAGGCATGGGCGGAGGTGTCGATAGGCCTTACTGTACGTCCAGTTAACAATTATTAAGGCTTAAAGTGGGGGGTGAATAGCCTTATAAAAATTTAGAGGTTGTTTTGAATTTATTTTAAAGTTGTAGCGGAAAAGGTTTCAATGTTAGCTGGTTGATGGAATCAGTTAGTTGATGCAAGTTTAAAAGGCTTTGTTGACTGACTTGATGATTATGAGACGATGAAATACCTTTAAAACAAGCTAATGACTATCAGTTGATTTGGAAGAACTATTTGATCACATTTAACAAAGGCAAGAATTGAAGAACAATTTATATCATTAGTCAAGTAAGTGGTTGATGCAGAGGTTGACTAACATTTAAGTAGATTCAAAACTCTAATGCCCCGATATTTTATTTTATTTTGTTTTAACAAATAAATTATTGTTATAATACTTTTTAAATGTTTGGCCAAGAGAATTTGGTTTGACTTTGCTTTAAAATATAATATTTTGTTAACTGGATATTATACATAATATATATATATATATATATATATATATATATATATATATATATATATATGTGTGTGTGTGTGTGTGTGTGTGTGTGTGTGTGTGTGCGTGTGTGTGTGTGTAGGTTTGCATATTAAAATATTACTCATATTTTGCGGATTCATGAAACCTTAGAGTATCTCCAATGCTGATATAAATGTGAAAATTATTAGATGCCACCTAGGATTTACACTTTTTTTTAAAGAAAAAATCTTTCCAATGCAAATGTGGACAATGAGTGTGAATATGATGTTGTGAGAACCTCGTTTTGACCCCGACCTCGCTACATGAGGAAAACGAGTGGTTTCAAAACTTTAAGCGTATGGAATACGCTTGGTCTCGTTGTGGACTCTAAAAATGTATGGCAGGTTTGTAAGGCATGGGCGGCAATGTCGGTAGGCCTTACTGTAGGTCCAGTTGGTGATTATTAAGACTTGAAGTGGCCTGGGGTGAATGAATTTTTTTTAAGTTGTAGCAAAAAAGGTTTAAGTGTTAGCTGGCTAATGGAATCAGTTAGTTGATGCAAGTTTAAAAAGCTTTGTTAGCTGACTTGATGATTATCAACCAATGCAATACCTTTAAAACAAGCTGACGGCTATCAATTGATTTGGAAGAACTATTTGATCACATTTATCAAAGGCAAGAATTTAAAAACAATTTAAATCATAGTCAAGTAAGTGGTTGATGTAGAGGTTGACTAACATTTAAGTAGATTGAAACTCTAATACCCTGAGATTTTATTTAATTTTGTTTTGACAAATAAATTATTGTTATAATACTTTTTAAATGTTTGGCCAAGAGAATTTGGTTTGACTTTGCTTTAAAATACAATATTTTGCTAACTATATATGTGTGTGTATGTGTGTGTGTGTGTGTGTGTGTAGGTTTGTATATTAAAATATTACTCATATTTTGGGGATTCATGTAACTTTAGAGCATCTCCAATATTGATGTAAATATGAAAGAAATTAGATGTCACCTATGATTTACACTCTTTTCGATCAAACATGGATATCGAGGTTTAATGTCTCTCTACCAAGCAATCACACAAATCATCTTCATGCTACACAATCGTATTCATTTGCAATATTTGCACCAAAACTAACAAGCTCCCAAAGCAAAAAAATTCATGGGCTTAACATATTACTTCGGTCATAACACAATCTCTTGGATCAAGTGCCCTCACACGTTAATCAAATACGAATCGTCTCTTATGACTAGAGGCTCATGTAATATCAAAATCATCAACCATTTCATACCACTCATTTCAAAGATATCATACACAACTTGTACAATTCATGATTGCCCTACAAAACAAGCATTGCAAACCACATAGTTTCAAGAACATATATGTAAGGACAACATACTGCAAGATACCACACTCATAGCATGACTTTTATATACAAGTTGTACATATTTGCACAAGTATAACAATACACCATTTTACGTTCCATTCTATTTTGGTAACGGGTTCAGTAAATTCCTAATCTATTTATACCATTCTAGTTCTCCGATAAATACCTCTTGATAACTAAGTCAGGGGCCCTCTGAAGTGACTTCAAAAGTTTTCGTCGTATAGAATGCAGAGTGTTCGTGAATCACATAAAAAATCATTATGGCATCAATATCATGCAACATAGCATAATAA
The DNA here is from genome assembly GCA_013146195.2 of Codonopsis lanceolata. Taxonomy (NCBI): domain Eukaryota; kingdom Viridiplantae; phylum Streptophyta; class Magnoliopsida; order Asterales; family Campanulaceae; genus Codonopsis; species Codonopsis lanceolata. The sequence goes on along the minus strand of CM028380.1, from coordinate 109,049,834 downwards.
TCTACTATGCACGTATACCTAGTATGGAATATTCATACTATTATTGATCTATCAATGATAGATAAAACATCTTACACAACGCTAATACCCTATTAACATATTAGACTAATATCACTACGAAACAACATCGCAAAGTCACTAGGTAGCATATATTTACTAACTAGTATGTTACAATCCCTTATAAGTCAAACCGTATACGGGCTGACAACCAATCGAACCAATCATCACGTGATCACCTACCGGCTAATCACAAAGTCTCATCATAACATGAGGGCAATTTCTCCTTTATCGGGGTAGTCCCCTCAATACCAAAATACAACCATCGGGAAAGAGTACTCAAATTCCTAACATTGGACAACACAAGAATGCTTGGTTAAGTACTACAATAACTATATATACTTATATAGCAATTATGGAATATAATAGGTACTACGGGAGGCTTAGCCACTCCGCTCTCGAAACGTACACAATGAACATTGGCTCTACCGAAACGCAACACCCTCTCTTGGTATGACTGTGACTTAGGAACAACATAGAAGAAATATAATACTCCTAGACACAAACTTGCACTCACGACAATCTAGACCAACATGAAATTAGTACTCCAAGTCCTATTTTGTACAAAAGAACCTGCTAATAAGGCACTATACACAACACTCGACGGTAAAATACGCGATAATAAACCCAACCTAACCAATGCCATGGAACATATCCTGGCTTATAGCTGACTTAAGCTCTGATACCAACTGTCAAGACTTGACCTGAATTCCAACACGAAATCGCAGGGTCGTGCCACTGGAACTAACATAGGAAGAGGACAAGCACCTGCTAAACAATAGTGAGTGTTGCAAGCTGGTCAAGCTAACAAGCTCTAAACACAAACGTAAAGTCGTACTAAAATACGAAATTACAAAACTCGAATATGCGGAAGCAATAATGAAGTGAAGCCCCGAGCTATTAAGCTCGAAACCAATACCAAATGAAACCAAGAGAGACGATTGTCTAATGAAAGAGGAAAAACAAAACTCGTGTGCCGCAACATTGCAGACAAAGAACAAAACATCGGCAACTCGAGGCCGATGTTTCAACAAAGAACCAACCTGATATACAACAATGACCCAACGGCTAAATCCTATCGGGGTTAACAACAAAAATACCAACAATAAGAATAATGAATGCCCCAGAGACCACTGAATATATACTAGAACTTAGGTATACAAGCTCGACCACAACGTCGACTACAGGAAATAAAACAACAAGACCAAAATATAATCTACCCGACCATAAAGTTTATCTAACTTTACACAACGTCGTCCTCAACAAAAAAGAAGGAAAAATAATAATACAATGTGAAACTGGACTCCGTGAGATATAACTCGGAAGAAACGGAAAATGTTGATAGGAGGAAGGAGCTTGAAATTACAACCAGAGTGCAATCTCAAGGATAAACATCCTTTAGGCTCAACAATCAGACGATTAGTTGAAACATGCTTATATTCCTTAGTAGCATGAAGCTCATAACCTTTCCAAGGTTTAACATGTTTAACACAATTTATATCCCTCAATGAAACTATATGCAATCCATAAATCTTACGAAACATCAATGCTTCATGGGGAACTTCAACAATCTTATGAAATGCAACAAAAGAATTCATCATAGAAGCATCATGCATAATCACATGTTTAGAACTCATATCTTGATGAAACTTAGAAATTTCCAAAGCAAAGTTCATAATTTTCTTTCCAACTTGTATTGCACAATGCAATCCTATCAATTTATCAACCAATGTACTATCCATGAATGGATCCACATACGAATGATTAGGTATATGCAAAGTCAAATTTAAATCATCACCAATATATTCACCATATTTCATCCAATCACTTAGACCATGGTGACTTACCAAATTTTGCAATTTAAACTTTCTAGACAAGTCAAGTGGTCCAACAATCTTTTTCATGAATAAGGCATTCACAACATTAGTCAAAATTTTCAAAGTAACACCTTTCACAATTCTGAATTTATCACCAAAGTTATGGTGTACATCATGTAATAAATTAATTGGTCTAACAATCTCACCCATGACTGAAGTGTCTACAAGACTATGTAACTTTCCAAACCCAACAACTACACTATTGAACTTATGATCAATATCATGGTGATTATCATACAATAATTCACCACATATCTTATTTTTCCAAGAAAGAGTACGATCATACCTTTGAGAAAGTGTAGGATCTACAACAATCTCCTTACCTTGTTGGTATTCAACCTTGAGTCTCACAATTTCTTTAGATGGTGTAGGCTTGCACTCATGAACAATCTGTGAATGAGAAATAATGAAACTAGGCAACAACAATTCAAATTTATTAGTATGAAAATCTGCCTCACTTTCTTCCTTTTTCTTACACTCTTTCTTTTGCTCACTCTCTCTATTTTTCCTCTCCTTTTGCCCGGCTATCTCAAAACTAACTATCTCCTCTTGAGCCGGCCTCTCACTCTTATTTTCACACAAACTCTCCTTTTTCTCGGCTATCTCACAGACCTCACTTTTCTCACAAGCTGAACTCTCTAGATTTTCACTCAAGCTCTCCTTTTGTGAAGGCTTCTCTATATTCTTTTCCTCACTAGCCTTTCTCTCTTCTCTCAAGCTCTTCTTTTGTGAAGACTTCTCTATATTCTTTTCCTCACTAGCCTTTCTCTCATTTAATTTATTTTCATCTTAAAGAACTTGATTTGTTGTAGGTTGAACGTGTTGTGAAGTCTCGAATGCAAGATCCATTCTTGAAACTCTTTCAACCTTTGTTCGTCTTTCTTTTCTTTTTCTAATATTAGTAGTTATACATATTGTATTAGGTTTAAATCAAAGCAAAATAATATTGGTTGAATAATGGATTTTGAACACTTGATTCATTTTTTATTTGATTCTGGTCAACTCCTCCTTAGTAACCGGAGGAATTGTTTGCGCAGCGCAACTGCTCCTATTGTTGTTTTCGCCTCAGGATCCAGGCGTCACAACTGCTAGCTTTTCTTGCTTGCTTTGTGTGCTTGCTTTGTGTACTTATTGAGTCTAAAATCGGGTAGAGCAACTGCTTGCTTCGGCTGGATTTGACATCTCGAATTAGGCAGGGCAACTGCACTTTTAGGTTCTTTTGAACCGGTGAAATAAGGCAAAAACCTAGATGGGTAGCTAGGGTTCACTTTGTGTAAGAACCCAAACCCATTACTTGTTTAACATCATTATAACATGCTTAACATATGCCTTAACATGTTAGAAAGTTCATATTGTTCACATCATGCTTGCATTAGGTTGGTTATGATCATAGTCATTTGAATGCCTACTATGTGTTGTATGCTTTGTCGTTAATGCTTCGAGTATTCATCTTAGCATGTTTGCACTTAACTAAGTCTCATTGGAATCTTAGTACCCTTCATATATGACTTATAACATTAATCTTGATCATAGTATGCATGGTTGAGAGTTTAGAAAAATTGTTGCCTCGTTTGACTCTTAGGGTTTCTCGGAATTGTCTTCATTGCTTGTATTGTTTGTGTTTTCAACTTGCGAGAAGTTCATTTGAGTTCTAGACCAAGTGTACTAGTATTTCTCATGCTTGTACAATCATTGTTCATAAACTTGTTGCATTTGGAAATAAGATGACCAACTTATTAATTCACATATTCAGTCCTGTTTTGGGCAAACTTCGGGAAAATTCTGGTACCAATCTACTAAAGTGATTGAGATTCCCTTTGGTTTTGTTTTACCTACATATGTTAGGAGACTCCCTGTCAAATTTGGTAATTTTCCAAGGTTTCTAAGTACCTCAATTAGGTCTTGACTTACGGCTGTGCCAGAATTATGTTTTCAGGAAATCAGCTTCTGTACTTGATTTTGTTGTAACCTTATTTTGATGAATATAAGTCAAAATTGAGTAATTTAAAATGCTAAAATATAGTTTAATGAGTCTAGTTTCAGAAAATTCAATACTAACCTCATTTTTGAGGTGTGAGCTATTTATGGCCAATGTGAATCAGTAAACATTTTAAACTATCCCTTGGACAGTAATTAATATAGTAGTTGCTTGATTGTGATGTATGCATGGCTAAGAGTTATAGGAATTATATGAATTGTATGAGTTGCATAAATTCATGAGTTAAATGAAGTATAAGAATTTAAGTATATTGATACTGGTTAATTGTATATCACATTTACATGATATATGTGTATACATGTAGCATTGCTAATGATAGGAATTTTATCATTCGCTTGAGGATTAATTTATGAGTGAAATATACATGTTGTTTGTAGAGTATAAGCATGACTAGTATTAACACATGTATTGCATTTATTATGGGTATGCATGGTAAATGTGCCTTGTTGAAGGTAAAGATATGGTTTACAAGAGTAATAAATGTGCTTAACGGATATAGTTGTAATTGAGTATGAACATGCTTACGTACATTAGTAGTAAGGATAACTTGCTTAGTCTATTTCATAATAGAACTTGATTATTATTGCCTAACGATTATGTCATGATTAAACTGTTGCATGATTATGTGAGACTGTAGTAAAGGATGCTTAAGATTTTCTCATAACCCTTCGCATCCTTGCAACGAAAGCTTTTGAAATCCAATTTAGCTGGTACCCTAAATTGGTGATCAAAAGAGGTTTGTTGGTGGACTAGGATTGGTAGCAAGTAGGATAGAAATTGACTAAACCTCTTACCAAAAGGAAAGGAGAATAAATGGAATGAATTTTTATTCGATGCTATTATGTGCTCTTATGTGCTTTGTCCACGATTTGGAAATTTCGAGTGTGGTTTGCATAATCATGAAGGTTAACTTGCTTGTTTTAGGAGCGTGTTGTCCATCTCCAGCCTAAACCCTTCCCACTCCAGTCACTCCTATCACAGCTCTGACGGCTACCTCTTTTGATTTTAGCCAAATTCTATCTTTGATCTCCCTCATTTTGTCCCCTGCAAAAGTCGCGCATGAAGTAGCAATCAGAGGCTATAGAATATACTTACTAAAAACCCTTATAAAAACATGGGATTAATAGAAAACCAATAACTCATATCGTCAAATTCATTTGAAAGAGAGTCGGACATGAATTAAGAGAAATGGTAAGGGGTTTTATTGAAATACTCTTCAATTTTGCTGGAGAAAATTGGGCATACGACCGGCTTGCATATGGCTTAAAACATAGTATCGAAATTGAGAGGATGTTGTAGAAGCTATGGTTCTAGATGATTTCAACCTCATAGCAGCTGTCATGGTGATCGGGTTGAATTATTTAAAGAATTATGAGAGAAAAAGTAAAGTAAAGTTAAGTCATGTAAGAGGATGAAAGGGGAGATGAGAAATTGATTGATTTCAGTGGTGGTTTCGGAGAAGGTGAGTGGATCCAATTTCATACAAGAAATCGAAGATGGGACGGGTATGTATGGGTAAAAGTTTTTCATACCTTTTGTTTGTGTACTTTTTTTTCATCATCAAGATAAAAAAAATTGATAATGAAAACAAACGCACATCTATCTTTTGGTTTAAGAGAGAGGACAAAACCCATATCGGGTTCTAGGTTAATTTTTGTTTTGGGGGCGACTGAAGACCGGAAAACATGGTGAGTCTTTTCTCTACATTTTCTTTTAGCAAGAAAAAAATGGAATGGTGGACCCCCACTCCATTTTTTTAACATTTTAACTTTACACACACATTTATATAATATTTTTAGAAAATTATATTTTATTTCTTAATTTTTATTAGACTAAAATACATTTAGCACCCCCAAAGTTTACACCAAAACTAGTTGTACAGAGGAGTAATGCTTCTTATCATCTGATTTTGGTGCAAATAACATTTTTCAGGCTTATGATTCACCCATCTATATATTAACCCTGATTAATTAATATCTCTTGTAACTTTAAAACCCTTTTTTTATTCATACTGTTCCTGCGCTCAACCACAAAAATTAAGATTAAGAAGCAATCACAAACATAAGCCCAAAATTGTCATGAAACCTATGACTAGCTAAAATCATTCATACTCTTGCAGGTATAAAAATTGCTAATTTACATATTTACACCCTCCAACCCCCCAAATCATAACTTTCATCAGTTGCTCATTAAACCACCCACCTACATTCCACATAGCTGAAAGAATGGAACTTTCTAATTGTAAGTCTCACAAAGCTGTACATAGGGGGAGAGAATACCTTGTTCTGAGGAAGTGAAATAGTTAAAATCAGATGACCAAACTCCTTTGAAGTTCGAGAGTGAGGATGACGTCGTGTGTTGTGGCGCTGGAAGAAGACGAAAGAAGAGGAGGCCGAAGGAGAGAGACCAGCGGAGAGAGGTGCGCGCACGAGAGAGAAAAATTGATGGGTGTGAAATTGAGGGTTTTAATTAATTTAGGCTAGGTTTAGGTTTTTCTATTATAAAGGTATTGCAATTTAACAAAATAAAAATCTAAAATTGTTGTAGAATTGTTGCAATTTAGGCGCCATATGTTCCCTCCATTTCCCCAAAAAAACGTGACTAAAATGGGTTTCCAGGTTAGGAATAAGCGGTACACTTTTTAGCTTGCAATAGAACTTGAAACATAACCTTGAAACAGGATTGCATCAGTTGCAAGATTTGTTTCTAATTGGGCGGCATAGTTCCCTCCAATTATTCCCACAAAAAAGTATTGCAACTAAAGTAGTTTCCGTTGCAGTGTCCGTTAAAAAAATTAAATAGCACGTTGGATTTCGTAGCTTGCCTTTCAACTTGCAACCGATTTCAATTCGGTTGCGAATTTCCGTTGCTGTTGCCCTGTTTTCTTGTAGTGTAGTTTTTGCACCCGTGTGTAAACGCACGATATATATATATTTTTAAATTAAACTATACATAAAAAAATGAATAGAAAAAAAATTAGAAAATAAACACATATCTTGAAATGAAAATCAAATTATTTTGAATTTTTACCGATCAAAATTGCTTCAATCCTTTTGTGATTTTGCAAGTTTGTTTTAATGTTTGTACTGTCTTGTTGCACCTTGTGTATCAATGTTCTAGATATAATAAAATATGATTAAAATGATATAATGTACTTTGGTACTTGTAAATTATTGTGTGTTGTATATGAATCTTTTGACATATACATCTACTAAATAGTCAGTAAAAGATTTTATTAATTATTACGATGCATGAATATACATTAATATTTCAACCTTTGAAATCATAATATGATAATTATCTCTTATTTCGCATGTTCAATTTATTAATAAACATGATTTGTATATTATAGTATTATGTAGTTGTTTCAAGAATTATTTGTCATTTATGTGTCTATACACACACACACACACACAAATATGTAGAAAATAGTTTACTAAAAACATGAACTAAATTTGCACCATCTGTTTTGGATGTACTTGAACAAAAAAAAAAAGAAAGGAAATTTGATAAACAAATATGTTAATTAACCTTACCACTATAAACTATTTTTTATTTTTACCGAAAATGGTACTAAAATTTGCACCATTTTGTTTTTTAAGTACTTCAACCAAAAAATGGAAATTGATATACAAATATGGTGAATTAATTTTATCACCATAAAATATTTATAAATTTGTTTTGTGGAAGTTTTTATCACCAATTTAAATCACATCAATTGTAGACATAAATTGTAATTTGCAGTTGCTTGTTGTGATATATGTATCAGCCATGGCTATCAAATACTGAAACATTTGATATGTAGTATAAACAAATAATTTTTCTATTTATCATTTTGCAAATACAACATTAGAACTTATATTTTTAGATTAGATAATTAATAAAAGAGAAGTTCAGAATATATATGAGTATAAGTTTTATACTTACCTCGACACCAACAATGATTAACGTCATAGTATTTTCGGTAAAAAGTAATGTGGAAATATCCAATTGATTAAATTAGATTTATTTTTCAAAAATTTTGAAACTACTTTTGAATGTTCACTAATAAGTAATAAGTCTATATAGGGGTAGAAATCGGAAAGGACAGAATGCAAAAAGTGTTGAGAATCTGAATAGAATGCAAAGAGTTTCAGGAGATGAATTTTTTATATATTGGACATTAATTGTTATTAAATGTTGCTGATTATAATAATTTCATGAAGATTCATTTTTAGAAAGTTAGTTTAGGCGGGAAACTGTCATAAATAGGAGAGCTATACACTTCTGCCATTATCTATATTATAAAACAGCTAGGGAATTGATTAGGTCTATTCAGAGGTTCAGATTAAATTATCTTAAAAAATTTAACGGTTGAGATTCACCCTCACATTCACATATGTGATTAGTTATCCATTTTTAACTCCCTATTTTTTATTTCCTTATTACAAGTCACCTCATACAATTAATATTATAAGCGGTCACCATTTTTTATTCTCCCTATGTTTTATCTTCACATTACAAAGTCACACCTTACGATTAATTTTCTGAACAGCCACCCCTTATAAAACATCAATCCATCAACTATCACTTGAAGTAATGTATCCCTTAACTGTAACATTTTTTAAATAGTATATTCTATTTAGAGACTATTATCTTAATTGAAAAAATCAGATATATTGATATCGTGTCATACAAAAGAGCTAGTATATACATAGATCTAGTTGGCAACTTGGCCGACAAAGTCGTTTTTGAAAATTGATAAATTGTGGACTAGTAGAGTGCAACTCTCCGCAATGAGTCACTGACTTGACACGAGTTCAATGCTTTGGTTAGCTCCAGGCCTAAGTTAAATCAAACGCTTGGGTCTAGTTGTTTTAGTTTGCTATATTTTGCGTTTTGCCTTCTTTTTTGTTTTGTTTTGATAAAACACACAAATGAAATGAGTCACCCAACTTTCCTATTTTTTGCAAATTGATCACTAGAAGTTTTAAATATCTATTATGGTCATCTAACTTTAGTCCTGTTGCAAACGATCTCATTTTTTGGATGGATGTTAGATTCAACCGTTATATTATGTCAAATATCTATTTTACCCTTCTAAATACAATTTTTATGTGATATTAAAAGTTCAAAGGGGTCTAACTGAAAAATAATAATTACATATGCAATTAGTATAAAGAAAAAGGTTCAAAGTATAATAAAAAATGTTCATCTTCATCTTCAGAGACCATTTAAGTAATTCAACCATATTTATCTTCATTTGGGCCAACAATGTTCATCAATATGTATAGTGGAACAAACCCAGGAAAATCCAAAAACGTAAAACACTTTACGTGGATCACGGAATGAAGTCTGAATCCATTCAGTGTCAAAAAACCAAGTGAATGAAGTTTGAATCCATCCCCGGCTCCCCCACTTCGTCTTCCTTCGCTCTCCCTCACATTCAAGCTCCCCTATTTGGTTATCTCTTCTACAATGCTAGAACTCCAGCCCCGCCATCTTCTATCATCCAGTGTCATCGACTCATTGTCCTCCGCCATCTAGAATTCCCAACTTCACTTTTCGTGAAATCTTTGCAAATCCAAGCCTAAGGCTCGAAATTGGAAACCCCCATTGTGTATTTCAAGTAAGATCTTCCAATTTTGAACAACCCAGTTTCCCTCGTCTTCATCTTTTTGTATCTGGGACGACGGCTGCGATGCGTCGATGGTGAAAGCATGTGACGACGAACAAGATGAGGACGAGTTCATAGGAGCTTGAAAGTGTAGTGAGAAACTTTCAGATCCAAAGATTTTGAAGCAAGGTGGATCTGGTTATAGATCTAAGTTCATCTTCATCTTCCCAAAACATTTTCCATGAACACAAGAAACGAATGGAAGAGCTCAAGCTCACAACCTAGAAACGTCATCGTGAAACCGACCCTAGAGGTGGAACATAATTACATGGGGAAGCTGGAGAATTTGTTTGGTGAGAAGAGAAAGTTCTCGAGAACTGTCTCGGTTGTCAAAAATTTGGAGGGTGAATCTCAAAATTTTGGATCTTTGGGAGCGTTGTTGTTGTCGTCGTTGAAATTAGAAGAAGAGGAAGAACAGGAGAAGGAAATATTGGTGGAGAGAGAATGTGATCAAAGGACTTGTAGATGAACCCATATCTGAACAATCTCAAAATTGTTCCTTCCTTTTGTTTTTATTTTCAGTTGGACCCTTTTAAATTTCTAATATCACAAAGTTTTAGTATTTCCAGGGGCAAAAAAAGGTTTCACTTAAATTTAATATCCTCGGCTAACGCTCGTTAGAAAATGGGCTCGCTTACAACATGACTAAAGTTGGATGGCCAAAATAGATTTTTCAAATTTTCGGTGGCCGAATTGCAAAAAGTGGGAAAGTTGGGTGACCCATTTGTGTGTTTTGCCTTTTGTTTTTTTTATGAGAAATTTGAGTCGGTCCATTTTTAATAATTTTCAACTGTTCTCGTACCCTATACTTTTTTTCATTGGAATAATTCATATTTAGGGGCAAAATGAGTATAATACTCTTAATGAATAGAACACGCGCGCAAAGTATTAGTTCATACGAGGCACAAATCAAATCCAATTTGTACATTAGAAATCCAACTTTTGCATCGTGATCAAACTAATGCATCATAATGAACAAATTGATTTACCGTGGATCGACAAATTGATGCATCGTGATGTGTCAGGTAAATGATCTTTAGTGCGCCTTCGGCTCATTAATGGTACAGTAGTCTTTTTTCCTCCAAAAGTGTCTTTTTCGATTAAAAAAACACATCCAAGTGAGGTTGGGCCATCCTCTGCACCTCGCATAAGCATTTGGTCTGGGCTGGGACGTCGCAGACGTTGAGGGACCATTTTGGAGCTGCTGGAAATGATGAGGCTTTGGGGGCTATGTGTATAGGCAATAATATATAGACCTGTAAAGAAAATGATTATCTAAATGTTTTAGACACATATCCCCTGGTTGCACCCAATGAAACTTTATATTTTGGAGTTTTAATGATTTTTTTTTAATTTTTGAGCTCTGTAGTGGTTTTTCTCTTAGCCAGTCAAGCACGAGACGTGCCACCATTCTCTGACATAACAAATCTTCCTTATGTGGCCATTCATGTTTGACACATGTTTGACCTTTGTTCGACTGGACCCGAAGGCTGCCTACGTTCCTCATTTCTGAGGCTCAGGTCGACGTAGTTCTTCCCCTAAGGGAAGATTCTTTTTGTGACCTGTTTATGCTGAAATGCTGCAAACTTGTTTGCTGGAGATCATATGCTAGAAGATGTTCTCTCTTTTTCTTCGGAATTTTCTTTTGCTGTGCTCTACTTTTTGCCTAGACCGCCCTTTTGGGTTTTCAATCTAGCAAGCCCTTATTTCTCCTTGTATATTCTTTTTTTTCCTGGGATGCTCTAACTTTTGCCTAAACCGTTCTTCCAGGTTTTCAATCTAGCGATCTGAAGAGAGAAACAGTTGCTTGGTCACTGAAGGACATCTTTGACTTATGTGTAATACCGTTTGAGCTTGTCCATGTTGAAAGGCTGAATGAGATCTTTCCCATCTTGATTAGTGAGGAAAACTGCACCTCCTGACTGTATCTGCCTAACAATGTAAGGTCCCAGCCAAGGAGACTTCCATTTTCTCCAACTATCGACATAACTAGGGGGTTTTTCGTGAAGCACCAAATCTCCTACTTGGATACGCCTTTGACTTTTTTGTTGAATGCTCGAGCTATTTGCTTTTGGTACGCTCGAGTGTGCTATAAGGCTAGTAGTCGTCGTTCATCCAACATAGCTAATTGATCGTAGCGCTGTTTGACTCAGTCAACCTCGGATATGTCTGATTCCATCATGACCCTTAATGATGGGACCTCGATCTCAATAGGTAGCACTGCCTCCATGCCATAGGCTAAAGAATAAGGCGTATCCCCAGTAGGTGTGCGAACTGACGTGCAATAGCCCCAGAGTGCTAACGACAGTTTTTCTGGCCAGTCCCTTCATGTTTCATCCATTTTTTTTTGATAATATTCTCTAACATTTTGTTGGCTGCTTCAACAACACCATTTGCCTGTGGTCGGTACGGGGAGGACCTATGTCTCTGAATTTTGAATTCATCAAGCAGTCGGTTTACTTCCCCCTCGAAATGTGTGCCATTATCAGAAATTATTTCAAAGGGCACTCCATATCGATATATGATATTTGTTCTGATAAATTCAGACACCTTTTTGGCATTCAACACTTTGTAGGAAGCGGCTTCTACCCATTTCATGAAGTAATCGACAGGGGTACTATTAGAGCACACTAGAAATTGATTGCATCCGGTGGGTACGTCATTGCGACAAATGCCAGTGCTTCGCAAATCTACAGCACGTGCCCCTGTATATCTTATACAACTCCACAGCCCCCTGGCCCTTCTCAACTTGGGGAATTGACGTTATAGGTCAAATCCACCCGAAGGGATCTAATGGCCATGAATATGTCTTAGTGGCTGTCGACTACTTCACAAAGTGGGTGGAAGCCTCTTCCTACAAAATACTGAATGCTCGAAAGGTGTCTGAATTCATCAGGACCAATATCATATACCGATACGGGGTACCTTTCGAAATTATCTCTAACAACGACACGTACTTCGAAGGGGACGTGAATCGTCTACTCGAAGAATTCAAGATTCAAAGGCATAAATCCTCCCCCTACCGACCACAAACAAATGGTGTCGTTGAAGCAGCCAACAAAAGACTAGAAAATATCATCAGAAAAATGGCTGACACAGGAAAAGACTGGCCAGAAAAATTGCCATTAGCCCTCTAGGGCTATCGTACTTCAGTTCGCACACCCACCAGGGCTACCCCTTATTCTCTAGCATACGGCATGGAGGCAGTGCTGCCCATTGAAGTTGAAATCCCATCATTAAGGGTAATGATGGAATCAGACATAGCCCAAACTGATTGGGTTGAACAACGATATGAGGAGTTAGCCCTGGTCGACGAACGACGACTACTAGCCCTGGAACACACTAGGGCCTATCAAAAGCGAATAGCTCAAGCTTTCAACAAAAAGGTCAAAGGCCGTGACATCTAAGTCGAAGACCTGGTGCTTCGTGAGAAACCTCCTAGCTATGTTGATACTAGGGGAAAATGAAAGTCTCCCGGGATGGGACCTTACATTGTCAAAGAGGTCCGGTCAGAAGGTGCAGTACTCCTCACAAATCAAGAGGGGGAGGATCTTGTTCAGCCCTTCAACCTCGATAAGCTTAAAAGGTGCTATGCGTGAGCCAAAAATATATATGGCAATTGCTTCTCTCTCTAGCTCGATATGTTGAAAACATGAAAGGGCAACCTAGGCAAAAGTTAGAGCACAAAAAAAAAAACAAACAACAACAACAACAAAAGAAGAAATAAGGGCTCGCTAGGTTGAAAACCCAAAAGGGCGACCTAGGCAAAAATTAGAGCATATAAAAAAAACAGGAGAAAAGGAGAAGAATGCAATCCCCAGGCCTTTAGCATCTGACCTTCAACACTGCCAAATTCTTCAACATTATTTAGAGGAAGTGGTCTTGACTGGCTAAAGAGAAAAACCACGTCAGAGTTCGTATAAGACATCAAAATATAATATAATGCAATCCATAAGGTGCACCCTAGGAATAGGTGTCTAAGACATACAGATTAGCATTTATCTCTGTACATGTATCTATATACTACCTACTACCAATATCCCCTATTCCCCCAACTATCCTTTTATTGCAGCTTAGCCCCGAAACGGTCTATCAACATCTACGACGTCCGCCCAGTCGTGACCATATTCTTCAGCTAGTTACAGAAGAGGCTCAAGTCTCACCAGCGTGAGAACCACTAGAAGTGTCATCATCCTCCTCATCATCAACATTGCCATTGTCTTGAACAACAAGGCGACTTGGGCCAGCTCCGTCGCCCCTATGGGCAGTACTTCGCCTGCCAGCCTGAGGAGGATCAGCCTCATCTGCCCGCCGGGGATTGCTTCATCGGCTTGCATTGCTCAGCCGGGGAGGCGCATTATTGGGACATGTCTCATTTGGATCAAGAGCCATCTGGGTACCAAGGCCATGCACACGCCGAAAATCCTCCTGCAGAGCCTGAGGAACTACCAGCCCCAAGTTTTCCAGATCCTCACCTATCTCCATCATGAAAGCGTCTAGGCCACTGCTTACTCGTTGGCCCAGCATCCACCTCAGTGCGTGCCTAATGACGCGGGAATGGCCCTTAGCAGCCATTAACACCCATGACATATATTCATGGGACAGAAGCATATACTCAGAATAGGCATAAGCTGCGTCCCGTGAATCAAAATCAAGCTTCCAAATGTTACGGTTAAGGGTGCCCACGTCCCTATTCATCTCTAATTCCTCAGTCAGAGGATGGCTCACATCTGGGATAATCTGCTCTCTGCCGAACTGTCGAAGGACCCTGTACACCAGATAAAATGTGGTTTGCTCCAGACCTGGAAGAATAACCTGGGCATAGACCCGGTATACATAAAGAAGCTGTGAATCCGCCAGTGGCTGGTAGCCTATATGATTTCCATGGAGCCGATGCGTAAGAAATACTCAATCCAGTCGGACTCCGAAAAGTTAGTCTGGTGATAATGGCCACGAGAGCCATAAAGCCCAGGATCATACATTGCTCCCATCGGCATTGGGCCCATCACCCAGTTGAAATGCTCCTCTAACCACATGTGAATCAAAAGAGGGCTACCGGAGGGAAACACCTTATCACCATGATCATTGGCAATTAGAAGTTTAGGACAACAACCACCATGCTATCTTACGCACTGACTGGATATTTACAGTGGTGTGGACGTGCAATCCTCTTTCTTTCGTCTTCAAAGTATAACTCACTAAAGCCAATTATGGCAATTTGGTGTGCACCACTCGTCCTAGTCTTACTTCCACGTGCATAAAATGAATTAGTAGTTGAGAACAAGATTAATCGACTACGTTAAGCCTTGCAGATGGACACCAGAATGTAATTTTAATAGGATAAATAATGCCATGAACTTTCTTTTTTCCTAGGTCGGTTGCATTGGGAGTGTGGGCAAAAGAGAATGTGGAAAAACAATTTATGATATCATAGAATGTATCAGCACCATGGAGAAACCCTACCCTTTCTTAGAAAGCCGTGAGTGGATGGATACTAGAAGGTTATCAAATTTTTTATGCACTGAATCATTATTTCTCGACAATTCTCTTCCTTTTCCTTTTGTTTCTTGCTACCAAATAGCTGTGATTGTCTTTACTCGGAGCCACAAAGTACCTGCTCCCAAGTAATTGAGGCAAAGACTGAGTTGAATAAGCCTGCACAAAAACAAGGGAGCCAATGTGTAGCTCCAAGTCAGAATCAACCACATTAGAGCGGATTTAGCAGCAGTTTGCGTTCTCAGTTTTCTGAATCCAAGGATCATGCTTCGTGTTCCTAGTTGCATTTTTAACCATTTTCTCATTAACTCGGGCCTTTTGGCCGTTTTGGCTTTGTAACTATGTTATCCATCTTCGTTTATGTCAAATAAACAACTCATCTAAAAGCGTTTGAGGGTGAACAATGCATATCAAGTTTAACTCTTCCCAACACATGTGATCTGTCAACACGTATGCATCAGCACAGCATCACAAACCAAACAGGGTGCAATATGTGCACGCACAATACTTCAGATGCAAGCACAAAAACTATAACCCAAAAAACTTGCCAAGAAAGAGGTCTGATGCCCTGTAATCAATACACAGCTTAGGTAAACAATCAAAGGGAGAAGAAAAGAAAGAGAAGTTCGAGAATACAGAAACCAGAAACTGAGAACATGGAAAATAGTCGGGGAAAAGTTTTTCTGTTACTATAACAGTTTGCAATTGGATTCATGGATTAGGAGACGATGAATATGAGAAGCATGCTCCTTGCATAGAGGAAGTGATCAGGTTCCTTGTATTGCCACGTATTCCATCTTTTGAGGGACTGAACAAACTCGATTTCGTTATTATATTGTCTCTTTTCCGGACACGAAAATGGTTGTCGATAGTGGTCCTTTTCTTTGTGCTATTGGAAATATTGAATGAGATAAGAGGAAGAGTGGAGGAAGATGATTTGCACAAGCATGAGATTTGTCATTCTTTGTAACAGTAAACAAACTCTATTAAATTCGCCTTGCTTATGTAACAATCGAGGCCCTCTGCGAGAAGTCTCGTGATCTAAACTTTGATGTGCTGTAATCAAATGGTGGTCAAATACTTGCTCAAGTATCTCAAGATCCCAAGATGCATGGTCCCCCCCCACCCACTTGTCCCTGGAAAAAACTGTTCTCATGAACACCTCTTGGTAATCGGTTTATATAACCATTGCTGATTATAACCTTTCGCGCGTATCCTACTCGCATAAAAATCACACAATAATGTATAATTATATTACTGTGAAGATTATTGAGAGAAGAGAGCATATGCGAATGAATGAATTTCTGTTTCTGCTAATTGTGTTTACAAGTGTATTATCGGGAGTTATAAACCCAAAAAACAGACTACTAACACTAACTAACTGCTAACAAACAAAACAAAATAACCACTAACAAACCAGATTAACAGGATTACAAACAACCCCTCTATACATAGAGAAAATACGTAATGCCCTTCGTCATCCCCATACAGGTGGTGATTCACTATTTGTCACTTTGCGAGAAAATAGTCTCGTAAATCACCCTTCATGGTTGTGAACTTCGAACATGATTGATCGATTATCATCGCTTGCCTTGTATGTTCAATACCCCCCCACAAGATGAAAGTGGGATAAAATTGAGCACTTTCAACTTGGACAAAAAAAGCAATGGAAACCTTTCCCAAAGATTTGGTGAAGATATCGGCTAAGCGGAATTTGGAAGGAAGGTATTGTGGTTGGATCGAGCCTTGTTGAACTTTTTCCGAACAAAATAACAATCAGTTCAATGTGTTTGAGTACGGGCATGATATAGGCTGGATTAGAGGCTATGGCAATTCTGCGAGAACTATCACAGAATACGCGATAGGAAGCTTTAAAGGAACTTGTAAATCATGTAGTAAAGCACGAAGCCAAATAACTTCACTAATAACGATGGCCAATGCCTATATTACGCCTCTGTGAAGATCTAGCGATCGTGGCTTTTTTAGACAACCAGGATAGGAGAGAATCACCCAACATTAAACAGTAACCAGAAACAGATTTCCTGTCATTTGGATCCCCTGCCCAATCACTGTCACAGTATGCTTTGAGAATGAAAGAATTGTTTGAGGAAAGAAGAAGACCTTGACCTGGACATGCTTTAATGTATCTCAAGACCCTAAAGAGAGCCTGCAAATGAGAGGAGTATGGAGAGTGGACAAACTGGCTCAAAACATGAAATTGCGTATGCTATGTGCAGTGCTGTTCTGGTTAAGTAAAAAGTAGTTTCCCAACAAGTTGTCTATAGAAAGTAGGATCCTTAAGAGGTTCTCCCTTGGTAGCTAACATTTTGTCATTTGGGTCCAGTGGTATTGTCAAAGGTTTTGCATTAGTAAGACATGCTGTGGCAATTAAATCCAAGGCATACTTTCTTTGACTCAAATGGAAACCTTGAGAAGATACAGTTGTTGCTTCAATTCCCAAAATAGTATTTGATTAATCAAGGTTCTTAATACTAAGCTGGCATCTAAATAAGACTTGAGGGAATCAATTACGTGGAATCATCCTCAGCCACTATTATGTCATCCACATATACTAAAACAAAGAAGTGAATGAACCGTCTTCATAGTGAACATGGAGTAATCAGCATGTGATTGAACATAACCAAGATGAACCAAGGACTTCAGTAACTTGGCAAACCACTGCCTTGAAGTCTTTAAGCCATAGATGGATTTGAATTTACACACTAAACCCGAATCTTGACCTTGGAATAACCTCGTGGAACGCCCATGTAGACTTCTTCCTGTCAAGTCCCCATGAAGGAAGGCATTGTTTACATCAAGTTGGTGAACATCCCAACCTTTGCAGCAAAGCCTACAAAGAAGAAAAGATCTAATGTAAAACCATTTTGGCCACATGTGAGAAGGTTTCATGATAATCTATGCTTTCAGTGTGTACCCTTGGCTACTAACCCGGCCTCAGTATCTTTCAACGCTCCATTAGCATGATACTTGACCTTGTAAACCCATTTACATCCTACAACCTTTTGCCAAATAGAGGAACAAGAGTCCAAGTATGATTGTCCTCTAAAGTCATTAATTCTTTATGCATGGCATCTATCCAACATTGACTTTTGATTGCTTGGGTATAGAACTAGGTTCAATCTCGAGCATCTAATGCATTGATAAAATGAACATGATTAGAATCAAATT
>CM028380.1:108966056-109031460 GCA_013146195.2 Codonopsis lanceolata | reverse complement strand
AAATAACAGAATTTAAACTACGACAATTTTGAAAAATGAGATAATCTTAAATTATAAACAAGATGTTTACATTTTACAAAGTTTTCAAAAGATAAGATAGATCTAAAGGTAAAGGGAAGAAAAGATACAAATCTACCAAGGTCTTTTCCGCTTTGCCTTTGTCTGCGGCTCTTTTCCTTCGTTCTCTCTCTAGCTCTTCCATTCTACGTCACGTACTGCGTCATCGGCATGGGAGTGCGGTGGAGCAGGCGGTAGTCGAGTTCTTCACGAGGCATTGTTCTCTTCGTTCGGTTGATAGATCTCATTTCTTCTCTCAGTGATGGCGGATCACGATCACAATGGGCATTCATAATATTGTGAGAGTCTCGAGCTAGGTTGTTGAGCTCTCTAGAGGAGGCGAGGAGGATACCAGTGATGGCATGGAAAAGCTCGTAGAAGAGAGGAGCGGTCACGTACATTTGGTCTCGTTGAGCTTCAGCGTTGATCTTGGCGTCTGTGAAATCGTGTCGTATGTGTCCAAAAGCGAGTCAGACATCATCTTGAAGCGTAAATAAAGAGCTGCGGTTCGTTGGCCTTGGGCCAGCGGTGGCTATCTCGGCGATAGCGGTAGTGATCTTGTGTGGCGCTAGTCGTTAAATATGGCGTCCGCCTTGACAAAATTCAGCATTGGCGGTGAGAGGAAGAAGTTGTCTGGCCAGCGTGAAGGTAGCGGTACCGGCAGCATTGGTAAGCGAGGAGACAGCGGCGGAAGAGGCTGTTAGTGGAGGGGTGATGGAGTCGGAAGAGGAAGAGTCTGGGTTGGTATGGTGTCGGTAGAGGAAGAGATGGTTTGAGGTGGAGGGGATGGTGGGGAATCAATCTCAATGTCGGTGTCGAATTTTCAGCGACAAGGGAGGATTCGGGTAGGGGTCGGTGGAGAACGAAGATGGGGCGGGATAGAAAGGCTTTTGGTTTGCGTAGGAGTAGGTTGGGCGGTTTTGGTCGGGGGTGAAGAGCTGCGCCCAAAGTTCAAAGAGAAACTTGGCGGCCGGTATTGGTTTGGATGGTTTTGTTGGTGTTGAAGAGGTGGTTTGGGTATGGTGAGGTGAGATAGGTGTAGATGGGTCGGGCGAGTAGTTGAAGGGTAAAGGAGGTGGAGGAGTGGGGGGTCGGGTAGGCTCTCCTCATGTATGAGGCTCCTCAAGGGATGGAAGCTCCTCGGAGGTGGTGAATTCCTCGAGTAGATGACTCGGGGGAATAGGTTAGCTAGGTGTGGCGATAGATGGTTGGTTGTCGGTTGATGGTTGGGCGTCGGTAGTTGGTTAGGTGGCGGTAGTTGGTTGTGCAAAGCGGACCTCCTTTTTCTTCCTTACTTGGTGAATAGGAGACTCAGTACTTCAGGTAAGCGGGGAATGTCTGGCAGTGGCTGGTCCTCGAAGGGTTTCGTAGTCTCCTACGTTTGGGTTTGGGAGTGGAGTGCGGGGAGGGTGAGGGTGGTTGTTTGGTTTGAGTAGATGGTGGGAAGAATAGGATTGGTGAGTTTGAGAGGATAGGCTGGTGGTGGGGGAATCGGGTTGGTGGACTCTTGTCTTTTGGCCTTCCTTCATCTCCTTTCTAATCCACCTAGCTGCTCCTCTTGTTAAAACACTTCATCTTCGGCTTTGGTCTTCCTTTGCCCTTGGCTTCTGCTGGCTCGTGGCATTTGATACGCCTCATCGGCCCGGATCTTTGGCTTTGATGGATGGTGGAGCAACTTGTTCGCCAATTTTGAAGAGGCCTTTTTGAAGGTCTTGCTAGCCGCTTCATAAGCTTCCATGTTGAGCGAGTTACTATCATTAGCGGCTTAGCAACTTGTCAGGAGTGGCCAGCGGAAGACTCTTTTGCAGCCTTCGCTTTTCTCATATTCGGTGTATTCTTGAAGAAGAACGAAGCGGTTATTTCTTCTCCACATATCAGTTCATCTTCCTTGATGGAAGAGTTGACTTCCTCGTTGTCTCGAAGCCGGGCGTTGATCGCCTCACGAAGGGGCGCACAAGTGGGTTGTTCTTTACTTTCTCTACCCTTTGCTTGATTCATTGAATAATGGCCCCGAAGTTGAGGCGGGTCTAAAGAAATATAATGCAGTCGGGTTGAGTTGTTGTCGTAAACATGTCATGTGCTCCACTCTTGAATAAGCCCCTTGTCCAATAGGTGGCAATGCGATGAAGCGTCGAGGAGGAAGAGATTCCTCGGCATCTTCCCTTGTGCTTCCTAAGTATCAACTCCTCATTGCTTCCAGGCATGAATAGCCTCGTGATGGTTGCCTCGAAGTGCTCCACCGAAGTGTACACCGATGATGGTGGATATGGTCTTAGCGGTGATAGAAATGGGACGACCTCTAATCCATCCTCGTAGAGCGTTTTTGTTCATTAGCTCCATCCTTTGATAAAATTCTTACTTGAGGGGAAGATGTTGTAGTCTTTGTCGTTGAGGCGAGAAGAGTGGAAGAATACCAAAGGCATTCATATCCTCGCATGCCTTGACTCCGGCGACTATTGATAGCTGGCGAAGGTCAATGCATCCGGGTATGTAGAGTTTTGGGTCCAAGGCCACGATGGCGTCATGAGAGGGAAAAGTGGGATATCCCGGAAGGTTGACATCAAGCTTGGTGGAATGTGCGTCTCGGGGTCTAACACTTTCTGGCATCACGCTTGGATTTTGAAGTTTTTGCTGAAAGAAATGCAATCAAAAATTAGGGCTTTTCACCTCACGAACTAAACAACTGAGAAATTTCAAGGTTTTTCGAGATTATTTGAAATTTTTGAAATGGAAACTTGAAACCCTAGAATGTTTAGAGTATCCAAACCCGGAGAAATGTATAACGAAGTTTTTCAAGAGAGTAAACATTGAAAGCATATAAGCATTTGTTAGTTTCTATGTTTTTAAGAACAACAATGGCGGAAGCGTTAGAAAATCGAAAGTGACCGTTTAAATTCGAAAACAATTTAGGTTATGAAATGAAATGCAAAGCAGTAAACAATAAGTTTCAAGTATTAGAGTAGAGAAAAGAACATATCATTGATGATTGGCGAAAGAAGAAACAAGAAGATTTGGGAATACAAAGCGATTCTGAATAGAAAGTTTGAATAGAGAGAAATATTTTATCAAAGGGGTTCAGTAAAGTTTGCAAAAGGCGGTTCAAGGTCTATTTAAAGGCGAGAAAATTTTAGCGTAAAGCGGGAACTTAGGATATTTTCTTAGTACCAAATTTTATCCTTGACCCCTTTATTGCTTTAGAAACCTCTTTAATAAAAATAGACTAAGTAAAGAAACTAACCTTTAAGTCTTAGCTCAAGAGAAGCTTCGTCTTCGTCGGCCTAAAACTAAGTCTCTACGGTATGAAAGAAAAGTAATAAAACTTTGAAATTAAGTCGTAGGATCAATCATACCAAGATTTCTCCTTAAATAAGCAAACACAGGTGGTATCCGGTGGCTTTGTGAGAATGTCGGCTAATTGATGCTCGGTTGGAACATATTCGGGCCCGATGTTACCTTTCTCCACATGATCTTTGAGGAAGTGATAACGAAAAATATCAATGTGATTTGTTTTGGAGTGCATCCTTTGGATTTTGGAGGCTGAAATTAGCTTCGATGTGTTGTCACACATAGTGGACAATTTGCGGTCTTGATGTTGTAGTCCACTTAGTTGTTGCTTCATCCGTAGGAGTTGAGAGCAAACGGCTATGATTCCTTGGTACTTGGTCATGTTCTCTTGCTTTCCCTTTTCATCTTTGTCAAGATGGCGGTCGGTAGACATTGGAGTCTCTCTCAAATCCTTTAAATTTGAATCAAGACCAAACTTCTTGATTAGTTCCTTTCCATATTTGGTTTGGTGATGAAGATTCCGGTAAATCGAATGCTATTGAATCAGTAGTCCTAGAAAGTAGGTAAGAGTTCCCATCATGCTCATCTCGAACTTGCTTTGCATCGACTTCTCAAATCTTTTACACGGGCTTTGGTTAGTTGATCCAAAGATGATATCGTTCACATAGATTTGTACCAAAGAGAAATGACCTTTGTGCTTGAGGATGAATAAGGTAGTGTCTATCCTTCCTCTCACGAATCCTTGTTCTATTAAGAACTTGGATAGAGTTTCATCTGACTCACGGGAGCTTGCTTCGGGAAGTAGAGAGCTTTCTTGAGTCGGTAGACATAATCCGGTTGTCTTGAATGACAAATCACGGAGGATGTTCCACATATCTGATTTCTTGAAGATCACCATTTAGAAAGGCACTATTTACATCCATCGATACACTTTGAAGTCCATGAGCGAGGCATAGGCTAGAATGAGTCGATTGCCTCTAGTCTAGCAACTTGAGGAGCAAAAGTTTCATCAAAGTCAATTCCTTCTTCTTATCGGTGGCCTTGAGCAACTTGGTCTAGCTTTATTTAAGGTGACATTTCCATCTTCATCTCTTTTGTTTACGAAAACCCATTTGGTGCCGATAGCTGGATGATCGGTCGACCTTTGAACTAAGCTCCACACCTTGCATCTTTCAAATTGGGTTCAGCTCTTCTTGCGTAGCTTCAATCCGTTATGATCTTGATAGCTTCATCAATCTTCTTTGGCTCGAGTTCGAATCACGAATGCATATGCAAACATAGTCTCTTCTCGAACTTTATTTCTCGTCACGAACTCTGTGTTGAGATCACCAATGATTTGAGAAATAGGATGATCTCTTGTTTCAATAATGGTTGGAGGAAGATCACTTGGTGGGTTCTTCCACTTAAGAATTCGGAGTAGGTTGAGAAGGAGATTCACCAAAATGCAGTTCGAGAAGAGATAGGATCTTCAAAACCTTCATTTTACGGTGAACAAGAAGGATGAGTGATCAGTAAAGGTGCTTGGGGTAAAAGCAGAAGAGATGGGTTAAGGTCATTCAGAAGAGTTGGAACCGGAGAGTTTGTCTATGAAGGGTTAGCGGTATTGGAGGAGAATGCGGTTCTTGGAGGGTTTTCGATGAGGAGTGGAAGTAGATGATGTATTTGTACATCTCATCATTATCGAGATCATTAGCAACGTTCGAGCCTTTCTAGGCTCTAACAAGTCATATTCATCAAAAGAAACATGCACGATTCTAAAATTTTCAAATGAGTTTTATTGAAAATGCTAGAAATGCTTTTGAATGTTTGGAATACCCAGAAAAATTCCTTAAATCGCGATTTTGCATCAAATTTTCCTCTATATTCTTTTCCATTATGAAGAATAAAACATTTGACGAAGATTTTAAGAAATCCTATATTGGGGGCTTGGGGCTCTTCCTCTCCATATTTCATATGGAGTTTTGTTATGAAACTTGTTTACCGGGGATGTTTTGAGTGAAACATGCGAGTTGAGGCTACGCCGAGAAGTACTTTGGAAGTTTAGCCTTACGCGGCATAGTTCTTCTTTGCTTCGATCGGTGTTACGTTCTTCCGTTCGGCTACACCATTTTGTTGAGAGAATGCGGGAGTAGAGAAGTTGTGGCCGATCCGGTGGTCATCGCGGTATCTTTCTACACCATTATTCTTGAATTGATTGCCATTGTCGATCTTATGTCACTTATGTCTTCAAGCTTTTGAGTTTGAAGTCTTGAAAAAAAGCGGTGACTAGATCATACGTCTCATCTTTTGATGTCATTGTTTCAATCGGTGAATCTAGAGTAGTAGTCGTCGACTACTACAAGAGTATATTTGTCTCTAGAAATCTTTTGTAGTGATTGGTCCAAAGAGATCCATATGCGAAGTTGAAGAGGTACGTTTGTTAACAAGACAGACTTTCTTTTGAAGGAAGACTTGGAAAGTTTTCCTAGTTGGCAAGCTTTACAACTTCGTCATGGTCGGAACAGTAGGTAGACCTTTGACAAGCCCATCTTTTGAGAGCTTGGAGAGGTGCTTGAAGTTGAGGTGACTGAGGCATTGTGCCATAGCCAAGCTGTTGTCACGAACATTGTTAGCTACTAGGCAGAGGCTTGAGAATCTCCCTAGAAGATTTAGGTCCACGACATAGACGTTTACTTGTCTATTGCCGGTCAGTATTGTAGAGCAGGATTCACTATCTTTGATGAGGCACTGGTTGGAGTTGAATTGGCATAGTAATCCTTTGTCACAGAATTGGGATATGCTCAGAAGGTTGTGCTTTAAGCCACTCACTAGAGAAACTTTGTTGATGGAGAGACTTCCTCTAGTGATTGAGCCATATCCAATTGTCTTTCCTCTTGCATTGTCTCAAAATAACGATGGGTCCTTTGGCTTGACTATATACGTAAGAAGACTTGTTTCTGTCATGTGTCTTGAGCGACCCTTGTCAGTACCGATGTCTTTGTTTTCTGATTCTATAGCCATGAAGCATTCCTGAAAAAGAATCAAAGCAACAAGGTCCCCTTTATTTTCTTTTGGGTCCTAAGGATTAACAACCTTTTGGAACCCATACCTGCCTGACCTTGAGAGAACTAGGTCTCTCAGATCTTGGAGTGAACCTTAGCAGGCATTCTGGGGCCAGATGGCCTAGGCAATTGCAAGAATGACATAAGTGGAAATTCCATATAGAACTGTTAGTGACTTTAACTGAGGAGTGATTATGAATATCCCTTTTCTTGACATTCATTCTTGGTTCAACTTGCTTGTTGACGGTAGTCTTAATTGGTTTCTTTTGAATCTTCCTAGGTAGGTTACCACCAGACTTAGCTTTAGCTTGTCTATTGATTACCTTTTTAGGAGGATTAGGAAGAATACCTTTAAGTTTACTTTCAACAGGTATAGGAGTCTTGCCTGTTTCATAGACAAACTTGATAGTTACCGGTAGAGGTTTAGTAAGTCTACCGCCAGCAGACTTTGCCTTAGCAGAGTTGTTGCTGGCAGACTTTACTTTTTCTACCGTTACCTGAGGTTTCAAGTCATTTGAATCGGTCATCATCTTGGCTTTTCCTTTCTGAACTTTTGGGTAAACATAGGGAACACTTGAATAGCCAAGGCCTTGTTTCCCTTTATTTCCGAATGTCTGTTTAGAGAAAGATATATCATTAGCAGTCTCGGAGGATTCACCTTTCTCTGTGACTGAAGAGAATGTCGTAAGGGGCACATCTGAATATCATATGCCAGTTTTATCATTACTAGATTTTTGGTTTGAAAGGATTTCTTCAAAAGCATCTTTGGAGCTGTTCCAGGAGTCAATTGTCATTTGCAAGGCAATTTTCTCTAGGTCAAGTCCTTTGCTGTGCTCAATAAGATATTCAATTTTGTCACAAAGGAATTTGTTTTCTTCCTTCAGCTTGATACTTTCTTGTTGACAGCTATTGAGTGTTTGAATCTCAACTGCCATCATAGATTTCTCAGTAGTAAGTTTCTCACAGTTCTTTGCAAGTTTAACATAGGCTACTCTAAAGGAATTAAATTCTTCAAGCATATCTTGATTATCCTTGAGAAGTTCTTCCTTACTGAAGTTGTCACTGTTGGTTTCACTTTTATCCAAGGGACTAGGTGAAACTTCGACTTCATTTTCAGAGTCATAGGTAGGACCTGAATCATGAGCTATTAAGCATATGTTAGCTTGCTCACAATCATCCTCCTCCTCTTACGAATCGGTCTCAAACCATGTAGCAACTGTTTGTCTTCTATGTCTTCAGCCAACATACCCTTTTGTTTTTGAAATTTTCTATAAGTAGGTTTTCGGTATGCTTCAAATTTTGGCTTTGGACATTTGGAGGCAAAATGACCAGGTTTTCTACAATTGTAACACACAAGCTCTTCTTTAGATGAGCTTTCACCAGTCTTTCTAAAAGGTTGTTGGTGTGTGTTCTTCCTTCCATATTTTGCAAAATTTTTAAAAACGTTTTACAAACATAGCAAATTGTTCGTCTGATAGGAAATCATTTTCACAGGAGGAAGTGGAAGGTTTGTTTTCAATAGTGGTTTCTTCTTGGACCATGGCTGGCAAGGACACAGTTCTGAACTGTTTGTCTTGCTCTAGAGCTTGATTTACTTCAAGCTCATAAACCTTCAAACTTGCGTAGAGACTACGGAGAGTCATCTCGTTTAAGTTTTTGGATTCTTTCATAGTCGTGGTCTTAACATGCCATAAGCTACCTAGAGAGCCTAGAAACCTCATGTTCATTTCCTTTTTGTCATAAGTTTTACCAAGAGAAAAGCAGCTATTTATTACCTCACTGAAGCGATCATATGCTTGTCTCAAGGTTTCCTTTGGATCTTTTTTGAAGGAATCAAACTGCTGGATGTATGTGTATTTTCTGTTATCCCTTGTGTCTTGGTCTCCTTCCAAGTATTCCACAAGAGCTTCCCACATCTCTTTTGCAGTTGTACATCGAATCACTTGCTAGTATGTGCTTGTGTCTAGAGAGCTGGTGATTATATTAATTGCTTTACTGTCAAGCTCAACCAGTTTTCTGTCATCCTCTGTCCATTCTGATTCTTCTTTGGGGACTTCTGCAGGATTCCCAGCGATGGAGGCTAAAAGGTTGGCCTTCATTGGTACATGTTGACCTGTAGTAGCGCACTTCCATAACCTGTTGTCAATGGAGTTCATAAATCGCATTACTTTATCCTTCCATACATCAAAATGGCATTCGTCCAATATTGGGACGTGGTTAGCATTAGATGTAGGCAGCATGTAGTGTGTTTGTGCCATTTGATCGTATCTCTCAAGAGTTTAATCTCGAAAAAACTTGTTTTCAAAGAGTAAGGCTCTGATACCAATTGTGGGTCCCAACGGGCACAATAATAAGCTAGAAGGGGGGTTGAATAGCTTATTATACACTTAAAAACTTTTGTTTAAGTTCTTTGAAAGATACTTACAATCTATGGAAAATATTGAAGTAGCGGAAGACTTTCAAAGTAGCTGTTTCAAGTCTGCCGATAAGGACTACCGGTAGACCTTTGACAGTTTACTTAAGTTCTGTTGTATAAAGGATAACGATGATTAAAGCAATAAACAGTTCAAATAGTAGACAAACAATAAGGAAATAACACAAGTAATTTGGGATGGTTCACACTGTAAAGAGTGCTACGTCCACCACCAAGGCAGTCAACCTTGGATTTAAATAAGGCACTATGTTTTCCACTAGATCTATTACAAAGAATATTCCTAATGGATCGTGTACAAAATATTGACTTGTGTTTGGGGTCTAGGGAATTAAATATCGTATAAACAAGATATTTAATTAGTGCGTATATAGTTAATGAATGAATAACAACAAGAAGTATAGAAATAAATGTTGATGCACGGCTTCTTGTTGTTGACGAGGACTTCTAGATCTGTTGAGGATCTCTTGAATGCACTGAGTTGTAAGACTTGGAGTTATAGAGTTTCAGAGCAATTCTTCAAGTGTTCGATCGATTATGTACAGTGTTGTTTTTCCAGTCTTTAATGACAGCATTTATAGTAGGTGCACTCAAAAAGATCCGTTGGAGAAGACGAAGACTATTACAACTCTGTTAGGTTGAATGCATTAAATGCATGGGGCTGTCAGTCAGGAATTTCGTCTTCATAGATATCTAGAGCAGGGAATGACTTCTGAGATCTTCGAAAAGTGGGGCGATCTCGGATGTCGAATCGAGAGTTGTTACGCATGTGAGGTGACGCTTTTTTCACCTTTCGCTTTCAGCTCAGACGAAAAGTCTTCTGCTTTTCGAAAGCCGCTTGATGTGTCAGGAATGTCTCGCTTTAAATTCAAACAGATGAGATAAATTTAAACTGATCCATTTAATCATTGCTGGATAGGACACGTCATGAATGACCAGGTGGACACAAGGTCTGCCGTTTGTAAGCTTTGAGCAGGTCTTCCGGTGAAGCTTGTAAAGTGGTCTTCCGCTGAACCTGTGAAGTCCTATTAAAAACTATACTTGGCAAAGTTCTATACACAGTTGCCACGCTAATCGATACGCAGCCCGATTAGCCACTGAAGTATAAAACTAGGGTAATGAACTGAACAGATATAAATCTAACATAAGAATCAACAGACTCAAAAAATGTGTTACAGAGTCATCACCTCTATTTTAAGGAATAAGCATAGAAAAACCAAAAATACCATATTGTATGGGTTCGGAGGCTAAGTTACGAGTTAGGAAGGGATTAGGTACCCTACTCGCCCTTTCGGTCTCACAATGGGTTTGTCAATATGCTTGCTTTATTTTATACACTTTGGCTCAGAACAATACATTTATATATAGAAAGGAAATAAAGAGAAATTACTTTACATTTATTAAAGAAAAGAAATCAAAATTATAACTTAAGTGATACAACTAGAGAATAATTACAATATTTCTATAAGCTATTTTAAGAATAAAATAGTTATGCTAGTAACAAACTTTATTTATATTTACACGTATAAGCATAAAAGAAACTTATTAAATAATAAGAAACATAATTATTTCTATATTTAAAGTATGTGCCGAAAATAAAAACTAATTAAACTCTCAAAAAATACAACTACTTTACATTAAAGTAAAGACAGAAAATAAACTAATTAAAAATAAACTTACCTCTTAGAATGTGAGTACCTGAACCCGATATGCCTGGGCTTAAGCCCATTAGGCGGTCTACATGTGCTTCCAATGTCCTTTCGAGAAAGGAACTCGATCATTTTGTTGTTGTTGTTGTTGTTGTTGTTGTTGTTGTTGTTTTTGTTGTTGTTGTTGTTGCTTTTTGTTGTTGGAATTCGAACAGCGTGGCTGCTTCTTTTAGTTGCTTTTCGCCTCGAGATCCAGGCAGCACAACTACTTGCTTTTGCTTGATTATTGTTGTTGTCGAGGTTGAAATCGGGCAGAGCAACTGTTTGGTTTTGCTTGATTTGACGTCTAAATTCGGGCAGAGCAACTGCTTGTTTTGAGATTTTGGAACCGATGAAATAGGGCGAAAACCTAGTAGGGCAACTAAGGTTTACTTTGGGCGGAGAGTTTATGTGTTTAGGGGAGGTTTCGGCAGCCTAACGAAACTTTGGGGTTGATATGGAAATTCACATCGTAACTGCTCTCGTGAAACTTCCTCCGTAAATTTATTCGTTCTTTGGGCACTGGCCAACCCCTGTATTTATAGGTTGAGAGTTGGGTTTCCTTAACAGCGAAGTATCATCGGATATTATCTTCCGGGCTTCAAATGCTTGTACCATGCGCTGAAGGAATTGCACCAAAAACAAACTGCAGCAGTGAACAGGACAAAGCTGAGCACTGCCTACATCCCTTATGGGCACCGCCTGTAGCTGTTTAGGCCGCAGTAGCGCCCAAATTGGCTTAAGGCTGCTTCCACTTTTGTTTTCTCTTCTATTTTTGGTACTTTCACCCCCTGTTATTCATTGTTTGTTAAATCTTCCGTCCTTTTGCCCTTTTAACCCTGTAACTTGACATCCATTAGTCCTTTTAATAGGTCTTGATATTTTATGGCATATCATAAATAGGGGTACGAAATTGGGGTATCTACACATATACTTGCTTACCACACTGATTGCCCGTGCCAAATCTGGTCTAGTACATACCATGGCATACATAAGACATTCCACTGCACTTGCATAGGGAACCTTTGACATGTGTTGAATTTCTTCAACTATAGTTGGGGAATCTAAGGTAGATAAACTGAAGTGATTCGCAAACGATGTTTTCACTGGTTTTGCATCTCCCATGTTAAACCTCTCTAACACTTATATGGTTAGTATTGGCTATAAGAGGTGTGAGTATGATTGTTGCGTGTATGTGAGAAGCCTTGATGATGGCTCTATTATTTTTCTATTATTGTATGTGGAGGATATGCTTATTGCTAGTAGGAGTGCTAATGAGGTCAAGAAATTAAAGATCTTATTGAGGAAAGAATTTGACATGAAGGATTTAAGGGCTGCCAAGAAGATTCTTGGTATGGAGATTCGTTGAGACAAGAAATCTAGAAGATTGTGGTTGTCTCAAGCTAGCTATGTTGAGAAGGTGTTAGAGAGTTTTAACATGGGAGATGCAAAACCAGTGAAAACACCGTTGGTAAATCACTTCAGTTTATCTACCTCAGATTCCCCAATTACAATTGAAGAAATTCAACACATGTCAAAGGTTCCTTATGTAAGCGTAGTGGGTTGTCTCATGTATGTCATGGTGTGTACTAGACCAGGTTTGGCACAGACAACCAGTGTGGTAAACAAGTATATGGCTAATCCAGACAGACAGCATTGGGAGGCAGTCAAGTGGATTTTCAGATATTTAAAGGGCAATGTGGACTATGGTATTATGTTTGAGAAGCAGAGTGTGAGGCTTTTAGTCGTAGGGTATGTTAATTCAGATTATGCAGGTGATAATGACCGTAGGAGATCGACCATAAGCTATGTGTTTACCCTAGCAGGTGGACCTATATGCTGGAGAGCTATGCTTCAGGCCTTCATTGTCTTGTCTACGACTAGGGTAGAATATATGGTAGTTGTTGTAGCTGTAAAGGAAGCCCTATATCTTAGGGACTTAGTCAAGGAGTTGGGTGTTCAGTAAGGTGGAGTTCTGTTGCATTGTGACAGTCAAAGTGCAATCTACTTAGCGAAGAATCATATTTATCACTCAAGGAAAAATCACATCGATGTGAGGTTTCACAAGATTTGTGACTTGATTGATATATAATGGGGATATTCTGCTTGAGAAGATTCATAACACGGAAAATGTTGCAAACATGTTGACAAAGCCAGTTGTAACTGATAAGTTCGAGCGTTGTTTGGATTTATTGCACATCACTAGTTGTTAAAGATGTGGGAGGTCAAGTTCTACAAGGTGCCTAAAATGGCTTTGAGTTCGCCTATTTTACAGTAGCTCAGTCCGTAACAACCAAAAGAAGGCGGTCGTCTAGCACCAACATTAAGCGATCGCCTTGTCCAAAACCCTCGGAGGGAATTGACTTGTTGCCTGGATAATCGAGTCATCTCATTCTCAACAGAAGAGCACCTTCGGTTATGCATTTTCACTTGGTTCGGGCACGTTTTCTTGGTCATCAAAGAACCAACAATATGTGGCTCAATCATCTGTAGAAACTGAATAGGTTTCAACTGTTATAGCTACGTCTCAAGCTATATGGATGCGAAGAATTTTGGAGGACGTTGGTGAGATTCCAAAGGAGGCTACTACAGTTTTTTTGTGACAATAAATCAACCATTGTTATGGCTAGGAATCTAGTTTATCACAGTCGTACTCATCACATTGCAATCAAACATCATTTCATTCGTGAAGCTATTGAAGAAGGTGGGATCGAGCTCAACTATTGCAAGAGTGAAGAACAAACTGCAGACATTTTCACAAAAGGCACTTCCCAGAGAAAAATTTTAGTAGTTAAAAGAATCTCTTGGAGTTGTGGCAACACATTAAGGGGGAGTATGTTAATTAATGTGCTGAAAACTTTTGGAATTCTCAAAAATTCATGAATCAGTTTAATGCATTTAGATAGTTCATGTATCTTTTAAAGTTAGGATCATGAATTAGTCTAGAATGCTCCTATGTCAAGTATAAATACTCATGCTATGTTTGGCGAAAGTTGTGAGATGAGAAATAAAATTGTAGCCTTCTTTTTTACATCTCTCTCTCCATATTTCTCCACATATTTTTTACAAGCATATCCTCCCATAAAACATAAAGCACTACCTTCTGATCCTAACAGTACTCAAAGCCAAGATAACTTGCAATCATTTTCGAGTCGAGCAATGAAATATGCACCATATTGTTTGTGTAGTACAAGAACTCATCATATTACGTGCTCGTTTGTTGCAGCTTATTGAGAGTGGCTTTTGGCTTTTGACTTTTGGCTTTTGAAAAGTCATATTTAGAGTGTTTGTTTCATCTTATAAGTCAAAAGTCAATAAGGAAGGTACAACACTCTTCATGCATTGAAAAGTCAAAGCCAAAAAACTAAAATTTTAAGCTTTTTTCGGTTTTTTTTTAAACATGAAAATAACTATTCATTAATAAATATTTGATTATCCTCATTTCATCCTTTTATGAAATATACATAAAAATATTAATACTAATTTTCAAGTTTTTTTTAAAACAAATAATTATAACAACTCATAAGCAGCTTTTCAACAACTGTAACAAACTGTTTATCAGACAATCAGTCACAAGTCATTCAGCCATCAGCTTAAGTTATCAGCCATAAGTTATAAGTCATCAGCCACAACAAACGATCCATACATGTATATATATATATATAGTGCATTAAGCGCACGATTGATGAACTTTGAAATTTTCATTTCAAACAAAGGATTGTATGTTAATTCTGGCAATCCCTATAAGAGATCGAAAAAGAGAATTATGATAAAGTACGCCAGTCAATTGGGTGTTTGGGACAAATAGCGGGTCGCAACCTGTTAAAATTCAAATATCAAACGATTAGAAATGGTCCGTGTCGAATTATTACGTGTAGTTGGCCGGAGCGGGCCGGGTCGTCTTGATGCGCATTTTCCCCCAAAAGAATCCATGCATTTGTACAGTAAACACTATCGAGCCAAAAAAGGGTAACGGGTTTGATCCATTGTAACCCGACCTGACGCAACCCGTAAACTTTTTAGGTTGAAACATGTTTCCTATTTTGACCCAAAATATTAACTGGTTGAGTAGGGTCGAATAATTTTCAAGGTAAATCAGATGGATTAATGGATTTGAGGTTATAATTGTCAAACATGTGAAAAAGGGCAAAGGGATGTGAATGTGTCATTTACTCTTCTTTTTCCCTATATCAGTTTCTGATGAACATTTTCCAAGTAGGGAAGAAGCCAGATGACACAATTTTCTTCTATTCACCAACCTGCCCATACTTATCAATTAAAGATTGTTCTCAATCTACCTGATATCATTCCTCATTGTCAGATTTCTGTTGGGGGTTCTTTCAGGTAGCATTTTCATTAATGCTTTAAAAAGAGCACACACAAACTATATATGATTTAGCTAATTTTCTTACTAAAAATTAGTAGAAATAGGGACGATGATAGCAACTGGAAAGACGAAATGGACCCTGGGTGAATATCAAAGATGATTGGATAACAAGGGCAGAATAGACATTTAACATCAAATTTAATACAGATATATGCTGGCCTGTTATGTTAGTGTGTTTTCTTTCTCCATCAGTACTGGTTGAAACACTTTTATTTTCTTTTGCTTTAAATGAATGCACCTTTCTTTGTCTTCAACTTTCCCATAGCCTTGCCCAAATATAACTTTCACAAATCTAACCACAACCTTGCTTTTATCATCATCATTAATATAAAGGTAAGATAAGAGTAGATACAGGGACAGCCTTAAATCCAATGAATCTCTTTCCACGGATTTATGTTTCCTACATGACATGTTGGGAATGTCATTACCCACCATAGCTGAAAATGATGCATAGGGATCCTTTTATAAACTTATGCACATTAATGGCTATAGTACAAAGCAGAAAATGGTCTTACTCTTGAAGGAGTAACCATTCGTGCATAGAGCCATGCTTACAATGTCCTTTGGTTCTTGCCAAGATTGTCCTGTTCTTGAAACCAGTTACACCCACACCACACTTCCTGCATGGCACATGGAATGCAAGAAACATCAAGTAATAGAGAGAGTGAGAGAGGAGAGAGAGAGAGAGAGAGAGAGAGAGAGAGAGAGAGAGCACTGAATATCACATATTAGCTAGGTATCACAACAAATGGGATTTATATATTTTTCCATAGCATTGACAATACACTAATTATCCACTTATACGCCTGACAATTGGGTCGGGTATGGGTGGAGTATGAAACGGGTAATGGGTCAAAACTCATTAAAATTTGAATATTAAACATGTCAAAATGGGTCATGTTGAATTGAGTAACAAATTAAAAGGGGTCGACTTGAGTAACAGATTGAAAGAGGTCGACCCATCTTAACCTATCGGGTTAAATGGGTAACTGGTTCGACCCACTTTAACCCGACTCGGCACAACCCTTTAATTTTTTTGTTTGAAATGGGTTATCCCGTTTTGACCCAAAAATATTAACGGGTTGTATCGAGTAATTTTCAGATTGATTTGAATAAATTAACGGATTTTAGATTGTAATTGTCACACCTATCTGCTTATAATAAGTTGTATTCTTCTTCTGGCTATGAAAGCTATATTCCGTAGGCTACATGAGAATGTTTTACCTGGGCTCCAAATCAAAGCTCCTTCTAGCTGTAAAGGCTATATTTTCCATAGTCTTAAATATTCTTGGGCCAAACATGGTATGGTCAGCATAAATGGATACTGGAGAAGCCAGTTGTGGACTTCACTGTTATACAATGAACTCCATTTGCAACCCATTTTTCGTCCTCAAATCTACTGCTCACACAAACGAAAAGTATAAATATTTCTTCAGAAGTCAATCCTCACTCAAGAATTCCAAACAGGAAAATGTTGTTTGCAACTATTTAGTTAATTAAAATTAACCACTAGGAGGATGTACGATAGACATGGGTCTGTGGCATAGATTCCTCAATGAATGAGCTTCGAAAAAACATAAGTTATTGGTGAAGCATTTTGTGCAAGTCCATCAATGTTAATCACTTATGTTTGTTTTTTTTTTTTGTTTTTTTTCTATTAAGAAAAATGAATAGGTCTCCTATAGGACAGTTTTATGAATCTTAATTTGTATGATGGAACTTCACTATCTAACAACTCAATCCACCAATACAAGATGGGTTACGTAAAGATGAATATATCTTACAAAAAATGTCTGTAAAACCGTCTTACCTAAGCTTTTACTAAGATAAACTTTGTTATTGCACCATTTATAAAGCAACCACGCAATGAGTATTGATAGTGCTCACAACTTCTTAATTTAAATTTATCATCTCATGGTACGTAGGTGGGAAACATATCATTGGTTATATACGACATCATTTAACATGTGATGTCACCCTTTAATCAATCACATGCTCATCACCTAGATTGAGATGCGAATTTTAGAACCCCCCCCCCATAATCTATATTCTAAAAATCAAAATCGCTAGACGGGAGTTAGGCAACAGACCACACCTAGGGTGCTTAGATGGAGCCTAGAAATAAGACATAATATCTTGTTTTTAATATTTTTTTATTATAACCTAAATATTAATCATTAATTTTTAAATATACTAATAGTAAACAATATCATCTAATAATTAAAAATAATGTTTACATTATTATATTAAATTTTAAAACATTCCAAGGCTCATAATATTACAAAAATAGTCAATATCTCAATTGTTCATAGGTCCGTTAACAAATTACAAATTTATAAAATAATTTAATAATTTGAAATTGATAGTTATATTATTATTATGTAAAAAACCTACAATGACATTATTTTGGGCTAAAACTTAAAAAAAAAAAAAAAAAGCAAAATCAGCGACTGGCCGTCTAGCCGATTTTTTTCGCCGAATTACCAAATTTCTAGGCGTTTGGGTGTCGCATAGGCACCCGCCTAGGTTGATTTTTAGAATAGAACCGATAATACCCATCGTCCACATTTTTCCGAAAAGGTTAAGATTCATAGTTGGGAAATACAATTAATGCATCTTAAAAGAATACATAATTATTAATTACATTTATAGATCTCAATCTTTTATTTTTTTTTATCCAATGGATAATATTAATAGTAATCATCAATAGTTAGTGTAAGAGAGTAATCATTGAAAACCAATGACGAATCCATAAAAATTCTTCAGTGGAATCACAAATTTAACCCCAAATTAAAAATCTTAATTAACTTTGGATAAAATAAAGAAGAAAGAGGTAGTGTGTTTATCACCAAAAATTTAATTGAAATAGCTTCAATCCACGTTCTCTTTAAGTTTTGTGCCAAAATCTAACGAAATTTTAAAGATTTTTGTGGAGGAAGAAAGTAACAACTTTTGAGTGGGCTCCTAGGCCAAAATGCCACCATTTTACAAGGTAAAATAATACCCATTTGTCTTAAAATTATCGTTTGGGTTTATTTGGTGAACGGTTTATGAAAATATATTTGACTGAATTCTTAATATTAGTTTGATATGTAATTTACTTTAAAATCCCATGTGTATGTGGCTCATAATCAAAGTAATGATAAAATGGTAAAAGTGTTATTTTAAAAAAAATTCAAAGAAAATAATTATTTTAGAACAGATAAAAAAATATGATAATAATTTTGAGACGAAGGGAATAAAAAATTAGCTTGCCATGATTTTTTCTCCCTTAGATTAGAGTTGTTATATACTCCCTTGGTCCTCAAATGAGTTTCCCTTTTTAGTTATTCGCAAATTTAACAAAATTGACTTTAAAGTCATTTTAGTAATAGATATAAATGAACCTCTTTAGTGCTCACATTATAATATTACAAATGAACATGAGAACGTGATAGATAGATAGAAAAAAAAGGACAATCTTTTGGGACAAAAGAAATTCAGAAAAGGGACACTCAGCTTGAGATAGTGGGAGTAAATATATTAGGGGTTAAAGTCGGTATTTAAGGTAGGCAATAATGAATAATTTTGGCATTTGTTATTTCACTACAAGAACGCTTTGTGAAGAGTGGATTTAAAAAATGAGCTTCTTCTAGATGGACTTTCTAAGATGCAACTTGCAAAGAAAAGCCCATTGGCTTCTGATCACCAAACACTACATATACTTTTAGAAAAAATTGTGGATCGGTTTACCTTTTTAAGTTTTTAATCACTAAAGT
Source organism: Codonopsis lanceolata (assembly GCA_013146195.2). Taxonomy (NCBI): domain Eukaryota; kingdom Viridiplantae; phylum Streptophyta; class Magnoliopsida; order Asterales; family Campanulaceae; genus Codonopsis; species Codonopsis lanceolata. The sequence continues at coordinate 109,012,813 of CM028380.1, read as the reverse complement.
ATCCCCATTTTTTAAGAAAAATTCTAACCAGTCCCTTTTTGTAAGTTTTTAACCCCAAAAGTTCATCGTTCTTTTTTTCAACCGCAAAAACTACTTTTTAAAATATTGTTCTAAAAATATCATCGTTTTCTTCAACATCTCTAGCAAAATACTTTGAATTCGAAAATCATGATTGTGCGTCACAAAACGGGGATCGACCTGTGCCGGGTTAAAAAATTTTTCAGTTTGGACGAAGGCAAAGTAGGATGAGGAAGAAGAAAACTAACGACATAAGAGATTGAAGAAGAACGTGGAGAACGTAAACTGGTTTTTTATGCTATTGTCTCATGATACAAAAATGAATTAGATAATATTTGTGCAACGCAGTTCAAAGTTTAATTTCCTAGCCTATTTTTGCACTACGATTCATAAATTTTATTGCATTATTTTTGCACCGCGATTCAAAATTTAATTTCCTAGTCTATTTTTGCACTGCAATTCATAAATTTCATTGCATTATTTTTACACCGCGATTCAAAGTTTAATTTTCTAATCTATTTTCACACAGCAATTCATAAATTTCATTACATTAATTTTGCACCGCAATTCATAAATTTCATTGTATTAATATTTGCACCGCACCGTGGTTCAAAGTTTAATTTCCTAGTCTATTTTTGAACCGCGATTCATGAATTCATTGCATTAATTTTTGCATCGTGGTTCAATAGTTTAATAGCCTAATTTAATTGTAACACGAGGCAAAAATAATGACCTCCATAGCACATATACAGTTCATTAAGGGTATCGTAGTCATTTTATCACCAACAGTGACTTTTTCCTGTTGAAAAAAAAAAGAAACGGTACTGTAATTATTAAAAACTTCAAAAAGTGGACCGGCCCGTAATTTTCCCTTTTTTTCAACCAGAAATAGTCACTTTTCGTGACAAAATGACTACAATACCCTTAATGAACCGTAGGCACACTACGGAGGTCATTATTTTTTCACCATGGTTCATCAATTTTACTGCATTATTTTTTACATTGCGGTTCAATAGTTTAATTGTACTCCGATTCATCAATTTGATTGCATTAATTTTGCACCGCGGTTCAATAGTATAACTGTCTAGTCTAATTGCACCGCGGTTCATCAATTTTATTGCATTAATTTTTATACCGTGATTCAATAGTTTAATTGTGTTGTCTAATTTCACCGTGATTCATCAATTTTATTGCATTAATTTTTGCAACGCTATTCAATAGCTTAATTGTGTAGGCTAATTGTACCGCAATTCATCAATTTTATTACATTTTTTTTGCACCGTGGTTCAATAGTTTAATTATGTAGTTTAATTGTAATTCGATTCTTCAATGTTTGTACCACGATTCATCAATTTTATTGGATTATTTTTTTCATCGCGGGTCAATAGTACTGTAATTGACTAGTCTATTTGCACCGCGATTCATCAATTTACTCTGATATTTTTGCATTGCGATTCAAAATAATTTAACTGACTATTTTAATTGCACCGCGTTCAAAATTATAATAAAACAGACTATGTCCTCAGTTTTCTTCCTTCTCTCCGTCGTAAGTCTTCTTATTCCTTATCCTTCACCTCGTTCCTACTATGAAAATCCTCCAACTCAACACATTTTCATTAAAGTTTCATAGTTAATGATTTAGAAAATTCGTTTACCTTTCGAGGGCATTGGCCCGGGGTAGGTCGATCCCCGTTTCGTTGTGCAACAATGGTGATTTTCGAATCCAAAGTGTGTTGCAGGAGATGTTAAATGAGACGATGACATTTTCAGAACAATATTTTGAAAAGTGGTCTTTTGCAGTTGAAAAATAGAAAGGTAGACTTTTTTGGTTAAAAACTTTGAAAAAGTGACCGGCCATAATTTTACCCTACTTTTATGAAGAAATTGCGGGTCGGTCCATTTTTTGAAGTTTTTAGGTATAATTGCAAGTCTGTACCATTTCCTAAAATTATAACCACTCATGTACCTTTTTTTCAACCATATGAGTCCATTTTCGTTATTTTCGTCCTTAAGTGCCCCTCCTACCGTCTTTCTTCTCCAAAATCTCATAGCCATTCTCGATCTCATTTTCCTTTGAATCTCTTTCTTCCTAAAATTATATATATCCATCTGTCTATCGGGAAGAGGATTGGGCTAAGCATTTGTTTCTATCTTCGTTGTAATTTTGTAATCAAAGTACTCATTTCATTCCATGCTTTTTCATTTCATATGGAGCAGACTCAAAACATTTGTGTTCTATCTCTGTTGTAATTTTCTAATAACAGTGCTCGATTTGTACTAGAATCATAAGGAATGGAATCACATGTGGGTAGAAGCCGAAGAAATCACTTGTAGACAAATCCACACACACACACACACACACACACACACACATATATATATATATATATATATATATATATATATATATATATATATATATATATATATATAAGAAATATTTATTGCTATGTTTTAAAATAATACATTGGCATAATAACGACTGTCTTTGTGATTATATGAACATATTCTTATTATTAACAATATCTAACTGTGCAAAGAAAATATTATAATTTAGCTACGTCCTAAAACATGAAATAGTTATGATTTTATGTACAAATATTATTTGTAAACATGCATAGTTATTTTATCTACATTTTATTTATTATTTACTACATTAATATGTATACTAACATATTAACTAATTAGAACATTATTATAACTAATATTTACAAAAGCATGCATGATATTAATTATTCTACATTTAATTTATTATAATAATGGGAACAAACTAGTAGGGGATACATACCTCTTTAAACATGAGTATTTGATCACGGTATATACGTCTAGGCTTTAGCCTACTAGGCTACGTTTTGCTGCCGTTGCTTTTGTGGTTAGCGGTATGCTGCATTTTGCCCAGAATAGGCAAATACAGTGGATATATGAGTTGTTGGGTTTTTGTTGTTGTGGTAGGCGGTGTGCCAGCGCTATGCCTAGAATAGACAAAGGCGGTGGATATATGAGTGCTTTGGCAAGATTTCGGCAGAGTAAAAGTAGTTATTGGTTGTTGTTGTTGTTGTCGTATTCTTCGGAATTTGGACAATGTAACGGTAGTATTTGGCTTTTTCGATCAGCTTGTCGGGGCAAAGATTGAGGCTCGGATGCTTGTAGGGCAAGGAAGGATCGCTCGAGCGAGGAGAAGGGGTTTGCTCGAAGCAAGGAAAAGCTCACTTGGGCAAGGAGACTAGGAGGCTCGCTTGCTCGGGCAAGGGAGGAGAGAAGGCTGGCTACCTTGAGGGAGAAAGAAAGAGAGCTGAGAGGTTCTTGGTGTGGAATGAAGAAAGTAGAGGACTCTTTTATAGGCCATGAAGGGTGATGGCAACCAACGGCGGAGGTGATCGGAGGACACACACAGTGATGAGGAGCAGCAGCATGCAAAACAATTCGAGGCGCAAACACATTTGGGCGCAGAACATACATATTTGGGCACGATGCCCCGAATTGTTTTCTTTGAAAAATCTTTCAATTTCCCCCCTTATGTCCTTCGTTCGTCCTTTTGAGCCTTTTTGAGTTTCCTTTATCGTTTTGGCCCCCTAAAACGTTCTAAAAGTAACTTTTAATCCATTTATAATTTGTAATAATATTTTATAGGACATTATAAATTAGGTGTATAAATTTGGGGTGTGTGCAGAGCCCTTCAACGATGTAGTTTATAAGTAAATGAAAGTTTATGAGTAAACGAACATCGTTGATAGATAGACTCTCAAATTCGAGACAAGCATGGCATAGGAAATTTTTTTTGAGTTTAAGAACATTTTACGATGTAAGTCAATTTGGTTCTGCTAATCGTGGAAATCATTTTTACGTTGTCGTTTTAAAAACATTTTCCGATGGTCAGACCTACCGGAATATGCTGCCTACGTATTCTCGTAAAGGAATCAGACCAATCGTAGCTTGTCTGTGGTGTTTGTTCCTAGGATTTTAACCTAGTAAACACGATGGTGGAATCTTTTTTGTCTCTTTCGCCCAGCATAAGCAAAGCGATGGGACTTTCAAATGTGCTGATGCACCCATAATAGGTAAAGCAAAAGGGATTTTCAAATTCGTTTCACCCAGTATAGACAAAGCAGGTGAGATTCTTCAAAATGTGATTCACCCAGCATATGAAAAGAAAGTGGGACTCTCCAAAATACGCTTCACCCAGCATAAACAAAGCGATTGGATTTTTTTAAAAAAAATATGCTTCCTCTAGAATAGGGAAAACGATGTGATTTTAAAAATGTGCTTCCCCAGAATAGGGAAAAACTATGCAATTTTTTTTAATGTGATTTTCCCAGCAAAGGAAAAACGATGCTATTTTTTTTAAATGCGCTTCCCCCAAAACAGGGAAAGCAAATGGAATTTTTTTTTAAATGTGCTTCCCCCAGAATATGGAAAGTGATGTGATTTTCAAAATGTGCTTTCCAGATTAGGAAAAGCGATGCGATTTTTCCAAAATACGTTTAACCCAGAATAGGAAAAGCGATGCAAATTTTCAAAGATTCGCTTAACCTAGAATAGAAAAAGAGATGAGTTTTTCAAAATGTGCCTCCACCAGAATATGGAAAACGATGCGATTTTTTCAAAACATGCCTCCCCCAGAATAGGGAAAGTGATGTGATTTAATGTGCTTTTCGGAAAGTGAATGCAATTTTTTTTTTTAAATGTGTTTCTCCTATAATAGAAAACTGAAGCAATTTTCAAAATGTGCTTCCCCCAGAATAGGAAAAACCATTAGTTTTTTTTTTTCCTTTTAAAAATGTGTTTTCCTTAGAATAGGGAAAGCGATGCAATTTTTACTAAAAAAATGTGTTTCTCCTAGAATAGGAAAATGATGCAATTTTGTGCTTCCCCTAGAATAGGAAAAACTATGATTTTTGTTTAAATGTGTTTTCCCTAGAATAGGGAGAGCGATGCATTTTTTAAAACGTGTTGCGGCATAGAAAATCAGAATTTTAAAATGCGATGTAGTAGAGAATCAAAATTTTAGAATACGATGCAGGGTCAGAAAAAATCGTTGTTGTTTTTTTTTTTTGCAAACATAAGAATTTTTTTAATGCATGCAAACATTTAAAGATACCGATACTCTGTTATCGCTTTTGTGACGACGTTCTGCAGGAAATGATGTTGTGGTGTCGGGCAAAGGCCACTGGCAGTTACCTTTGTTGAAGGGTGTCTACTTATGTTAACTCATATTTGTTGGAGAGGGCAATTTGCAAAACTGGATGCTTTAGAGGTTTAGTTGTAGATTCCCCAAACTTTTGAAGGAGCTTGATTTATATATCTCTTCCTTCCCTATTCAAATCATCATGGTTGTAAATATGTGACGGCCACAGCATATTGCCGATTGCTGAAAAGCTTCTTTAGCATCTCATGTCTGTATCAAAAATCAAGAAAAAACACGAGTAGTTCTCGAGACGGGTGGCAGTGTCGATGTTTCTTAATGCAGGGATGATGATGAGGTCAACAGTATGGGTAGGCAATATTTTCGGACGAGTGGCGCGGAATGATGATGCTAGGTTATTTACTTATTTACATGTAATTATTGTTAGTATGTATGCAGACGCTAGTTAATAGTAACTATACATGCTTGACTATTTTTTAAAGAAAAACTAATTATCTTTTTTATAAACGCTCTATACTTTTCAACTGGTAAGTGAAGAGGCTAATGTTATTTTTGTTGTGTAACTTGGTATTTGGCCTATAACATTTTGGTGGAGCTTTTTAGCGAAGTAATTCAATGAAGGTACCTTGTTTCAAGATATTCTGGTTTTCAGGAAATAAAGGAAGGAGTGGATTCAAAAACTGGGCCCGCCTGACGATACAACATGGTGGCCAAATAACAAGATCTAGTAGAACCTAGAAAAAATGGCGTGACGCCAAAGCAAGAATTTTCAACCCATTAAGATTACTTGTAAGTGAGGTTCACAACTTTTTGGTATCCTCGATAGAAACTGGTAGACGACCGGTTTGGCATTGAAAGGAAGGTAGGGGAAAAGTGTATCTAAAATTATCCACCAGGTTCGCAATATTCAGGAGTGCCTAATGGTATTGTATCAATTATGTAATGAACTATTTGTGATAGCCACAAATTCAACTGAGGTTTCTTTATAACAAGTGTTCATATCAATCAATCCTAGGAAATCATTTCCTACGAAGTCTTTGCTAAACAAGGCTAAGGCAGAATCTTCATGCTCCATAGTGCAGACGTTTTCAAAAATGTCTTCAGGTCCTGAAACAACTTTCTCTAACTTGCTTGTAGCGAGACTCATTTTTTTTAGGATTTCCCTGCCAGAGAGGCTTTCGCTGTTATCACCAATTCACGGCTCAGGGAACGTGGGATAGGTGACTACATGGGAAAAACTCATGGGTTCAGTGGGAGAAGCCCCAGGGTGACTTAATTAAAAATTTTCTTGAGATCGGGCAGAAAAGCCCTTGGCATACTTGGTCGACAAGTTTTATTGAAAATGAACAACGAATAGCCCCATAAAGAAATGAATAGGGGAACAACCCTAGAAAGAGATGGATAAGGGGATAGCCCCAGAAAGAGATGGATAGAGGGATAGCCCAGGCAGGCTCTAAAGAGAAAGATATGTGTATGTTAAGATGACTCTAATGTACAAAAGGAGAGTCGGGATCCAGAGCTCATTTTATTGCCGAGCATCACTAGATAGGTGGCTTATGGACCCTACTTGGTTTTTATATTTTGATGATTTTGTGTGAGTTAGCAAGGAGTTTCATCTTTGACTCAGATCACGTTATAATTAACCAATTGAAGCAGAGTTGTTGATCACAACTGGTTCGAAGTGTAGTGTTTAAGTGTTTGGGGATGGATCGGTTTTGGGGTTGATGTTTTGATTGGCCTCTGATTGGAAGGTCTTTTTGGTTATGGAATTGGTTTATGTTGGAAAGGCAATCAAAATCAATCGTTGCTTGGCTTTTAGGTTGTGGATAAAAATGGAAAATTGGCTTTTGGCCTTTGGCCTTGGGCATGGTGGGCCTTTTGGCTTTTGGTTTTCGGATTTGTCCTAGATGGGAAACCCTCCAAGAGAGGCTTTAATTGGTTAGAGAGAGACTTTGAAGGACTACTCCAGAGAGGTACCCATTTCTTCTTTCTTTGGCTCAGGCTATTTTTTGAATCCTCAATCTAGTGCTTTCTCCTTTCATTCTTCTTTCCTTTCCTACTTTTTTTCTCTTTTTTCTTCTTCTTTTCTTTGACCTCTCGGAGCATCATAATAAGAGCAGTTGAAGGAATGTCCTCTCCCCTTTTGGGGCAAAAGGGATGGTTACTTTTTTGTGGATATATATAGGAAGGTTTTAGGTTTTGGACGCGGTTTTGGGTTTTCAGAGAATGGTTTGTGATTTAGATGAATTGGATATGGGACTTGTAAATGGTTTGGCGTGAATTGCGTTTATGGTGTAGACTATTTAAGGTTTAGGGTTTTAGAAAGGCCTTTGGTGTATGGTGGGAAATCCCCGGTGTGCTACTTGACAGTTCGGCTACAATGGGTCGAAGGTGAACCTGGTCAAGACAACTTGTCTGCTTTGGATTTCACGTGTTTTAATAGTTTGCAGGTCCATATCTCCTAGATGACTCATTATTAACTCGTGTAGATTTACTGTGTTTTTAAGTGAGTTACTTTATCATCTTTGAGAAGAAAACCTATCCAGAAATACTTAGAAATAAGGTGATCTGAATCAAAAGGAAAAGACATGTATGAGAATAAAAAAAGGAAAATCTACGAAAACTGACACTGAATTGATTTCATAAAAAAGTAAAAAGTTGCTTCATGCAGACTTTATTTGGAAAAAGTAGGTTCAAAGGCAAAAGGGGTTTTGGGGGTATATACAAAAGGGTATTCTGAGGTTCTATGAGTCTCAAAGGATTTTCCTTGTCCTTCCCTGAGTGACCAACGACTGACGTTCTGCCTTATCAAGTAGCTTTTTCAATGTTATTTCTCAGAGGATGCTCGACCACTGTTCAGTATGTTACTTCATGAAAGTATTTCGTAAAACCTATCTTTTTTGAAGATAGAGGGATGACTATGTATGGCAGAGGGGCATTATTTTTCTTAAACTTAGCTGGTGGGCTGACCTCTTTATCTGTATCAGAATCAATCATGTTGACTTGCTCATTGTGTGGTGACGGGTGAGGCTTCTCAATGACTTTGTCATCGATAAGATCTTGGATAACATTTCTGAATAAGAATCATTTTCCAGTGATGTGTCTACTTAAATTGGTGGTATTCACAGTACTTATTGTGGTTCCATTTGGCGGGTAATGGGTTTGGAGGTTTGTAGTTCTCAAGTGGTTTAAGGACTTCTTGTGCTATTAACCCTTTAAATATCAACGACATTGGGACATGCAGTTCATCAGAATGTTTGTTGTTTCTTCCGTGAGGACGTCTTGTATGTCTGCTGGTATTGATGTCCTCTCTAAAAACAATTAACAGACCTATCTGGTCCATAAGACCATTGATTGCTTTATTTATTTACCTCGCAAGTACACGAATCAATATAGAGTATAGTGATTGAAAAGCAAGGGTCGAACCACAGAGACAAGAAGCAATTAAAGTAAGTAAACAAGTAACAATTATAACTAAGAGGGGTTGTTTGATTGATTTTATCTAAATTAACTAAACTAATTGATTATACTATTAATCTATTAATCTAATGGCAATAGTTTATTGAAAGCAGGCAAACACAATTTGTGAATATATGATTATAATGAGTAATCTAGGAGTTAGGATTCACTTGTATCTACTCTAATGTTCTTTTGTCTAATGTATCAATCACTATGTCTTGGGTTCGTTCATGATAAAGAGTGGTACGCTCTGGGTCCACGATTCGCTAACTTAGTGTCACTAAGTTGAATTATACTTAAGTTTCCATCCAATAATTCAACTGATGATATACCTAAAGAGCAAGAAGATAAGAACCTAAATCTAACTTATGACTTTTGTGCGTCGATAGATTTAATTTATCACAAAGGTGGCCCAGTGTACGACATATGCATATGGTCTTGCAGTTATCTGCACCCCTAGGTCTTTAAACTATTGCAATACCAATAATTAGGAAAAAGCCAAATAGCAAAGAGATTGGTAAACTCTGTGATCAACAAGACTTGATTGAATAATAAATTAATATAGAGTAGAAGATTCGATAGAAGTTACCTCTAATTCTTAGATATAAGCGGTTAGTTCATCATCAACGATGAACTAATCAACTAGATGAATGAAAGCATGAGCGAATCTCTACAAACTATGAATACAACTAATAAAAATTGTATACTATTGCTAAAATTTAGACCTCTAACTTAGGACTACATGGCTTGTATTTATACTAATAGTTACAGGGCAAGAATTAGGTTACAATTGAAATTCAAAAAATGAGGGAAGTCGGCGGCTTACGGTCGCAAGGTGCATGAGGCATGCGACCGCAAGGTCTTGAATCCTCCGGGACTGTCAGGCTTTGGACCTTGCGGGGGCAAGGTCTTCAAGGCATGCGATCGCAAGGTCCCATGATCTTTTTGGTCCTTCTTTTCTTCTGACTTTGCACTTTGCTCCCTTCTTCAATTCTTCACTTAAAACCTTCAAGAATTCCTTAATTTCATCCTAAACCCTTAAACTCACAATTAAGCTCCAAACACATATTATTAGCCAAAAGCCTCATGGAATCGCTATTTCTAAGCTGGATAAATACCTCGTAGATGCGTATAAAACACATCTATCAACCACAGTACATTACTGTACTCATCGGTTAGAATTCTTTCAACAATGTTGTTTTCTTCTGTAGATGCTTCCTCTGATCCAAAATAGCATAATGAACTTGGAGATGTATCAAATTTTAGAAACAATGTGTGCACTTCTTCATCTATGCGGATTCCTACTTCAATGATGAACATTGAAATTGCCATACGGAAGATATCTCATGCGTTCAAGATAAACTGGCTGAAGGTTCTTTATAAACAAACGAGTTGATTTGGCCTGGTCGGGCCTTTCTAAGGTTTGCGCAACCTTCTTTTTTTCACCTAGCCGCAAAATCTACACAAGTCTCTTTTTCCCTTTACGTATAGTATAAATACATAATAAAATGTAAAAAAAAACCCAAAAATCCCAATTCAGACCACACACATCATCAGAGACGACAATGAATGCAATACGAGCCCTAGGGCTTCGTCTTCAACTTGCAACTTCAACTTCAAGGCTAGGGTTACTTCAAGGCTCCTTTGCACTATCCCAAGTAAACTCTCATCTTTTCACCAATGTTCGCACTATCAATTCCAAGTATACTTTTTTTTTATCTTTTTTTTTAATAAAATGCTTTCTTGGAGTATTCGAATTTGAGACTTCTCTGCTTTCTTCACCATGTAGTTTCTCCTATATTTCTATTTTACTTTCATTATTCACTCAGTTCTATTTAAAAAAATTGTTTCTATTTTTGAAACAAATTTACTCCGTGCTATTTTCTTTCATTACTTAACTTTGTACTATAGTATTATTTACTTTCATTACTTAACTTTTTACAATATATATATATATATATATATATATATATATATATATATATATATATATATATTTTTTTATTTTTTTATTTTTTTTTATTTTTCACCCGCCACACATCTATTGGGTGTTTTAGAGGCGCACTTGACATCATTACTAGGAGCTGTGGAGCCTTAAAGTTTTGACCAGGTCAACTAGATCGATGGCTCAGCTTGAGATTCAACTCGTTTCGATGGTTCGGCTTTAGCAGCATGGCGGGCCATATGGGTTCGAGCCACGGCGGCCCGCATATGAATGGGCGTGTCTGGCCAAGCTTCGATCTTGTGTGGACCGCATTGGTGCAACCAGTAGTTGATGGGTGGTTAAAATAGAGGATGATCATGTGCTTCGCGCGCTGGTGCTGTCGATATGCTTCCTCCATCAACCACGATCCAATGAGCTCAGGATCAACCGCCCCAACTTGTGCATATTCGTAAGAGACGCCCTTGCCTCTTCAATAACTATAAATAGAACCCAATTCCATTCATCTTCATTTACTCCACTACAATTGCATCCAAGTATTCAAGTATTGTAGCTACTCTCTCATTCTCATTAAAGAAAGTTTTGGGTATTTTATTAGTTCGCCGAAAAAACTTTTAATCATTGTGTTACAATTATAAGCTAGAAAGTTGTTGTATCTTGGAGACAATTGTCGAAGACAGTAAGCATTAAATACGGGAAAATTTTGTTTTACGGAGAAAGAGTCAAACTCTTATTTCGACTTTTACGTAATTTTTGTATTACTCTCGTATTTTTTTATTGTCATATTTTTTATTACACCAAATTTAATCCAACAAAAATATGAGGGGTATACATATACAGTTTTTAGGGGACAATACATAATGGCCTTTAAGAAGTGACATTCACAAATCAATCCAAGGAAAGGCAATTGGCAATTGGCAATTTCATCTATTTATCTCACATTTTGTGCCAGTGTTACCCTTGAAACAATTCGCTCAATATGACAGCGTAACTCAAAGTGAATTTGGAACTCGCCATATGCAATCAAAGTTTTAAGCGGGCAAGGTTGGTACTTAGTTCCTAGAAGTTCTATAGACTCTAAATGAGTCTTTGATGTTAGGAGCTGGATAGAGCACTAGGACCTTCGTAGATGATGGATAGAGCCTTTTGGTAATAAGGAGGAAGATTAGGGGGTGGGGAAGGCTTGCATGGTTGAGGAGGTGATGTAGACTTGAGAATTTTATCTAAGTCTGAGCTTTGAATGCTAATACATGATTTCACGTCCACACTCTTACAATTTCGTCCCCTTGAACAAATGATTTCCTCACCTACATAGCATATAAATAAGTGTGCATGTGTGTGTATGTGTATACACAATTATACATATGCAGGGACGATTATCAAGACGGACCTGGTGTCGAATTCTGCACGGTTCACACAGTTACTTTGTGTTCTTGTTGGTAAGACCTCATTGCTCCCTCACCTTCAAAAGAGAGATTGCCGTCAGGGCTTCCAAATTACACCGGCGCCAGCGGGGTGTGAAGACGACAATGGATAAGTGTAACATTTGTCATGTGAATTTGACTAGCGCCGCCAGTTGGGTGGGCTCTTAATCTCCTTTGAATTTCCAATTCTTAGCAACTCTTCAAAGAGAAAATACGAGAAATCTATGGTAGGCATCTTTTTTCAAACATTTTTTCGCTATAGTTTCTCTTCTTTTTTCAGCCACTAAAGTCAGTTTTCGAAATATTGTTCCTAAAATGTTCGGATCGTTTTCTTCCATAGCTCCAACTAACACTTTGGAATTCGAAAATCACGATTTTTGCGCAACGAAACGATGATCAACCTATCCGGTCAGGTCGTTGGGTCGAAGCGACAACGCCCCTGAAAGGTAAACAATGTTTTGATGCATTAAATACAAAACTGTAATGAACATGTGCTGGGTTAGAGGATTTTTCAGTAGGGACAAAGCAGAGAAGATAGAGGAAAAGAAGAAGAAAACTTACAATGGAGGAGAAAAAAGAAAAAGGCGGAGGACATGAATATCTGGTTTATTATGATTTTGCAGCGAGATACATCAATTTTTGCAGCGCGATTCAAAATTGAAATGGGTAGTTAAAATTGATGCATCACGATGCAAATATTGATGCAGTGCGATGCAAAATTGGGTTAGCTAATTATATTGATGCAGCGCGACACATTTGAGTGAAAAATCTGTAGCGTACCTCAGGCTCATTGAGTGTATCGTAGTCTTTTCTCCCAAAAATGACTTTTTTCAATAAAAAAATAGAAAAAAAGGTATTGTACCTATTGAAAACTTATAAAAGTGGACCAACTTGAATTTACCCCAAATACAAGGTTAAAATTCTAGTTGGTCCCTTTTTCAATGTTTCTAACTCCAAAAGTTCACCGTTCTTTTTTTCAACCGTAAAAGACCATTTTTTGAAATATTGTTCAAAAAAATGTTATTATTTCTTTCAACAGCTTCGGCAACACAATTTGAATTCGAAAATCACCATTGTTGAGCAACGAAACGGGGATCGAGGGGGCAATGTCCCTTCGTAGGGGTTCGGGGGCAGCGTCCCCGAAAGGTAGACAATTTGTTTGATTCATTATGTAAGAAACTGTAATGATCTGTGCTAGGTTGAATGATTTTTCTGTAGGATAAAGGTGGAGGAGGAGGGGGGAAGAAGAAGGCTTACAACGGAAGATATGGAAGAAGAAGATGGAGGACATGATCTGGTTCATTATCATTTTGTATCGCAGTGCAAAAATGGATTAGATAATATTTTATGTATCGCGGTTCAAAAATTGATTCATCGTAATACATAAAAGTTGATACTGCGGTGCAACTTGGATTATGGTAAATGTACCGCGATTCAAAAATTAATTCATCGTGGTACATAAAAGTTGGTACTGTGGTGCAATTAAACTAGACAATTAAACTATTGAACCACAGTACACAAATTAATGCAATAGAATTGATGAACCACTATGTAATTAGAGTAGGAAAATTAAACTATTGAATCGCGGTACAAAAATTAATGCAATAAAATTACTGAATCGTAGTACAATTAGACTGAACAATTAAACTATTGAACCACGGTGCAAAAATTAATGCAATAAAATTGATGAATCGTGGTTCAATAATCAATGCGCCGCGATTCATTTATGTAACCTCATGCTCATTAAGGGTATCGCTATATTTTTGCGTCAAAAAATGTCTTTTCCGATTGAAAAAAAAATGGTGCTAAAGCGAATTAAAACTTTGAAAAGTTGACCGACCCACAATTTTTTCTAAATATAATTAGACCGTTAGAGCATCTCCAATGGTAGATGCAAAAATTGGGATAAAGCTTTTTGAAAAGGTTTTTAGCATTGGAGGGATATAAAGCTTTTGGGAATATTGATGATGTGGAGGCAAAAGCTCCATGAGTATGGAGGTCCATCAATGGACACCTCATTTATTTTTTGTTTTTAGTTGTTTTTCAAAATAAAGGTGTATTGAGAAAAAATAAAATATTTAATTATGGTTCACGTTATAAAGGTTTTCCCCTTTGATAGGTTAAGGGTTGTGGATGCTCTTAGGCTGTTATATCTGTGCTTGGGTCGTCCCTGAAATCGAACAAAAAGAGACTAGCCCAAATTTAAAGCTGGCCACTTGTTGTGACAAGCCCAGACCATATATGCCTTTGCTTTGCTTGTACCATGTAGAACCAACCCAGCCTACCGTACCATTCAACATGCCTTGAGCCCATTTGGTATTTGACAATTTGAGCCCGGATTCTCTATTCCAAAATTATATTTCATCTTTTATTTCACCGTCAGATTCTTGCTACGTGTCAATTATAATTTCTTACAAAAAAAAATATATTGAGCTAGATCTCACGAATTCTTATTGTTATGGAAACACAATCAACTTAGTAATTGATTTTGTTTATTTACGATTGACTTGTGATAAGAATCTGACGGTGGAATTGGAGATGAAATACAATTTTGGAATAGAGGATCCGAACTCCTAAAATCTATGGTGAAATTTTGGTTGGTATCTTTTACAAAGTTTATATAAAAAATTGCGGGTCGGTCCACTTTTTAAAACTTTTAATCGCTAAAGTATATATTTTTTATTTTCAACCGGAAAAAAGTCAATTTTGGTGGTAAAATGACTACGATACCCTTAATGAACCGTAGGCGCGCTACGGAGGTTATTATTTTTGCACCGCGATTAATCAATTTTATCTCATTATTTTTTACACTACGGTTCAATAGTGTAACTGCTAGTCTATTTTTGAACTGCGATTCATCAATTTTTATGGAATTAATTTTGCATAGCGTAATAATAGTGTAACTGCTAGTATATTTTTGTATCGCGATTCATCAATTTTAGTGCATTAATTTTTGCACCGCAATTCAATAGTATAATTGCTAGTCTATTTTTGAGCTGCGATTCATCAATTTTAGTGCATTAATTTTTGCAGCGCGGTTCAAAGTGTAATTACTAGTCTATTTTTGAACCGCGATTCATAAATTTTAGAGCATTAATTTTTGCACCACGATTCATAAATTTTAGTGCATTAATTTTTGAATCGCGATACAAAATTATAAAGAACTAGATCACGCCCTCCACCTACTTCTTTCATCTCTTCCATTGTAATCCTTCTTCTTCCTCCTTTTTCTCTACCTTCGTCACAACTGGAAAATTCTTTAAACCAGCACAGATTCATTATAGTTTCGTATTTAATTAATCAAAAAACTCATTTACCTTTCTGTCAGTTTTGTTGTGAACAATGATGATTTTCGAATCCAAAATGTGTTGCCGGAGCTGTTGAAGAAGACGATAAAATTTTTGGAAAAATATTTCGAAAAATGGTTTTTTGCCGTTGAAAAAAAACAATAGACTTTTGGGGTTAGAAACATTAAAATAGGGATCGGCCAGAACTTTCCCCAAGTTTATAACCCCTCCAGTCATGCGTTCTTTTTTTCAATTACTAAAGTCCATTTTTTAAAAATATTATTCCTAAAATACTCAAATCGTCTTTTTCTATAGCACGGGCCAACACTTTGGAGTTCGACGGAGGAGAAGGAAGAAGAAAGCGAAGGATATAGTCTGGTTCATTACGATGCAACATTGGATGAGAGATTAAATTGATGCATCCGGTGCAAAATTAGATTATGTAATTAAACTGATGCATCGCGATGCAAAAATGATGCATTGCAATATAAAAATTGATACATTGCGATGCATTTGAGTGAATGATCTGTAGCGTGCCTTCAGGTTCATTAAAGGTATCGTTGTCTCTTCCCCCTCAAAAATATTTTTTTCTAAAAAAGTATCGATTGATAATTTCAAAAAAGGGACCTCCCGTAATTATTCCTAAAATCTATAAAAGATTTGTTCTCCTTTACAATTTAATATTTTACTACTCCTCCGTCCCAAAATAAATGACGTTTTGAGAGTTTTTTTGTTTCAAAATAGATGACACTTTGTAATTTTCAAGGAACTTTTTCCTTCTTTTTTTTCCAATTTTACCCATATTTATTGTCTTTGTAATTCGTGTTTAGCTCTTTAGGCAAGAATATCAAGACACTTCATTAATGTTTAGATATGACAAGTTTAGTCTTTACAATATATTTCCTTGATCTGTGTAAAAAATCTCAAAACATCATATATTTTATGACAGATGGAGTAATTTATTTAGTCGTATCTATATTTACTCTCACCGTTTGTACGGTTGGGTGCCAGAGTAAGTTCTCTCCCAACTCCCAAGAAGCTTTTTAAAATTCACATGGGTTCAAAAATCAAGACCTCTTGTTGAAACAAAAAAAAAAGGGATTAAGTATACCATTAGTCCCTAAACTTTGGTCAAACACATCATCAGTCCCCCAACTTCAAAAAGTTTCACCACTGACCAAAGTTGGCCTTTTTTGCTCATCGGAGGTCCTAGCCCTAACGTCGTTTGTATATTTCCGTTAAGTGAGCATGTGCCACTCACATGCACAAAATAAGGGGGTCATTTATAAAATCATCAAAATAAGGAGGTAATGTGAAATTTTCCAATCAACTTTATCACGTCTCCACCTAGTTTCATCCTTCTTCTTCTCTTTCTCCGGTATTTGTACAAAGCAGCCCCAGGCAACGCCACCACTTTCTCTCCATCTTCCTCCACAACATCCACATCCACACCCATCCCCAAATCCTTCACCATATACTATGTAAATCCACCCGCCCTAAAATCTCTCCTAATCATCCTTTCTTCAAACAGCTCCATCACCATTGACCCCACAGCCCCACCCTTAACCACCTCCAACCAACCCCCTAAATCCAATCGAGTTGCCTTAGTAAACACAAACCCTTCACTCAACATAACCAAATTCCCACCCACGGTAATTTGATTAGAAATCTTGTAACTCTGCCCATACCCAGGGGCGCATCCCCGCCTGCCAAAATAACCAACTTCCCCTCCCCTGCGCCAATATCCCCACCAGAGACAGGAGCATCAACGGCCCAGCATTTCTTTTCCCGGGCCGTTGCGAATATTTGTTTAGCGAGTCCGATTTTTACTTTAGTCAGTAATGAAATTTTTTGAAGTTGGGGGACTGATGATAAGTTTGATCAAAATTCAGGGATTAATAATATACTTAATCCAAAAAAATATTAATTTTTATAATCGATGAAAAACACCATTATAACCAGGTCACATTATGACATTAGTCCTACCTATGTTATGGGACTAAAATCACAACACATACTCACTAACTTGGATGAGACAAAACCAAAAACTTAGCTAGATTGAATCGAAGATTTAGGTTTTTTTACTGACTCTTGTTCATTTCGTTTCAACCATTAATTTAGGACCTTGTTAATCTTATTATTTATGCTTGACAAAAACTTATGAAAAACGATCTTTCTAATATTTTTATAACATGAATCTTATTTATCTTAACTTATTGTGTGTATTGATGATTGAGTTGTGAAAGTAAAAATCGGTTATATCTTATGAAATAAAATTCGTAAGATCGTCTTAAAATAAACCTATGCTTTAAGCAATGAGAGTCTATTCGGTGTGTGCGAGCAGAGACTGCACGTTTCGAAATTGGTCATTTAGAATTATAGATAGTTCTGAATTTACGTGTCACAATATTAGAGGCTTTAAAGATACTTCCAATGAGATTATACTTGGAGGCTTAAAACAAACCACCTACGCAATTACTAACCACCACAAGGTCAAAGATTCAAATGGGCCCACTCAACGGTATCGATCGAATTCCCTCTGTTTTTTCTTTCCACCATTTAACTGAGAAAAGAAACACTGAAAATCACCCAAAAACACGGGAGTAACTAGCTGTTCCTCCATAACAATGGAAGCTTTATGCTCTAAATTTGATCTCAACCCACCACACCTTTCTCCGATCTCATCAAAGCTCTCGAAACCCACTTCATATCTGACCTATATTCGTCATTTTTCGTGCTCGAATCGCAGTAGCCAAAAACAGTCTAGAATCTTGATTTCTCAAGCTTTAGCTAAAGAAAATTCCTACCCACAAACCAAAAATGGAGAATTTAGTGGGTTAAATCAAGATATGATTAAATCAATGGCAAAAGGTTTTCTAGGTGTTGCTGCAGCAGTATCAGTATGTTTGGATTCTCCTGCTCTGGCTGAGTCTTTGACGGTGGCCTTCCCCATTTCTCGCGCTCATGAGGTGTTTGATTCATTTCTCAATTCAATTTATTATATTTTGTTAATATGTTGTTGGGATTTGTGGATACTTTTTGAACTACTTTCAGGAATTATGTTTCATCTTCAATTTAAATTTTGGACTGTGGTATGAGTGGGTTATTAGAGTAACAGTTTGTTTTGGCAGGTGAATACAGTTCAGAGAACATTGGTGGAGACTTGGAGTTTGATCAGAGAGACCTTCGTAGATCCAACTTTTAACCATCAAGGTATAGCTTAGCTCGATTTTGAATTTCCTCGGTTTGGTTTCGACTAACTGACTTCAAGTGATTGGGACTAAGGCTGAGTTTAGTTGGTTTCAGCTCATGTAATGCAAAATGATGTTGTGTTTCATAGTTTGACTAAAATTTCTCTTATGTTTGTAAATTTGCTAAGGATATAACCTTTCTTTGACTAACATATTTGAGTCAACTAAATGTTTATACCATCCCAATTTGTATGAAGATTGGATTTAAAATAGTAAACTAAGGGTTCGTTTGTCAACGGTGGTGAAGAGCAATACATGACATTTAAAATAGGGCGAAATTCACCATTGGTCCCTGTACTTTGGGTTTGTCCACCGTTAGTCCCTGAACTTCAAAACGCCTCACCATTGACCAAAGTTTGCGTTTTTTGTCCACCGTTGGTTCCTTGCTCAAACGCCGTTAACTGTTTCACCGTTAAATGGACATGTGCGATACATGTGACCAAAATGAAGGACCAAACTGTCTTTTCTCGCTGGATATTGTGATTCCTATTCCTTCTTCTGCACCCTCCTTCTCCATAGCTCGAATCTCCATTATTATCTATCACTTCTTTCCTTCCCCTATCAGCCACCACCAAGATAGACTCCTCCTTATACCACCTGTTCACCTTCCATGGCAATGCCCTCGCATCATCAAATTCCACCACCACTCCCCCTCTCTTCAACCCCGCCACCGGTGTCCACGTCGGTAACACAACCCAACTCTTCCACCCCTTTTCCGCCTCAACCACACCGAATTCCCCTTTTGTTGTGCACTCCCAAGGCGCATCCACCACTCCCGCCTCCCTCTCATCCGCTTTACACACCGGCAAAACAGCCACCACCGTGGCTTCCGCTACCTCACCAAGAGTCATCCTAACAACCGGAACCTTCTTCTGTTCGGTAGAATCTCCATATTCCAGCGCTCGTCGGTAATGCATAAAAGAAAGACAATCGGCCGGAAGGGAATAATCAAAGCAATCCCACCCTCTATCCCCACGCCGACGGGGAAAATCCTTCATAGCCCGAGCAAGCTCCTGAGCTCCCTTACCATCTAAACTGTTATCAAGCAAGTAACGCGCCGCCGCGGCCCGCTCGTTAGCGCTCAACAAGTGAATCTCATACAACAATTCGGCTCCACCCTTATCGAAATACTGAATGGTAGCCGGTTCGACATCGGAATGTATAAGAGACTCACGGACTTGGGCGGCGACGATGAGGCGCTTCTTCGACAGGAGATGCCGGTAATCTCTTCGATTGTGGAAGGAACGAAGCCTTCTTGGACCAAGGAAGGGATGAGTGGGGCATACTCGTACCAGAGGGCGAGGCGGTTGGTGAGGATATTTAGGCGGCCGTTGGTGTCGAGGGAGCGGAATTGGGGAGGGATAGGGGAAGGGGGTGGACGGAAGGGTTGGTAGAGACGCTGTTGTTGGGGGGATTGGATGAGGGTGAAGAGGAAATGATGGTGGCGGAGATGCGTTTGGGTCTGAAATTGTGGGTGTGGGTGTGGGTGGGAATGAGAGTGAAGGGAAGTGATTGAGGTCGGAGGAAAGGGGAGGAGAGACGGTGGTGATTGGAATTGGGGGTGGTAGTTGCAGTTAGAGAGAGCATGGTTATGGCTGAGAATTCTGATGCTTTGAGAAATGGGAAGAAGAAGAAGAAGATGAAGAAAGAAAGGTGGGTTGGAAAGACTGAAGAGGGCTTTATCTTTGCAGCTGGGAGTAAAGCGTTGAGAAAAGACGATTTGGTCCTTGCTTTTGCTCATGTTTATCGCACATGTCCATTTAACGGTGAAACAGTTAACGGCGTTTGAGCAAGGGACCAACGGCGGACAAAAAATGCAAACTTTGGTCAATGGTGAGACGTTTTGAAGTTCAGGGACTAACGGTGGACAAACCCAAAGTACAAGGACCAATGGTGAATTTCGCCCTTTAAAATATTATGAACCCAATAGGGAAAGTTCTTTTATTTTCAAACTTGCTTTTAGATTCTTGTAATTTAATTTCCAAGAAACAAGACGCTTAAGTAACCCTATCAACCCTGTTGTTTGAGTTCAGTCTTTCTTTTCAATGTGTTTAAATGGAAAATCAGTTTTAGCTTCATCCTACTTTGTCTGGGTAACAAGATGGATCTTAAGCAAAACTGACGAAAGCGTTTCTTTTACAGATTGGGATTCAAAGCTGCAACAAACAATGGTGGAGATTTTTCCTCTTAAAACAGCAGATGCAGCATATAACAAGATCAGAGGAATGCTTTCCACTCTTGGAGATCCCTTTACTCGCATTATCAGTCCAAAGGTCGAGTAACTAGCTTCCAACATTTAATTCTCATCTCTTTTCGTGCTAGTTTGGTAGGCAACAATGATCATTACTTTCCATACTATTTTAGTACAAAATTTCATTCAATGGTAGATCTAATTTCATTTAATGATTCGGATCAGGGTCTGCCCTTGAATGTCAAAAAATGTTCCTCATTATGCCATGGTTATAAAGATTTAAAATGAGAAATGCCTGCTATTACTGTCGTTGTCAATAACTATGTATTATTCCAGTATAAATCAGTCGTAGAATGGCTTCTACTTTTGACTCGACATCATATACGTGTCTGTCGTTCTTTCTTTTTTTTTTCTGTTTCTGTAGCCAAGTTGACATCTATGCACAAACTGGTTAACTAATGGCTAGAAATGGTTCTTACATGCAGGAATACCAAAGTTTTAGAATTGGAAGTGATGGAAATGTGCAAGGAGTTGGTATTTTCATCAATAAGGAACCAAGAACAGGCCATCTGGTGGGTGGCTCTCAGTTAATGAATTGCTTCATGTTCTCTACTTGGTGTCTGTATGGTTAACTTCTTGTCTGCATTAAGTTATTAATGTGAATAGCAGTGCACGTTTATCACATATTTGCTTTTTGACGAAATATTGTTTTCTAGGACTTTGTGACTGATAGTACTTCGTAATCCTTGAAAGTTTTCTAAATATTTATATGTAATTTTGGCTGTTGTAATATATAGACCGTCTACATGTAATTTTGTCTGTTGCAATATATAAAACAGTAGCCATATATTGATGCTAACTTGATGAAAATTTCATCTGTATTTCAGGTTGTTATGTCTTGCGTAGAGGGTGGCCCAGCTGCTCGTGCTGGTATACATGACGGAGATGAGTTGTTGGAAATCAACGGTATGTTAGTGATTAAAATTTTGAGTTGAATTTATGTTTAACTGGAATTTAGGGTTTTGAATAGTGATTGAATTTAATGGTAGGTCAGTGATTAAACATATACTTATATACATCCAAGATAATACTGTAGTAAATTCTTAACCCTTGTTTGTGATTTCTAGGGGAGAGACTCGATGGTATTGGCAGCGAGGCAGCAGCACAAAAGCTCAGAGGACACGTTGGAACAACTGTTACAGTGAAGGTCCACAGTGTAAGCATGCTAAATGTGACATTAGGCTGTATCATTGTTTCCATGTCTATTGGTTGCTTCCTGCAAAATTTGAGAAAGTTATAACGAAAATTGATTTATCATATGGGTTTTCTTTCGCAGGGAAGGAAAGTGGCAATCGATTCCAGTTTCAGAGAGGTATTAACTCAATATGCATCGTGACACTTTTACTAAATCTGTTAAGGAATCTTTACTATTTAAGACCTCAAGGAACCGTCCGATAATACCATGTCTGGTAGCTAAATGTATGAATTTGTTATATTCTACATTTAATGAACAAATCTTGATGAGTTAGCCGTTGTCTCGAAAACTTTTGTAGGTTAAACTACCACGCGAGTTCATCAAGCTTTCCCCGATATCCAGCACCATCATTCCTCACAGAACTCCAGATGGTCATGTGTCCAAGACTGGATACGTGAAGCTATTGGCCTTCTCTCAGGTACTTAATCTGCTGACCATTCGTAAGAGTTGTTTACAGAGTGTTTCTTATCTTATTTTACAAAGGCTCCAATCAAACCTGATTGTATAACAGACTGCTGCTTCTGATATGCAAAACGCAATTCATGAGTTGGAGAATCAGGGTGTGCAGTCGTACATTTTGGATCTAAGAAACAATCCAGTAAGTTCTTGAATCATGTGTTCTCCTAAAAATATATAAAAGTAAACTTGCCTTCTCTGTCAATTCAACTTTCTTGCGGTCTGACCGTTTTTGTTTTATTCTTGCAATGCATACAACAGGGCGGTTTGGTAAAAGCTGGATTGGATGTTGCCCAAATATGGCTAGATGGAGATGAGACTCTTGTAAACACAATAGACAGGGATGGGAATATGTTACCTATCAACATGGTTGATGGGCATGCTCTTACACATGATCCACTTGTCGTTCTTGTAAGTTCAGTAAAATTTACCTTCTGAATTTCGATCAATAGCTATAGAAGATTAGTACCAACACATTCGTCTCTCTTGGGAACAGGTGAATGAAGGAAGTGCAAGCGCGAGTGAGATCTTGGCGGGTGCGCTCCATGATAATGGCAGGGCAAAACTAGTGGGTCACAGAACCTTTGGCAAAGGAAAAATTCAGGTAGCCTATCATTGTGCTTTGAGAAGCTTTTATCTTCTCTAGCTTATCATCTCAAAACCCTACAGTTCCTCTGTTGGGATAAAAAAATATGATGGCCAGAGTGCACAAGGCTTAGCCCATTGATGGGTCTAGGAAAGGTCCAACTTGTGCAGACTACTTCTGTTAGCACAGACACTGTTTCCTAGATTCGAACTGTGACCATTGTGGCCGTTGTGTTGGTTGTTTGGTTGTCGACGAGTTGTAATGTAGTGGCATAGAAACAGCTTGGTTCGTGCATGTAAGTCTGCATTGGTGTAACAGTTGCTCGTCTTTCATCCGTGCTCCGATCGCCTCCTTCAATGTTTGAGGCCTGAACATCCGCACCTCCTCCGCAATCTCTGATTTCAATCCGCCCATAAATGCATCAATCAAAGCCTTTTGTGTCCATCCCTGAACTTGGTTTCCCAATCGTTCAAACTCCTTTTGATAGTTTTGCAAAGTACCTTGCTGCCTAATGTGCACTAGAGCCTCGTCAAAATCCTCCCCCTCCGTAGGCCCAAAACGTGCCCACAGTTCCTCCAAAAACTCCCAAGTGACTGGCCTATTCTCGATGCGAAAGGTTCGCTTCATCAATTGCCACCATTGATTTGCCTCACTTGCCAAATGAAAAGAAGCAATTTCCACCTTCTGCCCCTCGGGAATTCTTTGAATTTCAAAGAATTGTTCAAGCATATTAAACCACTCCACTAGATCATCCTTCCCTGAATAACGTGGACAGTCGAGTTTCGTACGGAACGAAACAGTGGCTGGGTACACTTGATCAGTTTCGCCCTGGAAGTTTCGCGAGGTGTTCTCACGCTCCGCTGACACTAATACTGGTGGTGGTCGTGGTGTGAGGACAGCGTCTGAGATGGCGCGCAACGAATCCTCTAGCCTTTGCATCCGCTCACCAAATCCTTGCCAGAGACGCTGGATCTCTTTTTCGAGGCTTCCCATGCTTTCCTCCAATTGCTCGTTCCTTGTTTGTCAACATGATGGCTCTGATACCACTGATAGGGTCCCAGTCAAAGCAAGCAAACAATGTAGGTAAACAAGGAGTGGATACACCAAGGAATGCTGAAATTGTAAGCTCTCTTCGGGTGAGAACTGAACCTTAAAAAAAAGAAACTTGATTACCAAAATACGCCCCCCCGCCCCACACACACACAATGGTAGGATTATCTCCCTTAGATAAGAGATCAATCCTTGAGCCACTTACTTCTAGACTCCTAAAGACTACAAACACACCCCCATTATTTCCCACATGACTCCCACCTTTCGAGCCCATGTTACCCATTACAATGACTAATTTCACCAACAATTAACAAACAACAGTAGCCTACGTACAGCAATAAACAAACAAGTAGCCAAACAACAACTTAAGTGAATCTCGGGTTGGCATTGGTTATGTCGTCTCGTCTCTCTTATGTTTGTATCAGAAAATGCTCGCCCTTTTGGATTACGGCCAAAAAAAGTTCTACATAAAGAGAGTATCTTGCTTGTATGTCATCATGTCTTCAAACAAACTTTCATTCATTGCAGAGTGTTACTGAGCTGCAAGATGGATCAGCTCTTTTCATCACTGTCGCGAAGTATTTATCTCCGGCACTTCATGACATAGATCAAGTTGGCATAACACCAGATGTCCAATGCACGACGGAGATGCTAAATTCACCCAAAGATTTATTCTCGAAAAACAAGAGCATTGGCTCATCATCTTTAGAAAAGGATTCATGTATATTGGTTGCAGAGCATGAGTTGGATATTCAAGGGTCCAAAGGCTCTGCCTCTTGAAAGGTTTTAGTTCTGAAAGTCCCTTCACTTTGTATCATAGTCATTGTTATGTACAAAAAAATTTAGGTTAATAATTCTCAAGTCACAGCACCTACGGCACCTGGCTGTAGTCATTGGAAGTAGATGTATTCATAATGATAATCAATCTAAGTTCATTAATATGTTCACTTTGATTGCTCAAGAGCCATACTTTTCGTGAGTTTTGCAATGGACCGGTTTGGCACTTTTACTTATTCTTGAAAATCCCCGGTATATTTATCAAATGAAAAAAGATATACAAGATTTAGAACATGAAAGAGAGGCAATCTGCTACCAAATCATCACACCATAAATTGAAAAAGAAATATTATTTCCCCATCATGGACAGAAAATTAATGAATGCACAATAATACAACCAATAATTCAACTAAATATCACACAAGACTCTCCATGTTCCATACACAAAAGGCAATAGTTGTGTCACATAACAGAAAAAAATAATACTCAATGCCTCAATGCAGCAACAAGAGAGAGGAGAACAGAGGTCCCGATAACAAAGCCAGGGATTGGGATGGAGAAGGCGGCTCCCACATCGGGAGAGGGTGCTGGTTCTTGTGCTGTAACCGAGGTGGTGGCGATGAATGCCGCAATGAAAATGGTCACTAGGAAGGCCTTGAGGGTGGTGGTGCTAACTTGTGCCATTGCTCACTAACACTCAAAACTCTTGAAAATATGAATTTTCGAAGAGATTTGAGAGTTAGCTCAACTGGTGGTGGTGGTGGTGGGAGGAGAA
Source organism: Codonopsis lanceolata (assembly GCA_013146195.2). Taxonomy (NCBI): domain Eukaryota; kingdom Viridiplantae; phylum Streptophyta; class Magnoliopsida; order Asterales; family Campanulaceae; genus Codonopsis; species Codonopsis lanceolata. The sequence goes on along the minus strand of CM028380.1, from coordinate 108,987,199 downwards.
GAAGGGAGGAGGGGGATATATAAAGGGGTTTGTGGACCCTACTGGTGGAGGGACAGCAGGTGAGTGGTTGCTTTTGTTTACCAAAAACAGCTCAAGGGGTGAAGGTGGCATATCTTGTTATGATTGGTTGACAGCAACATGGTCGGTGACGGCGTCGTATAATAAAAGCTGGACATCTTGCTTTATGTTAGCTGGAGGAGCTACTCTCGACAGGGAAATGTGAGCCATATTCAGTGTTTTAACTTATAAGGCTAGGCCCACGTTTTAAATTATTAGGCTTCACTTATTGCAATATGACTTGTTAAGCATGTATAATGGTTTTTGTCTAATTAAATCAAAAATCAAATATAACTTATTAAAAACTAATAAAATAATTTATTAGATACCTATTTGATATAAAATCAAAAAATCTTCTCAATGTTAAGCAAAAATCCAACATATTTACATACTCCACCATATTTATCTCCATTAATAATGACTAGAAACCTGAAAAAATCATTAAAAAAAATTCTGATATCTAAATGAAATAAACCAAGTCTCTATTTATACGTAAAAATGTGTACTTTAATTCAGGAAAAAAATTAATTTTTTGGCTAAAAATTGGTCAAGAAAGGCAATTAAAAATAATAAAATGTTATCCACTCAAATGATGACACTTGTAAAGAGGACCTAGGATTTGGGGACTTTGGGGTTCAAGGGATTTTTTTTTTTGTTAAAATAATTGGTTGATTTGGAGATGATTTTTTTAAAATTCTCCATTGGATGGAAAGATTTAAGTTTGATTTTGGAAAAAAAAAAAAAAAAACCTCATTGTACATGCTCTTTGCTACCCATTAAGCTATCTCCTCTTTTTCCTTCTTGTGTGTGTATGTGTGGCATTTTACACCTTAAACCACAAACCTTCATTTTACTAAATATTGAACTTTTCAACTATAAAATAATATGATAAATACTTTGGTAACACGGTTTTATGAGTAGTTTTTATAAGATGGATCATCTTTATCCAATATATTGTGTGTTGGTGGGTTGAATTATAAAAGAGTGAGACTCCGTCTTACCAATTAAAATCCGTAAAACCGTCTTATACTTACAGGAGACCTGCCCAAATAATATATAGCCCTTCACCCTGCAATTAGCATGTTGAAAAATTGCTATTCATCCATATTAGAAAAATTTATAAATGAGTAGTCCTCGTATGAAATTGTATTACGGATCCTAATTCGTAAGATAGAACCACACTTTCTTACAGCTCAACCCACTAATACACAGTGTATTGAAACAACGGAATTTATCTTACAAAAAATATTGAGGTATACACCTTTGTTATTGCATAAATAATTAAATATAGGTTGATGTAAAATATTGAATTATTCAAAAGAAAAAAAATCATGAGAAAGATTGATGGTCTAGTCTTCCTATCATCCTACGGCTGGTTTTGCTTTTGCAGACTATAATATATACTTATCTACTCCATCTATATTATAAAAGAGCTCAAGGTCTAACTGGTGGCCCTGATCGAATTGTGTTAAATATAACTAACGATACAGATTGATTCGTAAGTATGTGAGTTACAAATGAATCCCTCAGTTATGAGTTATGTTTGAATTACCTATCTACAATTACATATAAAACACTTCAGTTGTGAGTTTTGTTTGAATTACTCCGTCAGTTATGAGATTGAACTGTTATCATAGCGACACTGTGCCTATGACACGAGCACGTATACTAGTCCATTTCTAAGAAAAAACAGGTATATTTTTATTTTTAGGTCGTTGCATGAAAGTGTATGTTTTAATATTTTGTTTTTTAAAAGTTACATTTACCATTTTACCCTTAATTGGATTCTCACATTAATTTATTGGTCCCACTCTATGAATATCCTTGAAAATTGCACACTATATTACCTCATCCGTTAAGGGCAAAAAGTTTACTATTTCATTTTGAGATATTTCTTTTAAAGAGTTCACTTGCAAAAATTAAAGGATAAAAATGTCATTTTATTTCTAATGTACTAAATATGAAATTTTCTTAAAATGTTTGATTTTCAAATGGAGACTCTTTACTCGAAACGGAAGGAGTAATAAAAATAGTAAATTATCTTTTATTAATTTTATGTAGGGTTAATCAAGGCACTTTTTTAGAAACAAATAGATTAGTTAAAAATACATTTGAGAATTCATTATATTGAAATTTGGTTAATATTTATGATCTCGAAGAACCCTAATACTAAATTACTTTAATTCTAAAATGAGTAGGTTATGTAAGACCGAGTATTGAATCGGTATCTCACTTGTTCCTTCGGTCAGAGGTTGCTAAGGAGGTTTGGTTCAAACTTTCAAGGTTGTTCCAGCTCTCTTTGGATCAGAGCTCTATGAATCAGCTATTCCATTCATGGACAGTGCACAGCATAAGAAATCAGTTTGGGGCGTGTGGCTTAGGAGCCTTTGTGTTCGGGTGTTGGGAAATCTGGAAGTCTCGATGTAGCGCTACCTATGAGGCTCGTCCTATGGTGGCAATGCATATTTTTCAAAAGGTTCGCCTTCATCTTCAAGAGTTGAGTTGCGTATATCACCCATCTTCTGCTTTGGGGTTTTATAGTCGGCTTCGACTTGAGCTATCTCATATTCATATTAGCCCGGTTAAGTGTAAACGAGGTCAATGGCTTCGATGGGAACGACCTACATCCGGCTTAAAGCTGAATACCGATGGTTCTTCAAGACATGGGGAATGTTAGGAGGAATTATTCGTGATACTGATGGGAATTTGATCTTTGCGTTTTCAGTTTTCTTTGGTCAGGGATCCAACACGTATGCGGAAATTATGGCTCTTCGATATGGTCTTCATCAGTGTGTGGATCGTGGTCTATCTCAGTTGGTGGTGGAGACCGATTCTAAAGTGGCAGTTATGGGCATTCATGGAGAAAGTGCTTTTCCTTGGCGTTACAATTATGAGTTGGAGGATTGTAAGAGGTTTAGTAATGGTATGAATTTGCAGCATGTGCACAGAGAAAGGAACAAAGTGGCTGATATTCTTGCTGCGGAAGCTCACAGTCATCGTAGTGTTCGCTCTTATTCTTCTATAGAGCAACTCCCCAGGCAGATTTTATCGCCTTATCGACAAGATTTGCTTGGTCTGTATACCTATAGGAAAGGGTGATGGGTTGGTTTTTTTCTTGCCCTTGTCGGTTTAGTTGGGTTAGAGGTAAGGCTCCTTTGTCCCCCCAGTTTGTTGGGTAAGGCTGGTTGTCCCCCTCCAGTTTATTTTGTGTTTTATTAATAATATGCTCGCAGGTGCCGCCCTGCTTTAAAAAAAATAAAAAATAAAAAATAAAAAATAAAAAATAAAAAAAATGTAAGACCGTTTTATGGATCTTAATTCGTAAGACGTAGCCTCACTTTCTCACAGGTTAACTCAGCTACACACAGTGGATCGGTAGAGATGACCCATCTTATAAAAAATATCTATAAGACCGTTTTGCCCAAATTTTTGTCTTCTAAAATATGTAAATTTTGACCACAACATGAACCATCTTTTTCACCAAGTGTTGGGGTGTAAAGTCATATGTTAGGTCCCCCCAACTTATAATTGAACAAGACTATAAGTCTATAATATTAAAATAGTTCATAGTTGTCTAAACTTTATATATTTTTATGTTAGCTTTAATACTTTGTATTTCTTTTTTCTTTCTTTCTCGTGTTATTTGTTTCCTTGTTTACTAAAATTGTTACTTTTCCAACGTATTATAAGGTGGGAAGAAAAGTAGCATCCAAGAAAGTTGCTCTATCGGAGTGAATTGACCCCTCAACCCCTATACGTTGACGGCAAGGGTTGTAAGTTGTAACCAAGTCAAGTTCAAGCAATTGGAATTAATTAACTCTTAATAAGTTTGACTAAAGAAATTTCTTGGTGAGTAAATTTGTGTCTCTGTTCCTTTGTTTATAATTAAGAGTTTTTTTAAAAAAAAAAAGAATTTACAAGTGCATATTTTAAATTATTATTACGCACAAAATCACGACGACGAATAAACAATTTGGATAGCATTTTGCTCTCTCGGTGCATTTTGTGGTTCCCTTGTTAGTTCGTAGACAATAGTCTTACCGTCCCCCGAGGCATAGCCGAGTGGTAAAAGGAGGGGGACGTAAGATGCTAGAGGCATGCAACGTGGGTTCGATACTTGGTGGAAGCACTTTTACTTTCTTCTCGAGGTTGGACTCAGATGTGTTATCGGCAATGTTTCTCAAACCCTCAGATCATTTCTGGCACATTCGCGATTTTCCCGGTAGTAGCAATGAGGACCTGAACCTAACTACTACCCCGTGATTCAACCTGGTTAAAAAAAAAAAAAAAAAAACAATAGTCTTGCCAATGGCTGCTAGGCCTGGAGTAGCAAAAGACGTTTTATTTCTATTTTTTCTTTTAGTTTTATCTCTTTAATTGTATCATATATTGAAAGGAAAGATGAACTTGATGAGTGCGTAGAGAAGGAAACAACTTAGGTAAGACGGTTATAGATATTTTTTGGTAAAATAAATCTTCTTTATCCGACCCACAGTGCATTGGTAGATTGATTGTGAGAGAGTGAAACTTCATCTTACGAATCAAAATATGTAAAATCGTTTTACAGGAGACTTACTCCGTGGAGAAAGTACATTTGTTCCTGAAATTGCTTTACAAACACATCTTGACTTTATGTACTTAATTTACGGCAAGCAATTAGCTAACATATTCAAATAGTTAGGTCCAAGCAAAGAAGACCTTGACATTATAACACCATAATTTAATGCCCTTAATTAGTTGATTGATACAAATTATAGGACTTGTTTGTCACGGCCGGTAGCTGAAGGCCTAAGGCTAATGGTTTATAAGAATTAAATTATATTGTTTCATGATTTTCATCTGTTTAAAAATAACATATGACAGTTATACGTGAATTGTGTATGTTTGTTAAATATGTTAGAAGTTGTTGTATAAACGTATGATATTACGAGCTAAAACTTGTGGTATTATTACAAATTTTAGTATTATTGTCGTTAGATCAAATATGTTATTTTTAAAGTAATGAAACGTATATTCCACATCATCACCAACTTAAGCTCACAATAATATCACAAACTATATCTCGTAATATCATATGTCAAACTAAAATACTTATAATATATAAGTTGCATTCAATGCATGTAATTGTAACTTGTAATTATATACTTCCTCCGTCTCAAAATAAATATTTATTTAGAGATTTGCACGTAGATTAAAAAGTTTATAAAAAGACTATATTATCCTTCTTTTTTATTAAAAAAACTTTTCGTATTCTCAATGCATTAGAGCATTTTCAATGCAACATTTAATTAGATAGTAATTAATAAGGGTAATTTGGTAAAATGTGGATATGTCTGGAAATCCTGAGACGTAATTTAATTTGGGACAATTTTTTTTGTTAAAATGTCATTTATTTAGGAATGGAGGGAGTAATATAATTATTTCTAGTTTGCCAATGTATCCCTAGGTCCAAAAACCCAAGAGGCCAAGATTAATTTTCGATAAAACCCTCCATGGGGAATGAAATTAATACACTGGACTGGTGGTGGGTAGTTTGGGAATTGAAAAAAACATTAATCAATAGTAATTATTGTATTTTAAGAAGCCAAAATAGCTTAGGTCGTTAACTGAATGACTTATTGATGATTTGATGATAGACGGTTTGTTACAGTTGATGCAAAACGACTTACGAGTATATTTGTTAAATAAGCGAAAAATTATTTATTTACTACAAACCATAAACCATAAACCATAATTTTTTAAATCAACTAGTCCCTTATTAAGGAACAAAGTTTCACCTTTATCTTAAAAAAACACAACATGTGATAATACTTCATTAATATTTATTTACTTAATCTTACTTAAAACAATAAATAAATATGTAGCTATTTTCTGCACCATTAGTATGTGTAGTCTTTTACGTTTAACTTTTATTATTTCCTTGTCAATTTTTAATGTGAGTAGTCAAATATGCGGAGGTTGAAAATATTTACCCTATAACAAAATGAATAAGTGGGGAACCACTATAATATATTTATAATAACCACTATTGATCCTCTATTTATAAATAATTTATAATATTCCTTATCTCACATTAAATGTTTATTATGTTAAAAAAATTGAAATTAATATTCTTAGCTCTTTTATGTATTTATGAGAAAAATGTAAGATTGTAATAATCAAAAGTTTATTAATGGATAGTCTTTTTATTTTAAAGAAACTAAAAAAGCTTAAATTTTTGACTTTTTGGTTTTGGCTTTTTAATGCATAAATGGTGTTGTACATAACTTATTAACTTTTAGCTTATAAGTTGAAACAAACACTTTAAATATAACTTATTTTAAGCTAAAAACCAAAAGTCATTCCAAAAAAACTGTAACAAACGAGTACTAAAAGTCTTGCATCGTATTGGCTTTTGCCCAAAACCTAAATAAACAATATAAATATGACATATTATAAGACAAAAATCATAACTCACTTCCTATAAACCACAACAAAACGAGCACTTTATCACAGTAATGCCAAACAAGTTGACTTAATTATTAAAGCAACTCCAATGTTTCTTCTTGACTCAACTTCCTATTAAGAAGAGAAGAAATGACAATGAGAGATCTATTCTTAACAAAGCCATGTAGGAGAGAGGAGAAGTCCCCCGGGGCATAGCCGAGTGGTAAAAGGAGGGGGACATAAGATTCTGGAGACATGCAGCGTGGGTTCGATACTTGGTGGAAGCAATTTGCTTTCTTCTGAGGTTGGACCTTGTATGTGTTATTAGTTGACATGCTCTCAAACCCTGTATCATTCGGGCGTATCCCGCGATTTTCCTAGTAGTAGCAATGAGGGACCAGAACTACTATTCCAGGATTCAACCTGGTTAAAAAAAATGTAGGAGAGAGGAGATTGACTCTTCCAATTTAGGAAGAAAATGGAAACTTAAGAAGAATGGACAATGAAGGGGGCGGTGTGGTGTACGACTCTTACACACCTGACGTGTGCACCAAATGCGTCGTAGAGGTGAGTGAGAGGGTCGTTCGGTGGGTCCATCGTCTGATTTGAGATGAAATTTCAATTTTTTAAAATTTATTTTTTAAACAATCCCACCGTTGGCCTACTTGGGGGCGGGGGCGCTGCTTTGACTGTTGGGGGGTTTAATTTTGTTTAAATGTTTTTTAAAGTCTTTTTTTTTTCTTTCCTTCTTCTCTATAAATATACCACTTCAACATTCTTCATTTACTCCGCCACTTTTTCATTCTCTCTTCTATTTATTTATTTATACTGAATATTTAAATATGAAATATGTGAACTAAAGTTAAATAAATTTATTTGTTTGAAAGTATAAAAACAAGATTGAAGTGTAAAGTTAATGCGGTGATAGTGTGACCCATCTAAGAAGATGTTAAGAAGATTAGGATTTAGAAGATATATTTTTAAACTAGTTAGTACACGTGTGATGCACGGTTTCAATAATTTTTTATGTAAAATTTGTTTATAATAAGATGATTTTCTAAACTTGTTATATGTAATTAAAATTTAAAATTAGAATACTTTGAACAAACCTAAATTGATCGTATGAATGACTACTTGAAAGATTTGCATATGAATTTTATGTAGAAAAAAGAACATAAAAATGAAAAAAAAAATTAATAGAGATAGATTAATTAGTAATTTTTAGGTGAAATTGATCATTCCAACATAAAGTCGTCATATGACAGTCGTGGCTTCTGATAGTAGTAATTAATAAAAAATAGTTTTTCATCCACTATTAATTTAGAATATTTTTTTTACACAAACGGTCTTTAGAACACGACACGTGGGCAATTAAAATATAAATAAATCAAGACAAATGTTGTGATTAGCACGTGTCATGATGTGGGTTCCCGGGAAATTGCTCCCGCGCCCCGCGCGCCCTTGGATAGGGGTGCGCGTACGTGCGGATGCGGTGACATCCACTGCTCTCGTTCCACCCTCCCTTTTTTAGGGGAGGACGAAATCAAAAGTGCGAGAGGAGTGCTGTCGGAATAGCGCGTTGGAATGCGTCTCGGTTGCCTTTAGTGAATTTTTGATCCAATATGGGAGCTTTGAGTTTCCCGCATCAAGTTATCCCTTTTTTAGGGGATACCAGGATATGGGAATGCATCACCCTTCCATTCCCATTCTCCTTTTTTTAGGGAAAAACGTGAAAGTGCAAGGAAGGAATGTTGCAGCGCCCCCACTATGGATTTTATGAAAATAGCCTTATGGCCTATCTCGGATCACTATGGGTGCTTTGGGTTTTCTACGTCAAGTTATCCCTTGTTTAGGGGATACCAGGACATAGGAATACATCACCTCTCGATTCCCATTTTCCCTTTTTTAGGGGAAAACAGAAAAGTGCAAGGAGAGATGTTGCGAGGCCCCACTGGATCCAAAATGTTTTAGAGTCGCCATCTTTATTTTAAGGAATAAATAAAGCAAAACCAAAAAGAAAACCAGAGATAATGAAAACGGGTTCGGAGGCTAAGTTACGAGTTGGGAAGGTGCTAGGCACCCAACTCGCCCTTTCGGTCTCAAAACAGTTTTTGGCTAAAGTATGCTTTTTGTTATATTTATTTAACAGATAATTAAAGCATTAACTGCCTACAAATACATCCATTTGTCTACATTATTTACAGACTTGCAACTGTCTCTTTACAAATAATTACAGATATACTTGAAAATATTTGGCCATAATAACGGCTCTATTACATAATATTTCCTAATCTAATCGGGCAGCACAACGGCTTATATTGACTACATTGAGCCGGATTTTAAATACAACTTTAAATAATAAATAAGCGAAAAAGTAAATGGATAAATAAAATAACGCCTTTAAAGGTTTTTACCTTTTAGAGCGGGGTGTGCTCGCTCTGTCCTTCTCGGGAGAGGAAGACTTTTATTACTGCTGCTGATGTGATTTGGGCAGAGTGACGGCTTATATATGGTGTTTTTGGCTCACTCATTCGGGCAGAATGACGGCTTAGTTTTTGTGGTTTTGGCTTATTTGGTTGGGCGGAATAACGACTTATATGGGTTGATTTTCAGCCTATTACTCGGGTATAGTAACGACTTACTTTATGATTTTTGGGCGGGGGAAATAGGGTGGATACCTAGCTGGGGGGCTAAGGCTCACTTCTACCGGTTGGTTTTGTGTTTGGAGGAGGTTTGACAGGGTTTCGAGGCTTTTTGAGGTGATCGCTCCCTATTTATTTCTCCAGCGTAACGAGAACACGGAGAATTTTTATCGAAGAAAAGGTGTGTCGATGAAGTTCGAGAGGATTGGAATTAAAATTCCTTCTTCATGCATCGGTTGTACACACGAGGAATCACACTTTACGGCAAATGAATCAGAAATTTGGGCGCAGCGTAGAAGAAAATTGGGCGCAACAACCCAAATTGGGCGCCACACCCAAGCAAATTGGGAGCCACGCCCAATTTTAATGGTGGCCATGCCTAATTTCAAACTTCTCATTTTTTGTACATTTTGGTCCCTGTAGTTCGTCCTTTTGCGCATCCTGCTTTGTCCTTTTGCACTTTTGACCCTGTAACTTGACATTTGTTTATGTTTTAACAGGTTTTGATATTTTATGTCATGTCACATACCAGGGGTACGAAATTAGGGTGTCTACAGAGCCCCTCAACGATGGAGTCTACGGGTAACCCGCAACTTACTGAGTAGACGAACATCGTTGTTAAGAATAGACTCTCCAATTTCGTTCAATTGTAAAATGAGGGAGAAAGATGCAACATGTAGCAGTTATAATGCAGCAATTTATAATGTGAAACTGTGACGCCCCGCTCCTTCGTTATCTCGGTTTGCGTGCTATTCTTGCACTTCTTCTTTTGTCGACGGTATGTTTGGGTTGCGAGAGGGTCTAGATATGTTTGAGAGACCATATTAAGACCAAAACATTATTAAGAGACTCCATATAGTTGTTGACTTGCTAAAGTCACAAGTCGTGACTCGACGATAGTCGGAATGCGACGCGATTGAGGGTTTACTTCCGTTTTGTGTTCGTGACCTCGGTTTGGGTCCTAGACCTCTTTAAGATAGTTTATTAACATGTTTAGATGTGTTAGACTTCAAGTTGGAGGTGTTCCTTGAGTCTATCGATGATTTGGAAGTTTTGGGGATAGCGTTCGTCTCTATCGCGTAGTTCGGGAATCGAGTCGCGTAATCGCCTCTCCTTTGGGATTCTTATCTCCCTAGTTGTTATTCAACTTCCTAGAAGTATTTAAGCTTCTTCATTAGCCCTTAGACTTGCCTTAGAAGTTCCCTCTCATGGCTCGTTTGATTTCGAGTTCGTTCGTCGTCCCGGTTGCACGTTGTTGCACCCCTTCCCGGTTTCGCTCCGAGTTGTTTCGGGAGTTGTTTGGGTGTGTTTTAGACTTGTTTTGAGTTGGGTTAGACCTTAGGATGGTTGCCCATAAGTTTGGGATCATTTAGATCAAGTTTAGACCAAGTTTTGGAGGTTCAGGAGCCGAGGCGCCCGCCTCGCATGGAGTGAGGCGCCCGCCTCAAGTACTGAGAGCAATCCTTTGTGCAGAGCAAGTGAGGCGGCCGCATGGGAGGGAGTGAGGCGCCCGCCTCACTTCCAGAATGCTGTTACGGGATTTTTCTTCCCCTGTTTTGAGTTGTGACGTGTTTTACCTATTCTACCCTCATTAAACCCCCTCTAAACCCTTCCTAACCTCTCATACTTAACCCTAAACATGTCCTAACATTATTTAGAAGTTAGTTAAGGTTAGATTTGTGTTTGATTATCCCTAATCTCCACTAATTGCACTTGAGAAATGTCCCTTGTGCCCTTCTTATTTTGGGGGTATAAATACCCAAACCCCTTCACCATTTACTGAAAACTCTTCATTTCTTCCTCTCCCACATACGTATTATAGAGAGAGAGACTCCATGGGAGACTCTTGAGCCCTAGCTTCTTCTCTCTTCGATCCAAGACGATCCGACCACCCGATTTCCTTCAAACTTCGGATTCTTGAAGCCCTCGACGAGTAGAACGACTTCACCGATCGGATTTGTATTCTCTTGAGTTTTCACTCAAGCTAGGTAAGTTACCTTCTTTTGATTTTGGTTCATTGGCCCTAAGGAAAACAACTTGTATGCTATTTGTGGGCAATGAACACTTGTATGCTATGTTTGCCCAATTTTTGGGGATTTTTGAAGTATGAACTTGTTAGGGGTATTTGTAGATGACTCCTATGATTATTGAAGTATATGATTACTCTTCATTTTGTGTTTCTAGGCTTGAGCATGCTAGAAATCATGCCTTTATGCTATTTGGGTTTATGGTGGAATTATGCCTATGATTGGGGCTTGGGGTGTATGAACTCACATGTTAGTATGAGTAGGAACATTTAATTGAAATGGTATGATTTATGAAATGGGTTTGATCTATGTTGGGATTATTTGTGGATTTTAGACTTGAGAGTCAATTCCAAAATATTGGAGAAATTATTGTTAGTTGAAGTAGGATTAATGTTGAGATGGATGGAAGGTTTAAGAACGAAACTTAGTATTTGGACTCATCGGAGTCATAATAGGTTCAATATCGTGTTAACGAATTAGGGTTGAAGTCCTACGTCATTTGGGTTTCGTTGACTATGTCTATGATGAACCCTTGGATTTTAGGCTTGGGAAATAAGTCGGATTATTTTTGGGTTAAATTCTATAAACTTGAATGATGTGCTAATTTTGGGTTGTATGAAATGTGTATTAATGAAATGTGACATTTAGACTCAATGGAGTCATTTTGGGTCCAATAAGAAGTTAGTGAGCCTTATGTTGAAATCCTACGATGTTCGGGTTTGGTTGGTTTTGATTGTGAGTACCCGAGCATCTCGGTCCGTGTCCCGTTTGTGACACCCATGTTATAGAGACCTATTGGGAATTTGTTTAGAACGTGCTTGTAGAGCACGGAGTATTAGAGACCAACCCATGGTCTTGAGTACTATTCCATAATGGTTATTCGATGAATTCACTATAAGGAAATTAGTCGCGAGGATATGAAAATACTTGCGGGATTTGGACTACAGGGTAGTCTTGTCATGTTTTGAGATGGGTCTTGAGGGTGTCGATTATTAATGATGAGCGGGACTTTGGCTAAGTCCGGTGTGCCTCTAAGCGAAGCTAAACGCTAAGCCTTGAATTGTGGTGGTTCTTAGACTAAGTAGTAGTCTTTGATTTAATCTTGAGTTGAGGACTTTAGTAGACCTCATGTTGTGAATTGTTGAGCTTATATGCTATTCTTGAATTGGTAATGACTTGAGGTTTATGAATACCTCAATACGTGGTTTTTGAACTAAACTTACAAGTTAGTTGAATATGTTAAGTGTGTACAAGTATGTGCATTGTTTATTGGGTTTTGTAGAGCATTATGATCTACTTGAATTAATAAGTTCTTTTATGATGAACTTGGTCCTTATTGGTTTATACAAGTAAATAATCTACTTGATCATCTTGATTTTGAGTCCAGCTGGCGTCTTGGTCGTTTTGTCGGCAATGGGACGATTCATGGCCTTTGGAAACATTCGCTATGAATCGCCGCATTGGTACCCTTTCTCCTCACTATTTGGCCGATAGTGGGATGTGGTCTCGTATTAGCGGCTCCTAGCCTGATATCGAGCTCCCATTTCTCATCCCAGGGTCGGATGAATGTAACGCGGAACTCATTAAAGAAAACTGGTGAGTTATGATCATTTGAGGAATGAAACCCAGTTTATGATCATTTGAAGGGCTAGGCCCAGGTCTTGGTTTGAATATTGAAGGGCTTGGCCCAGTTCCTGATTTTACGTGCTTATGTATAGGCACTTATATGAAAGATAACATGTTATGAGGTTTATGAAGTTTATGTTACATGATGACATGATACAAGTTTATTATGGGTAGACTATAAAGATACCATGATTTTATATATGTTGGTGCATTATGCCATGCCACGATATGCTATGCCATACATTTGCATTTAGTAACTTACTGGGTCATTATGACTCATTTCGTGTGTTGTTTTCCTTAGATTTTGCAGTGATCCCGTTAGTACGCGTGGCGGCTTCGAATAGTGATTCCTAGAAGGTGGTCTTCCGGGCTTCAAGCTTGGGTTTATTATTATTATGTTGTTTTGTATTTGTGAGACACGAATGTAAAGTTACGTAGACTTTACTTGGGTAGTTTATGTTAGTATTCTGTTATTGTATTATTTTGGGAGCCGACTTGCTTGGTCGAGCTGTTGTATCTTTTAGAAGTTTATTCCCTTGTTATTTTGAGCATGCCCTAGCTCATTCATCCTATTATTATTGGTATTGTCATCTCCGACGACATTAGTCGTGAGACTTGGGTTTAATTGTTAGGATTCGAATATCTTGTTCTTTTAGTTGAATTGTTCCTCCGGCATGTTTTAGCCGTTGAGTTGTTGATTATCAGGTTGGTTCTTGTTGCTTCGCCGGCCTTAGGTTGCCGATGGTTTGTTGTACGTGGCGCAATGTTGCGCCACGCGAGTAAATAGATTTGTCGAGAGATAGTCGTCTCTCAGCTTGGTATTCCTTAGTTTAAAACTATAGGTTTTGGCCCCATTTATGATTTGCTTCCGCAGATTTTTGTTTTTGGTTATTCGGTTTTGCCGTTATGGCTTTTCATTCCTGTTTAGAGTTTGTTGGTTCAACTCTTGACTCGCACCACTACGCTTAGCGGGTGCTTGTCCATCTTTTAGCTTGTCTTGACGGCACGACCTTGGGATTCCGCATTGGAGTTCGGGTCGGGCTGTCACAGAAACAAACCTCCATACCATAGACATTTTTAGTCAGTTATAGCAGGTTATCGCAGTTTTTAAGCAGATATGCAAATTAAGTGCTCTGATGGTCGGACCTACTAATGTAGGCTGCCTACGTATCCCTTAATAAAGGAAATCAGACCAAACGTAGTTCGGTCAAAACCTAAATCATCATTCATGCAACGGTCGTGCCTACTGAAATAGGCTGCCTACGTATCCTTATACAAGGAATCAGACCGAGACGTAGTTCATTCAGCTGGGGACTAAATGCTGCGGTGCAAGTGCGGCAATGCTAAATGAGCAAGTACATGCAAAGCTTTATCGAATGAGTGCTGCAAAGGTAAATAACGTGATGTGTTTGGTCGCATCTACCGAGATAGACTGCCTACGTATCCTTAGCCAAGGAATCAGACCAATCGTAGCTCGCTTTGCATTGTTTCCTAGGAACTCGGCCTCTCCGGAGAACAAGATATTTCCCTATAAATCCGGGCTGCCTTAAAGGAAAGTTTCCACACGACCACCAATGAATGGAATGCATTGCCTCCTCGAGAACTCGGCCTTCAACGGAGAACAAGACCTTTCCCTATTAATCCGGGGCTGCGTACCCCTTAAAGGAAAGTTTCCAAACATTAATCAAATGCACTGCTAAAAAGGAAAATACATTCCTTTCCTTTACCTTTGTCGTGCCCATGCGGCAAATTGTTGCTGCTTTATGCTGTTCTCCGCTGTACTTTGCTGGGGATCTTTCTTTTCATCACTGTTCCAGCCTTCGCTGGAAAATCTCTTCCCCTGTCCCGTTTTGTTTTCGGCTTTAGCTGGAAAATTTTTCTTGATGCTGCTGCATCTTCTTTACTACTCCTTCTAACCTTGGTCAGAAGCTTCTTTTTCTTGCTACAGCATTTCTTGGTACCAGCTGAAATCATCTTTTCTTTGATGTTGTTTTCTTTTCGCTCCATTTTCTAGCTTCAGCTGGAAATTTCTTCTTCTGCCACCGCATTTTTTCTTGTTGCATGCATTCATAATTTTTTCCTTTCTTTTCTCGTACATGCATTTTCCCCTCTTCCGATTTTTTTTTGTTTTTTGTTTTTTTAGTCCGCTTGGAAATACTTCTGATCTGCTAAATTTTGGCATTGTTTGGCACTTTTGAAGCATTCATAACTTTATTATTAATGCTTATGCATGTCTTATTTATGGCTAGATGATGCAATTAAGCAATGATGCATGAAATTTATTTTTACGATGCATGATTAAACTAGTGGTCACTACTTGACCTTATTATGCATGATTTATACTATAAATGCAAATGGGGCTTCATGATGCATGCTTATGCTGCAGGGATATAGTGAATGCCATGGGAATATTTATTTTCATGATTGGGGGCATTTTATTTTCTTTTTAGCGCACCCCTAATGCAGTTTATTGGATAATAAATGCAAATGTTCGATGCATGTACTTACTTTATTTAATGCAAATGTGATGCTTAAAATTTACAGGATGCTTATTAATATGATGCATGAATATTCTCCTATTCTATCATGCATGCAAAAAATGCAAAATGCAGTACATATCTTTAAGATAGAAAATGCATTTTTATGATGCCTAGGACGCAAAAACATTTATTTAGATGCAAAACAATGCATAAATTTTTTTTTGTTTTTGAAAACCTGTACAAATATTTACAATGCAATCTAATTTTATATGATGCAAAATAAAAACAAAACGCACGCACAAAGCAAAGTTATACCGACCTAACAGGTAATGACACGCTGTTTCTCCAAAATGGATTTTAAAGGAATATACCTTCGGGTTCGAACAAGCTTCCCTTTTTTTATATGATGTGCGGGGAGAAGAAAAGACAGATACCTCCTCCTGTTCTTGGCTATATGATTGTTGCAGGGCTACTCTTGGCATAATGCGATTTTCATAGCCCCTGCATTTTCTTCGCAATCAGACAGGGCAGCAATGAATGGTCGGAATCCAAGTCGTTTGGCTGTTTCAGGACAATGGTAGTGCAGCTGATGAATAGGACGAGGACAGTTCTGGTACTTCTCATTCTGATGAGACTGAGCCCTTTTTTTTTTTTGTGCCTTGCAAAAGAAGTACATGGGACCGGTCGAGCGAACGCCACAGGCATTGATGGACCGCTCCGAGGCTGGAGCTGCAAATGAAGGATAGTTTTGGGGAAACAAAAGGGGGTATAGGCAATAATAGATATGTACATGCAATTAATGCATAATCTAAATTTCTTTAGCAATTATTCCTAAGTTGCACCTTGGGACCAGAAAATTTTATATTTTAGTGTTTTGATTGCGAGCTTCCTGTCGTGGTTTTTCTTTTGTCAGTTGAGCCCACTTGCATGCTAAAGACTGGAGGTAGGATGTTGAGGTTTCAAAGAGTGTTTTCCCTCTCCTTATTCTCCTGATATATATATATTTTTATTTTGCTCTAACTTTTACCTAGGCTGCCCTTTCGGGTTTTCAACCTAGCGAGCCCTTATTTCTCCTTTTTATTTGTTTTTTTTAATTTTTTCTTTTATGTCCTAACTTTTGCCTAGGCCGCCCTTTCGAGTTTTCAGCCTAGCGGGCTGGAGAGGGAAGCACTTACCAAATAGGGTGGCTCAAGCATAATACCTTTTAAGCTCGCTGAGATTGGAGGGCTGAACAAGGTCTTCTCTTTTCTGGCTTGTGAGGAGTACGACATCTTCCGACCGGATCTCTTTGACAATATACGACACATCGTGGAAGAGAGGGGTAGCAGCCTTTTGATAAGTAGCCCCATCATTTTTTTTTAGCCCAGACGGCATGACATGATAGCAGTAGGTCCCTTAAGGGGTGGTGAATGAGGTCCTTTCTTGGTCTCCTGCTGCCTTTGATTTGACTATGGCCCAGCATGCTGTTGATAAAAAAAAACTTGTTGGGTATGGGAATGGTCACTACATTGGACAGCCAGATCGGGTATTTTCAATTTTTTTTTTACTATCTTTTTTTTTTTTTACTTTTCCTTTTTTTTTTCTTGTGTGTTTTTTTTTACCCGAATGAAGTTGACGTGCGGCTGTTTCATGCTTTCTTTTTAAACTTGTAGTGATCATTCTGGCTTGATGCGGCAGAGCTTTTGCTTGATCTGCTGAGCATCCGGACATGTAGGGATCCGGTGTTTAACTATGGCTGGGTCTACCCCCGACACATCTTCATAGGACCAGGTAAACATGTCCACAAACTCTTTGAGGAGATCCATGAGTGTTATCCTTGCAGGAAGTTGCCGATTTTGACTCTTTTTGATTTCATTGTCTAGCCCCAGATTGATAGTGGGTCAGTCTTGATTCTTTGTTGATGAATGATCTTTGTCCAGGTGCTCGGCCTGACTTTACAAGCTCAAGCAAATAATTCTTTTTTTTTTGTTCGGGGTCCTATTAAATGACTCATTATTATAATGATTTAATGTGTCTTTTAATATAGGTGCAACTAAGAAATAAGCAAAGACATTTAGATTATTATTAAAAGCAAACCGTCTGAGGGGTTTATTATATTATTGAGGACACAGGGGTTTGAGATCCTCAATTTTATGGAGCGGATTGGTAGATGACCAACCCGTAAAGATAGGGAAAGGAATAGGGATAATATATCTGAAGCGGTCCACCAGATCTACGGGCATCCAAAAGCGGGCCGGTCGTAGTATACTAGTTCTGTAGAGGCTTATTAGAAATAAACCCAAACTCAGCAGGGAGCTTTTCATAATCAGTGCTTCTGCCTATCATACCCAGGAAGTTTTCATCAACCTCAATCATGTTGATTTGAGGTAGAGGGTTATTGACTATATTTGGTGCAGGAGGAGGCTTTTCAATAACCTTATCATCTATAAGATCTGGATAGCATCTTTGAAGCGAGATAACATTTATCGGTGAGGTGACCAGCGATGATATTCACGACAGGCATGATTCGAGGTCTGGGCGAGGGAGTGCAGTGGCTTATAATTTTCCATAGGCTTTAACACTCCTTGTGCCATTAGCCCCTGCGATATTCTGCTGGGAGGCTTGCGATTCATCATAATGCGGTTCGAATTTACGAAATTTCATTCGGGGCCATTATTCCTCATTGCGTTGGCAGCGGACACATCCGCTCCATAAGACCATGGAGCAGTGCCATAACTTTGGGTAGGAAAAGTAGGCGATGCATTCCTACCAAATTGACGGTTGGTGCGGGTGTGGGCTGCGGTTGTCTTCCCTTTAGAGTAACGGAAAGAGCTAGGAGACGTATTGACTTAATTGCCCGTTAGTATATCATCATCTATCTGAGCTCCTATCTCCACTATTTCTTTAAAATTGGTGTAAGGGAGATACCGCGTGTTCGGTATATGGGCTGGAGGTTTTGATAAACATTCGTCATGACTTCATTTGGATCATGCTGTCAAAAAGTGCAGGCCAACTTTCTCTTCCATCGACCGCGAACTTCGGCACAAGTTTCTTTTTTCCTTACGGGTGCACGACCTCGAGGTCCTTCTATTTTAAGGGCTGGTGTTGTCTTTGTACCTTTCGAGGCAGCTTCATCTATACGGTCCCACGTATTCATGGTCTTTGCTATCGGACAACATTAGCCATTGTTTGGCGGCCCTATTAGGGTGAGGTGAAAATTGGAAGCCATAGCCTCAAGCTAGCTCCCGGCTGCATGCCGATTGGAATAGGATTTTAAGTGGGATATAGGGCATCCGGTTCCATCAAATTTTTCTATGTCGGGCATTTTGAATTTGAAAGGCAATATTGCATGAGGTTGTAATGTCGGTGCCGCGTAGAAAATTCCCCTTTGTTGAGAAGTTTGAGTACCATGGCCTTTATATTTTCCACGTCGGCCTCTACTTTGGTGGTGGGGAGTTGGCTTTTGGTATATAATTAATTTGGATTAGGGAAAGTGGGTTAATTTCTAGCTGCGATTATGCAGTAAGGATTTTTGGAAGTGGATATGGATATTAATTTTGGTGGATTAATTTGGATAAGGATATTGGAAATTTGGTGGATTACAGGCTGGGATAAGGATTTTGGGTTGGATTTTGGGTTGGTGGATTTTGGATGGTGGATTTTGGATTATTTGGGTTGGGCGGCGGGATCATTATAAGGCAAATAAGTGGTAACTTGACACGGTGGGTTATAATTTGGTGGGTCCATATGTGATTTGTTGCAGGTGAGTTAGTTATAGGAGCAGGGGAGGTTATTTGGGTTTTGGGGAACTTTGGTGCTTGGGGAAGGATATGAAGGATAGGGCGGAGTAAGGGTTGATATTTGGGTAGTAGGGACTTGGTGGAGGATTGGGATTTGGGGTAGTGGCTATATTTGGTGGGTTAGTGTTTGGTGAAGAGTTGGGTTTGGAGGCACATGAGATGTGGATGTTTCTGAGGGGACTATAATGGAAGAGTTTACCTCACCAGGCTGGGTTATTGACCTTGTATAAGACTTCTTTTGGCTTAACAAGCGTTCATGTCGTGCATCAGTCGGTCTAGCCCTTCTTTGCGGCGAAATCGGAGCATATCCTGGAGCCCACGAATACGTACCCATGCTCGGATTTGTTCATCTGTTGCCATCTTGCTGGATACGTATTTTACATCTTGATTACGCCGATAAGATGATGATACCCTGCATTACGATTACTACTTTCGTACCAATCGGTACTATCTACGCCTTTCCAAATTTGGGCGAGGTTTTTGAGGAAAATGGGTTATGGAGGTATCGGAAGAGAATTTGAAGGCTTTTACAGGCTTGAAATCTGGCGTGCCTTTATTAGTATATTTTATTAATTATTATTTTCTCTACAATTGACGGATAAGCACCTCCTTAATTTTGGCAGTCTCGGGACTTTTCACGGAGCAGTGGATTCTTTCTCAGTATAGGACCAACGTATTCCACACTTCGACTCCCAGAGATCGGACGATCTAAGCGAGAGGACCTATACTTTTCAAGGGATCCACCATTCGAAATGATCTAGGTCGAGCATTTGAAATAATAAATCGGCCCGATGTATTTTTTTCTTTGACTTGCGCACACATTTTTTTTGACTTGCTTGTGGCTTTTTTTGACAAGGCGACCCAAATGCAAAAGCCGAATTGGTCTTTGAAGTGTCTTGAGAATCTATATGCGATCCTAACGTTGGCTTATCACGGGGGGTAGTGGCCATGTAGTATGAGGTAGCGATTCGGAATATAGTTATATGTAGTAATGGTGTGTGTGCGGTATCTAAAAGCAAAAAAAGTTTTTTTTTAGATATAAAAGCGAGAATAAAAGCAGATTATAACTGTCTTCTTTGTTATATATGGACTTTCTCGGCTTTTTATTAGTGAGCAATAAAGCATACCATCAAGAAATAGAAAAAAAAAAAAGCAAGGAATAACTATTTCTAGTAAAATTGGTCCTAATCCCCAAAATAAAATAGCAAGAATGAATACAAAAAAATAAATAAATAAATAAATAAATATATATATATATATATATATATATATATATATATATATATTACGAAATGAAAATAAAACATAATAAAATAATATAAGGCCGAAAATGAAGAGATCTTAAAAATAAAGCCCCGGCCTTTTTGTTGTGCTGCCCGGAAATTACTGCACATAAAATATTGCATATATATATAAATATATTTATATTATTATATTTTTTTTTGCAATTTTTTTTGAAAAATACGAATATTTTCAAGCATATCCGTAACAGTGTTTGAAATAAAACTGCTGCAAGATGGAGGATCATATCCACAAATATAGACACAGATGTTAAAGGAACGCAATATTCAAATGTTTAAATTGATATAACAAACATAATTTAGCTAGACAAAAAGAAAAAAAGTTTTAGTTCTTGAGTCTAGCCCTCCATTTTATTTATTAAAATAAAAACGATCTCCCCAGTAGAGTCGCCACTGTGGGTTCCCGGGAAATTGCTCCCGCACCCCGCACGCCCTTGGATAGGGGTGTGCGTACGTGCGGATGCGGTGACATCCACTGCTCTCGTTCCACCCTCCCTTTTTTAGGGGAGGACGAAATCAAAAGTGCGAGAGGAGTGCTGTCGGAATAGCGCGTTGGAATGCGCCTCAGTTGCATTTAATGGATTTTTGATCCAATATGAGAGCTTTGGGTTTCCATCAAGTTATCCCTTTTATAGGGGATACCGGGATATGGAATGCATTACCCTTCCATTCCCATTCTCCTTTTTTAGGAAAAGCATGAAAGTGCAAAGGAAGGAATGTTGCGGCGCCTCCACTAGATTTTATGAAAATAGCCTTATGGCCTATCTCGGATCACTATGGGTGCTTTGAGTTTTTCTACGTCAAA
>CM028380.1:108811837-108965956 GCA_013146195.2 Codonopsis lanceolata | reverse complement strand
AAGGGTGATCGTCGTGTTAATCATTATGGCGAAAGTTCGTTGTAAAACGCTTCGAGAGCGGAGTGGTTAAGCGCCCCGTGGTACCTATTAGTATTACATAGATTACTATATAGATGTATATAGTTATGGTAGTATTTAATCACCAGCTCTTGTATTACTTGTGTTGGGAATTTGAGAACCCTTTCCGATGGTTGTGTTTGGTATTTGGGGACTACCTTGATCAAGGTGAAATTTCCTCATGATATGTTGGAACTTGGTGATTGGCCAGTTGGTGATCACGTGATGATTGGTCTGATTGGTTGTCAATTCGTATACTGTTTGACTTATAAGGATTGGTCGTATACTAGTTAGTAAGAATATGCTACCTAGTGACTTGTGAAGTGTTGTATTGTTCGTTCGTTATTGGTCTAATACATTGATAGAGTATTAGCCTTGAATAATGTGTTTTATCTACCATTAATAGGTAGTTAATAGTATGAATATTCCATACTTGGTATACATGCATAGTAAATTAATATGCTATGTTGCATGATGTTGATGCCATGCCTATATGTGCTTATGATTGCTATTGTTGAGACCGATATAAAGGATGTTGATATGTGATTCACTAACACCCCACATCCCCGCACGACTAAAGCTTTTGAAGTCACTTGCAGAGGGCCCCCGACTTGATTATCAAGAGGTCTTCGCTCTGAGAACTAGAATGGTATAATATGAGATAGGAATTGACTGAACCCGTTACCAAACGGAATGTAATTGAAAATGGTATCTTGTTTTGCTTGTGCAAATATGTGCAACTTGTATATGGAGATCATGCTATGAATGAAATGAACTTGTGACTTGATCGAATAAGTTACACTCGTGTTGAATGTCTTCCTTGTTGGGTGAATATGTGGTCTATAATGATGATTGACTACTTGATTATAGTGTAAGGGTGTTAGACCCTAGAGATTTGCGTGGTGACCGTAAAATTCTTGGTTGGGAAGTTAGTTAGTTCGGTGCAATTATTGCACATGCATGAATTACTTGATTAGTTGATAGAGAGGCATTTAAACCTTGATATCCACGTTTGTTGGAACTTTGTAAGCTTTGCTAATGTCTTTGAACTCCGTCAAAAGTCAAGATGACTCGATTTTGGAATTTATTGAGTTGAGATTTGAGTATTTCTCCCTCTGTTTTGAGGCATACCTAGACGGTTACCTCGACTTCATGTGCAGACCTGAGTATTGAACTTTTGGTTGTTGTCGAAGTTTTGAATTCGAGGATCGAATTCTTTTAAGGTGGGGAGGATGTAAGACCCTCGAACCTTCGTGTATTTGACTTTCTCGTGTTGCATGCTTTGTTGTTAATGCGTTGAGTGTTCGTCTTAGCATGTTAGCACTTAACTAGGTCTCATTGGAGTCTTAGTACCTTGCATATATGACTTATAATGTTCATCTTGATTATAGTATGCTTGGTTGAAAGTTTAGAAGCTTTGTTGCTTCGCTTTGAGTCTTAGGTTTCTCGTGTTTGCCTTCGTTGCTTGTATTGTTTGTGTTTCGTCTTGCGAGATGTTCATTTGAGTTCTAGACCATGTGTACTAGTATTTCTCATGCTTGCACAATCATTATTCATGGACTTGTTGCATTTGGAAATAAGATGACCAACTTATTACTTCTCAGATTTAGTCCGGTTTTTGGGCGAACTTGAAAATTCTGGTACCAATCTACTAAAGCGAATTTTCTAAAACTTTAGTATGTTTTACCTACGTATGTTAGGATACCCCTGTAAAATATGGTATTTTTCCAAGGTGTATAAGTACCTCATTTAGGTCTTGACTTACGGCTGTGCCAGAATTATGTTTTCAGGAAATCAGCTTCTGTACTTGAACTTGTAGTAGCCATATTTTGATGAATATAAGTCCAAATTGAGTAATTTAAAAGGCTAAACTATAGTTTAATGAGTCTAGTTTCATAACAATCAATAATCACCTCATTTGAAGGTGTGAGCTATTTATGGTCGATTTTACAAGATTGACTGTCTGTTTTCCAAATTCTGGTTTGTGACATTTTTTGAGTGTTTTGGCTATTGACCCTTGTGCCCTTGCCCTTGGCCGACCAAAGTGAGTCTAAGCCCTCATTGTTGACTCTTCTTCACCCCTTTTAGACCCTTGGATCATTGCTTATCAATGGCTTGCAAGCCATAGCCAATAGAAAGCCAAATAACCTCCTTCACTTGGATTGGGGTGTTGTTGGCAAGTATATAAGCTTAAGTTCAGCCTTTCAGCCATTGTTGATCAAAATCAAACCAGAGAATCAGAGCTTGACCACAAATTTCGTCCATGGAGGTCACCCCAACTTGAGAGAGCCGCTTTCCTGAGATCCGGTGGTCCGATCGGCGATCCGAGACCGCCAAATCGAAGACCTTGATCTTCTCTACAACAATCCTTGCCTTGATCATCCATTCATCCATTAATCTTAGGACTAAGGTGTGAGAACCCAAACCCATTACTTGTTTATAGCCTTAATAACATGCTTGTATTATACCTTAACATGTTAGACGCTTCTAATTGTCCCTGTCATGTTCACACTGGAATATTACGTGCCTAGTTACTTGAATACCTTCTATGCTTAACATACCTTGCCGTTATGCCTTGAGCGTTGCCTTAGCTTGATTTGCACTCAACCAAGACTTGTTAGGGTTCTGTTGTCTTCCATAGATGACTTAGAACACTCGCCTTGATCATAGTAAACTTGAATGGAAGTGTAGAAACCTTCCCGCCTTGTTTTGGCCTTAGCGATTTTCCCCGCCTCCGCTTTTGCTCAGATTTCGACGTGCGAATTGTTCCTTGAGTTCCCTGACTTGTATTCAAGTCATAACCATGATTAAACAATCCTTTTTCATGCCCAAGTTATCCTAGTTCTATTAACGCTTGATCCGGGTTTGATTCGCCAACCAATCGCCGCATGATTCGAGCCTTGTCCTACCTTGTTCCGTGTGTTGTTCTGTGTGTTTCTGACTTGTTTTGAGTGGTGTTAGACCCTAGAATGGTTGCCCACAAGTTTAGGACCCTTTAGACATGTTTAAGTCAAGTTTTGGAGCCCCGTGGTTCAGCGCCCGCATGGATCGAGTGAGGCGCGCGCACCAGAAGCTGAGAGCAATTGGAAACTGGGGGGAAGCCCCAGTATCTGAGGCGGCCGCATGGCCATGACCGAGGCGCCCGCCGCACTTCTTCCGCCTAATACGGGAAATTTTCTCCCTTTTTCTCGCCTTGTCCGACCTTTGACCCCTTAAACCCCTTCCTAATTGGCCCTAATCCAACCTATTAAACCCTAATTAAGCTAGATTAGTCCTAATCTCAAGCCTCCTCCTTTGGACATGTGGATTCCACCACTCCTCTCCTCTTGACACTTGGATTTCCACCAAAATCATGCAAGGTATAAAGCCTTTCTCTTGTTGACTTTGCCCTTAATCTCTCATTTTCTCCTCTCTCTCTTGCCATGGTTAGTGTGTGAGAATAGGTGAGATTGGTGTGTGTGATTCCTCTCCTTTGAGCTCCCGACTTCTTGCCGAGCCGAGACCACCGTGAAGCTACCGACGAGGAGATCGCTTCTATCCGATTACTTTGTGCTTCAACTTTCCTTTTCCATGGTGAAGGTAAGCTATTGATCCCCTTAGGTTGTATGCTTAGACTTGCCATGATCCCCTTGTCTTCTCCATGCCCATGCCATGATCTAGGTTGATTCGATCTCTTGAGATTTTGATTAATATGTCTATCTTGTTGCTTGAGGTCTATGCCTAGAATCACTTATGTTCTATGCTTCTTTAGGAGCAATTAATGTCCTTGGATTAATATATTTCGATAACTCTTGGAAACTATGATTTCTAGGGTTCCATATACCATGAATTGTCTATCTTGTTGATTGAGACCTATGCCTAGAATTAAAAGAGTTCTATGTCCCCTTAGGAACAACTATTGTTCTTGGACCAATAACTTTTGATAACTCTTGGAGATAATGACTTCTCGGGTGTCACATGCTACAAACTGTCCATCCTATTGAGCGAGTCCTATCAATTGAATATGTTCTATGCCTACTTAGGAATAACAAATGTCTCACTTGCGACTTTTGATAACTCTTGGGAATTATGATTCTAGGTTTCCTATGCCTTGTATTGATCATCCTATTGGATTGGGTCCTAGGCCTAGTATAAATTGTGATCTATGTTCCCTCATGAAAATAATGTTCTTGGACCCTTGCACTTTAATAACCTTGAAAGAATGATTCTAAGGCCCTTGAATTTAATTATCGATAATTCTTAATTACTGTTAAATGGATTAATGACCTAGCCGATCATCTACGAGAACTTAGAAAAGGATTTTGGATGCATCTAGCATCTTAACTCCCTTTGGATGAATTGGTAGAGACGACTCAGCGGAGTCAAACTTAGCGAGCCATTGAACAATACCGCTCAATGATCAATCCCACGACGCCCTAAACACGCTCCTCTAAGAATGATGATTCTAGACCTGCTTGAAACTTGAATTGGTTACCCGGCTTAATTCTTGATGTCATAAAATAGAATGTCTATTTGACATATTGAGTTCGCCCTTGTCGAAGTTCCTTCTTGCTTGATTATTGATGAAAACTCTTAACTACGGTTGTTTAATAGATTAATGACCTAGCCGATCATATACGAGAACTTAGAAAAGGTTCATGATGCATTTAGCTGGGCCTTATCCATCTTGGATGAATTGTTATAGATGACTCAATCTGAGTCAAGCTTTTTAGCGAGCCATTGAACAATACCGCTCACCGACCCATCCCTTCGACGCTCTAAACGCTTCTCCTAAAGAATAATAATTTCTAGACTCTGAACTTGAACCGATTACACTTGCTTGATCTTGAATGTCATATTATAGCATGACTAATTGATATGTGAGTTACTCTTGATCTAACTCAATCCTCGCTTGGTTATTGATGAGAATAATTTATTTGTCTTGAACGAGATCGCTCTTTGCTCCACCTCGCTCTATACTTGAGAATTTTTGTTAAGTAAACATTACTTGGCATTTGCATGAGTCCACCGGCATACCTGCTTTGTTCACACGCCTCCACCGGGCCAGCTGGGAAGTAGCTCCCTTGTTGTAATCATTAAGAGCACCATTGACTATCCCTGCATCTCTGAAGATCGATGTACTACACACATTCGATACCCGCACTTTCCGCATAACGCCAGGCGTGTGAACTACGTAGCGGCCCTGCCTCGATATATCCCCGATCCTATGTGATTTAATTACGAGCACCTATGTGAATCAATGTGCATCTTGAATACATGACCCTATGATATCTTGTCCCGAATATGAAATCTTGCCTGAAAATGATATCTTGCCTTGAATGATGCATATTACTATGACATGCATGATTGATAGCTTACAAGTCTTTATGACTTACCCTTTCCCTTTTAATGCTTTTAGATCTTAGCAAGACAGTCTCTGCCGATGACTCGTGTTCGTGCTTTGTGCCCTTTTGGTGCGCCGATGTTATTTGAAGAGGTGGTTTAGATGCCCTCTTTCCTTGTTTTATATTTTTGTAAGGACGACGGGTTAAGCAAGTCAACTAGACTATGCTTGGGTATTTGTAGAACTTGCTTGTAAATCTTAAGCTGCTAGTAGTTTAATACTTGTAGTACTTGTAACCCTTTTGTGCCGGCATTGTGTAAGCCGAGCTTTGGTTAACTTGTTATTATTCCTCCACGTTTTAGTCTTCCGCTGAGCATGCTATTAGCTCTTCTTTAAATCCTTGTCCATAAACTGTTAGCTTGGGTTCCGGCTTGTAGTGTCGCCGAAGACTTGGTTATTTGTTTAATCGCTTATCGCTTTAAAAGTTTTAAAAATACCGGCCGCTTGCCGAGGCGTGTTACGTCTCCAATGTTGCGGCCACGTCGTTTTTATAAATTGACCTTGCATGTTTCTTTGTTTTCTTGTTTCCCTCCTTATTTGGGCGGTCCGACCCTCGGTCCCATCTCGGGCCCGGGCCGGGTCGTCACATAAGGTACGTTGAGAAATCCCTGAGATTTTCATGTTCAATAAAGTAACATGACCCCTTCATTATAGTTGTAATATTGATGATTATGAACATCTTTTGTGAAGACAAAACCTCCAATTCAACATTATAATATGTGTAGGATTTTATGAAATCTATATGAAGTTGTGATTTTGACATTTTGTAAAGCATGAATGTTGTTTATAATGAGCTTAGGAATAACTCTTGTGAAAGAATAAGTTTCAATTCAAGGTTTAACAAAATCTCCGATTCTAGGGTTTGAAACTCGGGATTGTGTTTAAGGCTAGTTTAAGATCATGAACGGCCTAGTTATCGAGTTCTAAATGAAAGGAGAACTTAGGAAAGGGCAATGTGATGCATAGAGTATCAATGCTCAACTTGGTTGAATTTTAGTAAAACTCACCGGAGTTGAAATTAGGGAGTTATTGAACAATACCAACTCCACATTCAATCCCTACGATGTTTGTAGTGCGTTATACTAATATATTAGCTTACGTGACTTTGGGATGGATTGAAGGGCATGTTTGATATGAGTGATTATAAGACTCAATCGAGTTCTTATGTGGTTTATGTGATTGTGTGAAGCAAATGCACAATTGAGAGCATGTTGTAGAATGATGTATCTATTTGACAAAGTTGAATTCGCTCTTGTCGAATTCCTACTTGATTCTTTAATGAGTAAAAACACCTACTTGTTGAATAATGAATTTGAGAACTATTCTATGAGACGATTTGGATTGGGGCTTTCTTAGTACTCTATACATGGAGTCTACTTGTATAAGTTGTTAGGATGACCATGTTGTTATCTAAGACTCACCGGTATGGTTTGACCTTACGGTTATTACCGCTCTAGTGTTGCTTAAGTCTTTGACTACCATCGACTTTTGTGTTATTGAATGAGTTACTACTCTAGGAAGAGTTTAGTAAATGGCTTCATGATCCGAGACTAACGGAGTAGTCTTGGATAGTACTTAATGGACTGATGGTTAAGTTGTGACTTTGTTGAATTTCATAGGTGAATATGGAATACTGTGTATATTTTATATTATGACTAAATGCATGATTTCCTGCCTTGTCAAGAATTGATTCTTTTATGTGTTTCTATGATATGACTTATGAGCATATTGAATGTATTTGCCTTTGTGTCTGATCTGTTCTACAGTTAATGAATTGTGGTGAACTTGGATTCTACTATTAAGTGGAATTATGAATCAAAATTGAACTAAGCTTGATTTCACAATAATCAACTTGGGCTTCCCTTATATAATTGACTTGGGACTTGAACTAAGATTCCTAAATGGAATGAGAACCTTGCTATGCCTCAAACGAGAACATAGAAAAGAGTCTTGGGACACATATAGTGTTCAAACTCTATTTGGTTGAATTGTAGTAAAGACTCAACTGAGTCGAGTTAAGGAACAATTGAACCTTACGAGGATCGTGGTGAGATCCTATGACAATTATATTCCAGTTGACTAGATCACTAGCTTTTGGGACTTGAATTGAATAGAGTGAACAAACTTGGCACTTATGATTTAGAGACTCAAATGAGTTCCTATTGTGGTTTTGTGATTTATGTAACAATGTGCATAATCGTATGAGTTTAGTAGGTCATTATATCTACTTGAGAATTAGCAAGTAAACATCTACTTGTGCATTGCATATAAGTCCACCGGCATTACTTGAGTTTTCTTGATGATGGTGGGACGATGCATTGCCTTCACGAATTATGAGATTCGTGATTGTAATGTATCGCCGTACCGGATTCGGGTTTCACACACACCTCCACCGCTAGCTACTGGGGAAGTAGCCCCTTTGTCGTAACCAATTGAGCACAAAGGCTAGTGCTATTTTCCCGAGAAGAGAGCTCTAACCGAGAAGAGAGCTCGGCACTTTGATACCGAACACGTATCACCGGCACGATATGATTAACAGCTTGTGATTGCAGAGCCACAACGATGTGATTTGGTACCTTCTCTATCCTTTATGTGGCTTACTATGAGCACTTATGTGATAACAAAGTGTTAGTTGAACATGAGATCTTATTGACCATGTTTGTATGGGCCTGATGTTATATGAGAGATTTGATGTGTATATATATAGATATGCACACTTATACATGATGATTGTATGAGAGATTTTATATCTATATATAGAGATATACGTACTTATATATGAGATATTTATGAGAGATTTGATATGTATATTTAGAGATATATGCATACTGATATAGGTGTATATATATAAATATGCTCCCTTACACGTGATGATTATATGAATAGCTTGATTAGTATATATGATGATATATATATATATCTACTTGCATATGATGTTTTGTGGGAACTACCTTCTAATTCATTTGATTTGTGTTTGAACAGGAATTACACCCCGGTTCATTTGGACGGTTTAGTAAGTGAGAAGAAATGAATATCTTGTGGAGTAACTAAATGATACGACGCCTCTTCACGGGTTTTTCTGTCATTTGTAAAATGGCATGATGATTATTTTTATGTTACATAATTATATGTTACATATCTCTTGTAGTAGCGTACTGGGTCATTATGACTCATTCCGTACTTTGTTTTCTAGTTGCCCAATTGGTAGCCGCGTTGAGACCGAGTAGATCGTGGATCGTTGCAAAGGCAATGACCGGACGATGATCAAGATTAGATCTTGTGGTTCGTGTTTGTAGCATCTAACTCTCCCGAGTAGCAGCTTTTGGAGTCCTGTCCCTTTAGCATTGTCATTGATATCATGTACATTGCTATTCTTGTGAGATCGATATTTTGTAAAGTTATTTAGACTTTACAATTCGGGTATATACTGGGTATTTGTGTTAGTTCTTTCTTGGGCCGACGTGTTGTGTCGTGCCTTGTTCGTGGTTTCAGTATTTATTTCGCTTGTCTCAGGGCACTTATAGCTTTGGGGCATTTCTTTATCCTACTTTTTATAGTTGTTGGTTGACCCCGGTATGCTTTAGCCGTTGGGTAATTGATATATCAGGTTGGTTCCTTGTTGAAACGCCGCTGGAGTGCCGATGGTTTGTTCGCTCGCAATGTTGGCACGCGAGTTTTGTTTCCTCCTTTGAGAGATAATGTCTCTTGGTTTCATTATCGTCAGTTTCGAGCTTCATAGCTTGGGACTTCTTTTCTTATATTGCTTCCGCTGATTCGATTTTTGAAATACCGTATTTTAGTGCGGCATTATGTTCATGTTTAGAGCGAGTTTGCTCGACTGTTTGACTAGCACTACTGTTTAACAAGTGCTTGTCCTCTTCTTAAGTTGGTTCCAGCGGCACGACCTTGGGATTTCGTGTTGGAATCCGGGTCGGGTCGTTACAATCCATCAAGCTCATCTCCAGGATGGATCCTATAAAGTACATCTTCGGTAAGCCCTCACTTTCCAACCGACTGGCTAAGTGGTCATTTCTTCTCAACGAGTTTGACATAACCTATGTCACACTCAAATCCATCAGAAGCAGCGTAAATACAGACCATTTAGCCGATCTGCCCCTTAAAAGTAAAAGATGCAGCCGAGCCTAGCTTCCCAGACGAAGGTGTCCTGGAAATTACTGACCACGACACCAATTGGAAAATATTCTTCGACGGAGCCATAAATAAGAGTGGTTTTGGCATATGAATCTTGCTAATCGACCCAGCTGATTCCCACACTCCATTGGCCATAAGGTTGGAGTTCCAGTGCTCGAACAATACGACGGAATATGAAGCCTGTATTGCTGGC
The DNA here is from genome assembly GCA_013146195.2 of Codonopsis lanceolata. NCBI lineage: Eukaryota > Viridiplantae > Streptophyta > Magnoliopsida > Asterales > Campanulaceae > Codonopsis > Codonopsis lanceolata. The sequence continues at coordinate 108,956,171 of CM028380.1, read as the reverse complement.
CTAGAAGAAGCCCTCCAAAAGGGAGCCAAAGACTTGGAAGTCTATAGAGACTTTGCCCTAATCATAAATCAAGTCGAAGGGAAATGAAAGACCCAAGATCCCCGACTGCAGCTCTATCATGCCAAACTAACGACACTAGCCAGCAAATTTGATAATATCTCGTTCCATTATTTTCCACGAGATAGAAATCAATTTGCCGATGGCCTAGCCACTCTGGCATCGCTAGTCCAAATTCCCGCAGAAACCCAAGTCCAGCCATTTGTAGTTGGGAAAAGGACCACGCCGGTATACTGTTTCAAAATTAATGCAGCCCCTGAAACAGATCACGAGCCTTGGTACTCTGATATCCTGAATCTGCTTCAGAAAGGTATCTATTCTCCCGGCTTAGACAAAAGAGGGAAAGTCTCCCTGCGAAGATGGGCATCACAGTTTGTGTTTAGCGGTGGCAGCCTATAAAAAAGGCATTATCAAGGCCTAAATCTATTATGCATCGACCAAGCAAAAACCGAGCAAATCATGGACCAGCTTCATGGTGGTACCTCCGGGCCCGACATGAATGGCCATATGCTATCCAAGAAAGATATCCTGTAGGGGTACTATTGGAGTATGCTTGAAATTGACTGTATTCGGTGGGTGCGTCATTGTGACAAGTGCCAACGTTTTACAAATATGCAGCATGTGCCCCCGCACATTTTATATAACTCCACAGCCCCCTGGCCCTTTTCAACTTGGGGAATTGACGTTATAGGCTAAATTCACCCAAAGGGATCCAATGGCCACGAGTACGTTCTAGTAGCTGTTGACTACTTCACGAAGTGGGTGGAAGCCTCTTCCTACAAAATCCTGAATGCTCGAAAGGTGTCCGAATTCATCCGGACCAACATTATATATCACTTCGGAGTACCTTTTGAGATAATCTCCGACAACGGCACACACTTTGAAGGGGACGTGAATCGTCTGCTCGACGAGTTCAAAATCCAAAGGCATAAATCCTCCCCCTACCGACCGCAAGTCAATGGTGCCGTTGAAGCAACCAATAAAACATTAGAAAATATTATCAGAAAAATGGTTGACACAGGAAGAGACTGGCCAGAAAAATTGCCACTAGCCCTCTGGGGCTATCGCACTTCAGTCCGCACACCCACTTGAGCTACCCCCTACTCTCTGGCCTATGGCATGGAGGCAGTGCTGCCCATAGAAGTTGAAATTCCATTATTAAGAATAATGATGGAATCTAGCATATCAGAAATTGATTTGGTCAAAGGGCGATATGAAGAATTAGCCCTAATCGATGAACGACGCCTGCTGACCCTAGAACACACCCGAGCATATCAAAGGCGGATAGCCCGAGTGTTCAATAAAAAAGTTAAAGGCCGCGACATCCAAGTTTGAGACTTGGTGCTTCGGGAAAAACCCCCTAGTTATGTTGATATTAGGGGAAAATGGAAGTCTCTGCGGATGGGACCATACGTTGTCAAAGAAATCCGGTCAGGAGGTGCAGTATTCCTCACGAACCAAGAAGGGGAGGATCTTGTTCAGCCCTTCAACCTCGACAAGCTCAAAAGTTACTATGCTTGAGTCGATCTATCCAGCAGCTGCTTCCCTCTCCAGCTCACTAGGTTGAAAACCCGAAAGGGTGGCCTAGGCAAAAATTAGAGCATATTAACAAAAAAAAAAACAAGAAAAAAGAAGAAATAAGGGCTCGCTAGGTTAAAAACCCGAAAGGGCAGCCTAGGCAAAAGTTAGAGCATAAAAAAATCAGGAGAAAGGGGAGGGAACGCACTCTCTGAATCCTTAGCATCTGGCCTCCAGTCTTCAGCATGCAGGGGCTCGACTGAGAAAAGAAAGAGAAAAACCACGACAAAGGCTCGCATTAAAAAACAAACCAAAATATAATTTAAAGTCCTAAGGTGCAACTTAGGAATAACTGTTTGAGATATTTAGGTTATGCATTATTTGCCTGTACATATCTATTATTTTGCTGCTTCTACCCCCTTGTTCCCCCCAGCTATGCTTCGTTTGCAGCTTCAGCCCCAAAGTGGTCACATCGATTACTGCTCGGCGCCACGTAAGCCATATACTCCCTGAGGAGAAGAGGCTCACAGCACTGCTGTAGAACCCAGAAATGTCCTCTGCCTCATGGTCAAACATCCCGTTCTCTGACGGCGGTATTACTCGGACCAGCCCCATCATTTCTAAGGGCAGTGCCCCATCCAGTTGAGGAGGAGGGACAACCTTTTTTGGTTCCCAAGGATGATGCAGCCTGCTCACATTGCTTAGTCGAGGGGGCGCGTTGTCATCATTCCTAAAGGCAGTGCCCCATCCAGTCTGAGGGGGAGGGATAGCTTCTTCTGGTTCCCAAGGATTATGATGCTGCTTGCATTGCTCAGTCGAGGGGGAGCGTTGCTAGGACCTGCTGTATTTGGACCGGGAGCTGTCCGAGCACCAAGGTTGTACACCCACCTGAAATCCTCCTGTAGGGCCTGCGGAACAACTAGCCCCGGACTCTCTATGTCCTCGTCTATCTCCATTAGGCGAGCATCTATGCTGCTAGATATGTGATGGCGCAGCAGTCGCCTCAGTCCACGCCTGATTATGCGGGAAGGCGCTTCAGCAGCCACCATAATCCATGACAGGTACTCATGGGAAAGAGGCATGTAATCGGAGTAAAGATAGGCCACCTGCAGCCTATCAAAGTCCTGCTGCCACATCTCCTGGATGATGGTGCCCAGATCCCTACTATTATCCAGCTCCAAAGCCACAGGACGGCTCGGGTCAGGAATGAGCTGCTCCCTGCCAAATTGGCGCAAGTTCCTGTCTGCCCTATAAAAAGAGGTACACTCAATACCCAACAAAACAACCTGGTTATATCCTGCGGAATACAGGATAAAGCATCGGATCTGCCAATGGCTGATAACCCATATTATATCCATGGAGCCTTGGCGCAAGAAGCTCTTAGCCCAATCAGACTCCGAAAAATTGGTCTAAGGATGGTTACCGCAAGAACCATAGAGCTCTGGATCATACCTTGCTCCCGGCGGCACTAGGCCCATCACCCAGAGGAAGTGCTCTTCCAGCCACATGTGGATCAGAATGGGGCTGCCGGAAGGGAATAGCTCATCGCCAGCTACAAAGGCATCTAAGCCTGCCAAAGTCTCTGTTAGAATCACCGGGATAATGTTCACCCGACGATCCCAAGCTTGCAATGTTAGGTCCACGACCCGCACATCGATATATACGAGCGGTGGCCCACCAGCAGGTATCTCCTTACCAGGCAAAGAAAAAGGATTGATAGCCGGTGCCTCAAGTAATCATGATCATCCCCCATGAACTCTGTAAAGGCCCCAGGAAGGACGGTCAAATTGAAATTTACTCCATTGTAGAAGCCTGGAGTAGCAATACGAGTGGTGCGAAAGAGCTCCCTAATTGCCATGTATGGACGCCTCCGATGAGAGGGCACGCCAATAAGACCAGAATGTGCCATCCCCACCATTGCACAGAACTCTTCAAAAGTAGGGCACATATCATTCATACCAAAATTGAAAATGTGGTCTTGAGGTGACCAGAACCTGGAAGCTCTTCGCAACATATCCCAATTTATATAAATGTTCCTCCAGGACAGCAGGCACCTATATTGTGAAGACCCGACCCGGATCGAGATCAAGGATCCCATGCCCAAAACACAAAACAACAAGCAAATAACAAATAATGGGTAAGGCCGAACGGCGGTACGCCAACAACTTAAAACACATGCGGAAGCTAAACAAAATATCATAAGCGGCGCCCAAGCTAACAAGCTCAAACTAAATACAACCAAAGAGATCATAAATCTCTCGGTCCAAAAATTCGGCCTTGCGTGCAACATTGGGCACGTGGAACAAACTCCCTGTCATGCAATACAAATATATAGCACAAATAAACCAAGTCATCGGTGACGTTACAGCCGGAACCCAACATTACACTAAGTCTAAGACTCTAGTCTACACACTCAACGGCTAAACATGCCGGAGTACAACATAACCAATAATATAAATAACTTGAGATGGACTAAATATGTATTTAAACAAACATGGCTCGACTAACATTTGTCGGCTCACAAAAACCAATTATTAATAATTTACAAATACAAGAACCAAATCAATAACAGAATCTTACTACCCAAAGTGAAGTCTATATAACTTCACTTCCCAAACGTCCTTTCCAATAAACTAAGGCTACAAAAATAAATTAAAGTAGCAACCTTTATAAAATTACACTTCTATCGTAGGCTCGGCAGTTTCCTTCGAGTTACTAACTCGGCTCGAATCTAAGGAAAACAAAGCAAACGAGTAAGTCATAATGACTTAGTAAGCTACTAAAGATGCAACGTCATGGCATGGTATTATGCGCAAAATAAAACATATACATCTCATGTCATGCTTATGATATAACATTTCATGGTATAATTTCCCACACAAACCAAATCCAACCATAGTCACATGGAATATAATTCTTCATAAATTATCATGAAACAAATCATATCAATAGATTATGATTCTAAATTCCGTAATATGTAGTATTTTATTTCTACATTTAAACTCCCATCAAACCATATAAACCAATTGCACCATGAGTTTCATAATTCTTCATTTATCACAACTCATATAAAAATTCATGAATGAGAGACTATTGTTCCCATTTTAATCATAAATAGCATGTTATATTTTTAGTATAACATAAATCATAAAAATCATTATTTCATTAGTATGTTATATTTTTACTATAACATCTTAACAAGAAATCATCATCTCATGAAAATAATCCCATTAACCATGTATCACAACAATTCATACATGCTCATAAAGTAAACCACATAACCGAGAGAAGATGATTTTCTTTTTCTGTTTCAGATGTAACTCCTGCGGAAACAAAGCGTGCCCTCGATAACCCTTTTGTGGTATCGGCGTCCCGAAGCTTGATCTCCTTCGGGTTCCATAGCTATCAAAGTCATGTGTATTACTCTAACTAAGATGAGCTACTTCCCCACCGTGGCCATCGGTGGAGGGGTGTGTGCAAACCCGGCACGACGACCCATTGCAATCACGAATCTCACAATTCGTGAAGACAATGCATCGTCCCGCCAAAACTCAAACCAAAACCGCCAGCTGGACTCAAACTCAAGCACAGGTAATATATACTCACATGCTCAAATAAAGAAAAAGTACAACACACCGTACTAATCCAATCAAGTAGATATTTACTTAAAAATCACATAGCTAATCATTTCTATGCTAACTAACACATAAACATCTTAGAGCGATAATATCAAGTCTCTAATACCCAAGTGTTCTTCATACACTTGTAAACGCTCGGAGGCTTGACCTCCATCAAAACTACCCCAAATTCCGTAGGATCTTAATATGTGATTCACTATATTCATATTAGTCCAATAATCGACTCCGTTGAGTCATTTCTACTCTTTTTAAATTTGAAGGCATAAAAGCTATTTGCATCATAGCCCTCCTATTATTCATTAGCTATTATTCATGGCTAAGTTTTTAAGGTTAGCAACATTGTGCAACCCAACAATCCATTCTTTCCCAACAAAACCCCAAAACATAGTTCATAGGTCAACGCTTAACATTTAAAGTCAACCATTACATTTTTAGCATGCATCACAATATAGCATTTATTCAAGCATGCTTTCATCCAAAATAACCATTAATCTAAACAAGATGCAATTTCATCTAGTATGTTCATAACCAACATGTAAATTTCTCTAACATGTTCATAACATTCAATTCATGAATTATAGTTGACCAATATACTCTTTTTGTATAAAAGTCAACTCAACCCAATAAAGTCAAACAATACATTTTATTCATACAATCCATAATGATAATTCATTATGCATGCTTACAATCAAAAATTCATGAATTAGATATCAACTTACTCTTATTTTCATGAAAGTCAACTCTTATTCTCGAAGGTCAAACGAAACATTCACATGTAACCCATTGTGAGAAATTCATCCTTTATGCTTACAATTAACAATTGAGATTCATCAAGAATTCTAACATGTAACCCATTGTAAAAAAAATTCATCCTTCATACTCTTATATACATGAAGGTCAACTTTATTTTCAAAAGTCAAACGAAGCATTATATCATGTAACCCATTGTAAAAATTCATCACTCATGCTTACAATCAACAATAGGGATTCATCATGTATATTTCCCTAACCTTAAACATATACATAAGTGATTCCAACAACCCATAACATTTCATAAAATTCTCTAAAATCATTCATTACATCAAGAACCCATTTGCTACATAACCATCATATTAAACCCTAGGTTTTTAGGGAATCAAACACTCATCATACCTAAGTCCAAATTATCAATTGAACTTAACAACATAATCCATTGAACATAGAAATCAACCTAATCATGCTTCTAGCAAGTTCACCCATCAAAAATCCGAAAAATCAAAATAAAATCACACCCATCATGCTTGTGTACTCATTGACCTCAAATAGCAATCATCTTTGTTTTCCTTAGGGTCAATGAGCACAAAATCAAGAGAATAAAGAATCTAGTAGCTTACATGATTTAGATGAAAATTCAAAAGAATCACGATCCAATCGGTGAAGTTGTTCCATTTGACGAGGGCTTCGCGAATCCGAAGTTTGGAGATCATCCGACGGTTGGATCTCCTAAGATTTGAGGAAGAAGGAGGCTAGGGCTTGAAACTCCATGGACTCCCAAACTCTCTCTATCATACGGTTGAAGAATGGAGGAGAAAATGAGAGGATTTGCTGAATTTACAAAGGATTGGGGCTTTATATACTTCCCAACAAATAAGGGCACAATAGGAACTTCCAAGGTACAATTAGTGAAGTTTAGGTGTAATCAAACCCTAATCAAACCTTGATTAACTCTTCAAGAGTGTTAGGACATGTTTAGGTCTAAGTATGGGTGTTAGGGAGGGTTTAGAAGAGGTTTAGAAAGGGTAGAATAGGAATTACACTTCAAATTTGCAAAACAGGGACAAGCTGTCTCGAAGCTACAGTGCTGTAGCTACAGTACTCGCGCTGCGTGCGTCTAACTTGCGATGGCTCCAGTTTGAACACCGTTCGACTAAACGACGCGATTTCTTCTCCTGCCACTCTGTAAATGTATTAAGTAGAAGCCTCAAAAACGCCAAACCAAACAAAAATTTTCTCGAAGGTTTCTCGATCAAACAAATCAGCCGCGTACCAAAAATCAGTCCGTAACTATTGTATAACGGATGAAATTACACAGAACAAACTAACGATCGAAACAACGAATGAACAAGCATAATTACTTGTTTTAAAGCATGTTAAAAGACTAATGAAAGGTCCCAAACACATACCCAATGTTACATCAAAACTAAGTGTAAGGAAAATACGAAAAGCGATACGTTAACAAAACGCGAATCGCGAAATCAAACATATGACGACGACTATACTTTGAACGTCGTGACCACATGTAAACCTTATAAAATGATTATAAACACTTCAAAGGGCTATAGAATAGGATTGAATGTCACTCAGATGATGAACAACAGATAGGAGAAAAGAACTCCCCAAAAGACGAGACGCTCACACGGCTCAATCTCAAACTACGCGATAAGGAGAATTGTTATCCTCGAAGCGTCAAAACATCGCAAGACTTAAGAAATACATCCAACTAGAAGTCTTAATACATCTAAACATTTTAATCAATCATCATGTAAAGATCTAGGACCAAATCGAGGTCAGGAACACAAAACCCGAGTAAACTCTCAATCGCGTCGTATTTCGACTATCGTCGGGTTACGACTTGTGACTTTAGCAAGTCAACAACTAAATGGCATCTCTTAATAGTATTTTGATCTTAATGTGATCTCTCATACACATCTAGACTCTCTCAGAAATCAAATAAGCGATCAACAAGGGAAGAAGTGCGAGCATTTCATGTAATTCAAGCTAACCAGGAATCGGGGTCTTACATATATCCATAAATGTGCTCAAACCAGTCGCGTTCATCCGACCGCAGGGAAAGAATCCAGAAATCCAGAGCATTTTCATAGATTTCCATCTCCAATGCAGTATGAGCTGGCACGGCCATTTGGGGAGAAAAATAGAAAGCTTATCTGATAAAAGAAAGACTAACTGGGCGAAAGAAGAAGCTCAAAAGAAAGTAGATGCGAAAGAAGCAGACACTTGATGTGAAAAATTATGTTGCCCCGGCCTCCGTTTTATACGCAAATTCAAAGAAACGGACGAATTATTCGCACAGTGCACAAACAGTGGCTAAAGCAGACTGCACATGAAAAGAATTGGGTGCCACCCATGCCCAAACCAGGCTCGGTGCCCACTTCATATATGGGTGGCGCCAGCTTTGTTATTCCTGCTTCCCAAAACAGCTTGGTATCCCGGTTTTCTTCCCCGACCATCGACTGTCGCCCTTGTCTGATCGCGAAGAAAAATGGAGAGGCTATAAAAATATAGCCTTGTAGCAATTATATGGCCAAGCATGGGAAGAGGAGGCTCCCCGCAAGCCACTAGAAAAGCCTGCTTTAAATCTGAATGGGTACCTTCCTATATCTTTGGTCAAAAATTGCAGTGTGCCATTACCCCTAGATAATGGTCTAGTTTTCTTGTATGCATGCGATTTTTGAGTCTTTGCATTTAATTAGTGCATCATAAAATAACATTGCATTGCATTTATAAATATGTACAGAGCTGGTACGGAAAAAATTGAGAAAACTAATGTGTGCAGGTAAAGGAGCTAATAATCACAAGAAGCTCTGCCTCTGTTAAAACCGCCTCCCATAACTCAAGGGCCCATTCCACCGCCAATCCTGTGTCCTCGACCTCTTACCCGAGCACGACTCGACCCGCCAGCTTCATCTTCATCATCATCGCGGCGTCTAGTTTGCCGTATAACATCATTTCCTCGGCAGGAAAAATCATCCATAAGTCGCTGGTAAAGTTTGTTGATGCTAACAAAGCCTCGCAACAACCTCTTGTATGTTGACACCTTAACCTAGAAAAAAGGGTGTTGAAACAGCAAAAGAAGTGCATCAGTCTAAAAAAAGGGGGGGGGGAGTGATACTAAAAAAAAGAGAAAGAATAGCGAAAAAAATGAGTGATGATATATACCGTGCGAGCATGCTAGGGAACATGGTACTCCTCAGGAATGTCCACATCGGGTAAAACTTCCTCTATAAGTCTTCCGTCTCGCCGATATCGGACGGTAGAGAAAGCATCATCAGGCATAAAGAACTCGGACTACATATCAGGAGCTGGGTGAGAAGACCCTGGCCTATCACATGCATCAGACGCTCGCCTAGCAACCACATGGGCAGGAGGGGTAGGATGGAACATCGTCCTCAAAAACTCCTCATATGGTATGACTGGGTAATCACATGGCGACATGACAAATTTCGACAGGTAAAGATACCTGTTTGGCAGAAGATCAGGAACGATCACCTAAGGGGGAGGTGCAGAAGGCGCCACCGGAAATGTCGAGAGCAGAGAATGTTGGCGATTAACTCGCTCGCCCATATACAATGAGTCGTTCATAATCGATACCATAAGTATCCGACATCGGCTCAATGTTAGGGCAAGCTCATATGGCCCTACCAGTTACGCGGGGACTAAGTGCATGCAGGAGTCGAGCTAGCTATACGTCCCGTGGCCGTCATTTCCAAAAAGCGTCGTCCGATCTTTCTTCTTTCGGTTTTCGTTCAAGATTTCAACCAAATAAGGTGTTCCGTGAACGCGACTGCGCAATGGGCCTGACGTGAAATTAAAGAAGGAGTAAGTCCACACCTGAAAAAAAAAGAGAAAAGAAAGAAGTGGAAGTCAGCTAAAAAAATAATAAATAAAAATAATAAAATGCTGACAGAAAAAAAAATTGAAAGTAGGAGAAAAAGAAATATACCTCCCAAGCTGGAGCAAAGCCATTCATGGTCGGTGAATCATTCCGGCTCGCCCTATCCATAGAAGCATAAAGTTCAGCCAGTCCTGCCTGCCCCCAGTCATACTCAACACGCGGTCTAATTCCCGAAGACATCCCAGGAGGGAAACTCTCAAAGTAATGGATGAATTGGCAAAGAGTGACATCCCCAAAAATAAAAATAAGAATGTTCTGTAAACGCGAGCTACAGCTATGCTGTCCCCGGCATTAACTGTTCCAGCATTTGCCAAAAGCCATCTTTTAACACTGCCAATCAGGATCTCATCTGCAGATTTGTATTCGGGCACAAAGCCTAGGAGATCCTCCACCTCGTCATGATGATGACGGAGAGTATAATCCGGCTCCAAATTCCGGCCGATGCTGGTATATATACCCGTGATTGCAGCAAAATCACACGGGGTCATGGTAGCCTCTCCCCAACTGAAGTGAAAAGTGTGGGTAGTATCCCACCAATAGTCCCGCAAGATGTCAAAAAATAGCCAAGTAGCTGCGGAAGGGGCGGAAAGCCCGCATAAATACTCCAAGGCCTGAGGATTCCACCAACACCTGGCCGGTTCGAGCATCAGATGAAAAATATCCAAGACTTTGTCACAGCTCGCCCGAACCCGGACCAAGGTCATGCGCTCCTGAAAAAAAAGAAAAAGAAAAAAGAAAAAGGGAAGGTAAGATTCTCATAAACCTCTTTTTTTACATGTCAGTAAATTAGGCAACTTTTAAAAGAAAAACAAAAATATGCATTTTGCATTCTTGCATAAAAAAAATCATTATATATAAAAATAAAATAAAATGATGTATGCTTTCCATTCATGCATTTGCATTTTAGCATGCCTTAAAAAAATTCATTTACATTCTTGCAAAAAAAAAAAAAAAATCTTTCTCATTTGCATTCTTGCATATAAATTTTTTTTATCTTAAAAAAAAACAAACAAACAGAAAAATGATGTATGCTCTCTACTCACGCATTTGCATTTTGGCATGAATTTAAAATTTTCTATTTTTTGCATTCTTCATGCATATGTAAAAAAAATTTACTAGGTAATATTTTTACTATAAAAAAAATCATCATCATTGTGTCTAAAAAAAGATGTATGTTTTCCGTTCATACATTTGCATTTTGGCATGCATTTAAAATATTTCCATTTGCATTTTTCGTACATATATACCTAAAATATATATACTTCATGTTGCATATAACATGTCTTCGTAAATGCCATGCATGCATCCGAAAATACGTCTAAAAATATATTCAGAAAAAATGTATTGTGACTCCGAAAAGTCTGTTGCGTAGGCACGTGTCAATAAAAATATTTTGCATCCCAAGCATGTACCATCTAGTTGAAATATATCAGTTGCATGAAAATATGAATCGCAGAGTCAAATATTCAAGTATGCATGTGAGATCCCAAACCCTACTTGTATAACATGACTCCTATACATGATTAATATGTTAATTATGTGTCTTAACATGTTTCAGAGTCCATATTGTTCATACCATGCTTGCATTAGACCTTGCTATCGCAAGGTGGTTTGGTCTTGCCTTCGCATGGAAGGCAGCAACTTGGGAAACAAAGTTCTGGAGACCTTGCGGAGGCAAGGTGGGGATGACCTTGCGACCGCAAGCCCCTCAGTTCCTCAATTACAGGATTTTGAATCCTGATGAGCCTTGTCGTGCACACTTGACCCTTTGTACGACCCAAGGCAGCCCCCAACTTGACCCTTGACCCTTTTGAGCCTATTTTAAGCCCTTAGATGTGTTTTAATCAAGGGTACTCTTTCATCAACCAATTAGAAGCCTCATATCTCTAATCTTGGATTCACTCTTTTAGTGAGTTCATCATCCCTAACCTCCAACTTACCAGCCATTTTTCCCTCATTCCACCATTGTTGAGCTGGGTTCTTAGAGAAAGAAAGCTTGGGAGCTCTACCTTGGTTGCTTGATTGCCGGATCTCCGACCATCCATTTTTCAATTCGAGACCACCGAATTGAAACTCTTGTCCTCTAGTTTAATAATCTCTGTTTTGTTTTAACATGCAACAATTGGATTTCGAACAAGGTAAGCTATTGATTCCCATTAGGATGTATGGTATAAATGCCATGCTTTGCCCCTTCTTTCATGTGTCTCATACCTTTGCCATGATAATATCATGTTTTAGGATGATTTGAGATTTTGGGAATTTTGAATGACATGTTTATCTTGTTGTTTTGGTCCTAAGCCTAGAATTAAAAGTGTTCTATGCCTCATTTGGAATAACTATTGTTCTTGGACCATTGACTTTTAATGACTTTTAGAAATTTTGATTTCTAGGGTTCCATGAAATATTGAATGGATGATAATTCTTGGCTATGGTTATTATTTGGATTAATTACCTAGCCTATCCTATACAATAACTTAGAAAAGAGTTTTTTTAATACAATTAGTGTTTTTAACTCTATTGGATGAATTTATAGAGACGACTCAACGGAGTCCATTTTAGTGAGCCATTGAATAATATCGGTTCAATGATCAATCCCTACGACGTTCTAAACACGTTTCACTAAGAATAATAATTCTAGACTCTTGAATTTGGATTGATTACCATGCTTGATTTTAGATGTCATATAATCGAATGCCTATTTGACATGTTGAGTTCGCTCTTGTCGAACTCAATCATACTGGATTATTGATTAGAATAATTACTTGTCTTGAACGAGATTGCTCTTGTCGACCTCGTTCTCTACTTGAGAATTTGTTAAGTAAACACTACTTGGCATTTGCATGAGTCTAGCGGGCATACCTGTCCTTGTACACACACGCCTCCACTGTGACCACAGTGGGGAAGTAGCCCCTTTGCTGTAACCATTAGAGCATCATTGGTGTTTCTATCCCGGGCATCTCCTCGGAAGGTCGATGTACTCACAATCATCTGACACCTCACATTCCAGATAACGCTTGTATGCAGGAACTACGTAGCGGCCCGGCTCTCCATATATCCTTATCCTATGTGATTTAATTACGAGTACCTATGTGAAACAATTTACATCTTGGATCTATGTTCTATATGCTTATGTGACGATATCTTGCCTTGTATGTTGCATATTGCCATGAGATGCATGATTGATAGCTTACAAGTCTTTATGACTTACCCATTCCCCTTTACTGCTTTAGATCTTAGCAAAACAGGTCCTTCCCGCTGAGGCTTACGGTGTTCGTGTCTCATTTAGTCCCCTTTTGGTCCGACGTTGCAGTTGCAGAGGTGGTTTTGATTTCCTCTTCCTTCCTTTTATATTTTGCAAGGACGATGGGTTAAAGCAAGTCAATTAGACTATGCTTGGGAATATGTATAGAACTTGATCATGTTACTTTTATTAGCTACTAGTAGTTTTAACACTTGTAGTATTTGTATTCCTTTTGATGCCGACATTGTGTAAGCCGAGCTTGGTTATCTTGTTAATAGTTCACTACGTATAAGTCTTCAGATGAGCATCCTCTTAGCTCTTATTTAATTTTTGTCCATTAACTGCTTTCTTGGGTTCCGACATGTAGTGTCGCCGATGACTTGGTTTAAATTACTTAACCGTTATATCAGGTTCGAAAAGTCTTAAAAATACCGGCCTTTTGGTGTCGAGGCGTGTTACGTCTCTTATGTTGCGTCACATTGTTTTCTTAAATTGAGTTTGTTGATTCCTATAGTTCTAGATTTGGTTGAGTCATCTTCTGATTCTAGTGTACAGTGGCTAAAAGGTCTGCGTACCGATTAGTGTGGCAACTATCTTAGAATCAAAGTTGTTAAGAACAGTTTAGTGTTAGTTTAGGCGCGGTTGTGCAAGCTTCTTCAGCAGCCTTGGAAGAACAGCAGACTTTGAAGTCTGCTCAAAAAGCGAAAAATCAAGAATAGCCAAATCATGAAATTATCACACGTGTAGACCTATCTAGATATTTTTGAAAATATCCAGTCATCATGTCTTCATCAGATTCACTTTATAGAAGTCAACTCTACATCTTGACAAGCTGTCGGTGTCTCTGAAACACGAAGTGCGAAGACATTACCCTTTTTGGCTAAGAAGACTTTCTAAGCTGTAGAGCTTGCAATCTGAAACCTTACTCTATTTGGGAATGTCTTCTGTGCACACACTGCATCTCTGATGACTGTGGCTCTTACATCTCCCAAAGCGCCGAATTGCATTCAATGCAATAGAACGTTGGACACAACCCTCTCTGCCTCAGTCCAACGGTCCAAAAGATCTCTCTTGTATTTATTCAAGTTTTGAAGATCTGAAGAAATAACTCTTGCGCATAAAACTCTCAAGCTTCATCTTCAACACACAAAGCATTCAAGAGATCAAAGGACAAGAACTAACACTTCACCAAACTTCCTGAAGCTGCAGATCTGCCAGTCTTAAATTTGTTTCAGCTTTATTTAGTTTGTTTCTTTTAAACTGTTCCTTACTTCTGCACGTGTGAGAACAATTAATCCTTGATTGTTTCTCTCACCATTATACACTTGGTTAAAATCCTAATTTGTACACGATCCATTAGAGATCTTACTCAAAAAACCTAGTGGATAAACAAGTGCACTTTTAAAATCGAAAGCTAACCACTTTGGTAGTGGACGTAGTACTATTCACAGTACGAACCACTTCAAATCGCTGTGTTCTGTTTGATCTGTTTGTTTTCATAATTTTTGTTAGCTGCTCTTACTGACTAAGAATCTATTCAGAATCTGTACTACCTTAACAAAACTCTAGTCAGTTCAGAATCCCTTCTGTTTCCGCTGCTGTAACGCTTTTAGTTAAATCATCTTTAAAAATCATTAAGAAGTGTTTACGAAAAGTTTTTTATAAAACTATATCTAGGCTATTCAACCCCCCCCCCCTTCTAGCCTAGATTGAGCCTACTTTGGGACCAACAATTGGTATCAGAGCTTGATTCTTTGAAAATTCATTTTTCCAAGCTTAACCTCTTGTGAATAGATCCTATGGCTCACTATATGCTGCCTACTTCAAATACCAGTCACGTCCCAATATTGGACGAAAGCCACTTCGAAGTGTGGAAAGATAAAGTTATGAGATATATGAACTCTATTGACAATCGGTTGTGGCAATGTGTTCTAACAGGTCCTTATATTCCAATGAAACCCAACTTACTTGCCGAAGTAGCCAGTGGACCACCTGAGATACCTAAATCCATGAACGGATGGACAGATGAAGAAAGGAGGCTTGTTGAACTCGACAGCAAAGCTATTCACATCATATCCAGCTCTGTCGACACAAGCACATATCAACAGATCATTAGATGCAAAACTGCCAAGGAAATGTGGGAAGCCTTGGTGGAATATCTTGAAGGAGATCTACCCACCAGAGACAACAGAAAGTATAACTACATTCAACAATTCGATTCCTTCAGAAAAGATCCTAAGGAGACTCTACGACAAGCCTACGACAGATTTTGTGAGGTAGTAAACAGTTGTTATTCCTTAGGAAAAGAATATAGTGTTAAGGAAGTAAATATGAGATTTCTAGCATCTCTAGGAAGTTTGTGGCATGTTAAAACCACCGCAATAAAAGAGTCCAAAGACTTGAACTCCATGCACCTCAGAAGTTTGTATGCGAGTTTAACTGTCTATGAGCAAGAATTGCTTCAAGCTCAAGAACAGGACAAACATTTTAAACTTCCTTCCATTTCTGCTATTTCTCAGGAAATTCCTGCCCAAGAAAAGAAACCATTCACTTCTTCAAATGAGAATGAAATACTTTCTGACGAGCAATTTGCCATGTTCGTTAAGAAGTTTCAAAAGTTCTCAAAATTTAACAAAAAGAAGGAAGCAAACCAGCAGACTTTCAGAAAGTCTGCTGAAAGCTCACATAACAATGAGTTAGTTTGCTACAATTGCAGGAAGCCTGGTCACTTTGCTTCTAAATTTCCTAAGCCAAAATATGAAGCCTATAAAAGGAGACCATCTAAATCATTTTCTAAACATAGAGGTCTACTGGCTGAGGACTTAGAAGAAAAGCATGTATCTACTTGGTTTGAAACTGATTCTGAAGAGGATGATAGTGATGACTCACCCGAGCAGGCATACATTTGCCTCGTTGCTCTAGAGTCACCTCCCACCTATGACTCAGATAGTGAAGTTAAATACTCTCCTTTCCAAGCTAACATTGAACAATCTCCTGAAGAGCCTTCAAAAGAAGAAATCCTCAAGGATGCTCAAGACATGCTAGAGGAATTCAATGAATTTAGAAAGGCCTATGTTAAGTTAGCTAAAAGTCATGAGAAGCTGGGAACTGAGAAATCCATGCTGGAAGCCGAGTTAAAAACTCTCCATGGAGTCCAGTAGGAAAATATCTAGTTAAAAGAAGAGAACAAATTTCTCAACGAAAAGGTTGTCTGCCTTATTGATCATGCCAAAGAGATATCTGCTGAGAAAGATGAGTTGCAAAAGACCATCAACTTATGGAATAACTCAACGGCAGTCTTTGATCAAATTCTTGGAGTTCAGAAGCCCTCAACAGATAAATCTGGGCTAGGATTCTCTGAAAGCACTTCTGGTGCAACCTCTAAACATGAAAATGAACATTTTACAGAGAATAGTAATATTCCTGCACAATATCAGAAACAGAACAAGGGTAAAGAAGGAATTGGTTATACGGCTACTCCTTATAAATACCCTAAGGTTGAAATTATCAAAAACAGTGAAGCTTTGAAAGCAAAACAATCATCTGCTGGAGAGAAACCTGCTAAAGGTGGTGCAGACTCTCAACGGCCCTCCACCATCACTTCTGTGAAAACAAAAGCTGTTGTGTCAGGGCCTACGAAAAGTCTGCTCAAACCTATCAGATTCATCAACAGTACTACAGATGGTGCTGCCGCTACATAGAATGTTGATACCAAGCTTAAAGGCAAAATGCATGAGGTATCAAAGTCCACTACCAGCAAGTACTCTTCTGCTAAAGCAAAGACTGCTGTGTACAGACTCAAGAAGCCTCACACAGATGACCCTAAGCCTGCTATTAACAAGACTGCTAAATCAAAAGCTGCTGTTAAGGAAAATGTTCAAAAACCTTTCAATACCTAGTATGATCAAAAGACTTCTGTAATTTCCATCACTGTACCTTTTGCAAATGTTTTGGCTACTTGGTCCATGAATGTCTGCTGAAATCCATCATGAAGCCTACTGGATCCCCTATTCCAAAAATCAGGCAAGTATGGGTTCCAAAAATACGCTAACCATTTGGACCCATAAGAAAAATAAAAGGGGACTGTTGATTCTTATGTTAGATTTATATCTGTTCAGTACATTACACTAGTTTTATACTTCAGTGGCTAATCGAGCTGCGTATCGATTAGCGTGGCAACTGTGTATAGAACTTTCCCTTGTATAGTTTTTATAGGACTTCACAGGTTCAGCGGAAGACCTCTTCACAGCTTCACCGGAAGACCTGCTTGAAGCTTAAGAACGGCAGACCTTGTGTCCACCTGGCCTCTTATGACATGTCCAATCCAGCAATGACTCATTGGATTAATTCATTCTTATTCTACATATTTATTTGAATTAATCCAAGACATTCTCTGACATGTCAAGCCGCCGAAAGCAACTTTCTGAAAAGTAGGAAGACTTTTAGTCTGAGCGATGAAAGCAGGAGGGAAAGCGGTGTCCCAGTTTACGCAACAACTCTCAGATCTGACACCTGAATCGCCCACCTTTTTGAAGATCTCAGAAATCATTCTCTGCTCTAGATATATGTGAAGACGAAAATCCTTGACTGACAGCCCCATGCATTTAATGCATTGATGAAAAGAGCTGTTGAAGTATTCGTCTTCTCCAACGGATCTTTTGAAGTGCACCTGCTATAAATGCTGCCATTGAAGACTGGAACAAACAACTGTACAAAATCAATCGAACACTTAAAGGATTGCTCTGAAACTTCATAACTCCAAGTCCTTCAGCTCAGTGCAATCAAAAGATCCTCAACAGATCTAGAAGTCCTCGTCAACAACAAGAAGCAGCTCTTCAACATTTATTGTTTTATCTTCTTGTTGTTTACTTTCATTAACTATATTACGCAATTAAATATCTTGTATTCTGATATTTAATTCCCTAGACAAACACAAGTCAATATTTTGTACACGATCCATTAGGGATATTCTTTGTAATTGATCTAAGTGGAAAACATAGTGCACAATTTAAATCTAAGGTTGATTTGCCTTGGTGGTGGGTAGCACTCATTATAGTGTGAACCATCCCAAAATACTTGTGTTATTCCTTCTTGTTTGTGTACTTGAGCGCTTATTATCTTTGTTTATATTTATCCATTTACAGAGAACTTAAGTAAACTGTCAAAGGTCTCAGGTAGTACTTATCGGCGGACACAGGAACAACTTCTTGAAGGTCTTCCGCTACTTGATTCTCTTCGATAGATTGCAAGTAACTTTCAAAGAATTTACTTAAAAGTTTTAAGTGTATAATAAGCTATTCAAGCCCCCCTTCTAGCTTATTATTGTGCCCATTGGGACCCACAATTGGTATCAGAGCCTTACTCTTTGAAAACAAGTTTTTCCAAGATTAAACTCTTGAGAGATACGATATAATGACACAAACACACTATATGCTGCATACATCTAATGCTAACCACGTCCCAATATTGGACGAAAGACATTTTGATGTATGGAAGGATAAAGTAATGAGATTCATGAACTCTATTGACAACAGATTATGGAAATGTGTCACCTGCGGTCAACATGTACCAATGAAGGCCAATCTTCTAGCCTCCATTCTTTGGGAATCTGCGGAAGTACCAAAAGAAGAATCGAATGGACGAGAGGATGATAGAAAGCTGGTAGAACTTGACGACAAAGCAATCAACATAATCACCGACTCTCTGAGACACAAGCACATACCAACAAGTGATTTGATGTACAACTGCAAAAGAGATGTGGGAAGCTCTTGTGGAATACTTGGAAGGAGACCAAGACACAAGAGACAACAGAAAATATACATACATCCAGCAGTTTGATTCTTTCAAAAAGGATCCTAAGGAAACCTTGAGACAAGCATACGATCGCTTCAGTGAGGTAATTAATAGTTGCTTTTCTCTAGGTAAAACGTATGACAAAAAGGAAATGAACATGAGGTTTCTAGGCTCTCTAGGTAGCTTATGGCATGTTAAGACCACGACTATGAAAGAATCTAAGAACTTAAACGAGATGACTCTTCGTAGTCTCTACGCAAGTTTAAAGGTTTATGAACTTGAAGTTAATCAAGCTCTAGAGCAAGACAAACAGTTCAGAACTGTATCCTTGCCAGCCATGGTCCAAGAAGAAATCACTATTGAAAACAAAGCGTCCACTTCCTCTTGTGAAAATGATTTTTTATCTGATGAACAATTTGCCATGTTTGTAAAACGTTTTCAAAAATTTGCAAAATATGGAAGGAAGAACACACACCAACAACTTTTTAGGAAGAATGGTGAAAGCTCATCTAAGGAAGAGCTTGTGTGTTATAAGCTTGTAGGAAACACGGTCATTTTGCCTCAAAATGTCCTAAGCCAAAATTTGAAGCATACCGAAAACCCTCTTTTAGAAAATTTCAAAAACAAAAGGGTATGTTGGCTGAAGACATAGAAGACAAACAGGTTGCTACATGGTTTGAGACTAATTCAGAAGAGGAGGAAGAGGATTGTGAGCAAGCCAACATATGCTTAATAGCTCATGATTCAGGTCCTACCTATGAACTCGAAAATGAAGTTGTAGTTTCACCTAGTCCTTTGGACAAAAATGAAACCAACGGTGGCGCTTCGATGAGGAAGAACTTCTCAAGGATAATCGGGATATGCTTGAAGAATTTAATTCCTTTAGAGTAGCCTATGTTAAGCGGCCAAGAAGCGTGAGAAACTTCTTGAGAAATCTATGATGGCATCGAGATTCAAACTCTCAATAGCGTCAACAAGAGAGTATCAAGCGAAGGATGAAAACAAATTTCTTTATGACAAAATTGATTGTCTATCGAGCACATCAAAGGACTTGACCTAGAAGAAAATTGCCTTGCAAAGACAATTGACTCTGGAGCGACTCGAGGATGCATTGAAGAAATCCTTTCAAGCCAAAAATCTAGTAATGATAAAGCGGCATAGGATATTCGGATGTGCCTCTTCAGATAATCTCTTTAGTCATAGAGAAGGTGAATCCTCAGAGGCGCAAATGATATTTCCTTCGCTAAGCAGACATTTGGAAATATAGGGAAACAAGGCCTTGGTTATTCAAGTGTCCCTTACGTTTACCCCAAAGTTCGAGAAAGGAAAAGCCAAAATAGTGACTCAAATGAGAAACGATAGGGTAGCGGTAGAAAGTAAAGTCTGTAGGCCTTGCTATGGCAAGGCAAAGTCTGGCTGGCGGTAGACCTCTTGAACCTCTAGGTAACTATCAAGTTTGTCTATGAAAGCAGCAAGGCTCCTTTACGATGAAGGTAAACTTAAAGGTATTCTACCGAATCCTTCTTAAAAGGTAATCAACAGAAAAGCTAAAGCTAAGTCTGTTGGTAACCTACCTAGGAAGATTCAAAAGAAACCAATTAAGTCTACCATCAACAAACAAATGAACCAAAATGAATGTTAAGAAAAGGAAAGATCATAATCCCTCTTCGGTCAAAGTCACTAACGGTTCTCGTGGACTTTCCATTTATGTCATTCTTGCAATTGCCTAGGCCATCGGCACCGGGAATGCTGCTAAGGTTCACCCAAGATCCGAGAGACCTAGTTCTCTCAATGTCAAGCGGTATGGGTTGCAAAGGTTGCTAATCCTTAGGACCCAAAGAAAATAAAGGGTACCTTGTTTACTTTAATTCTTTTTCGAGAATGCTTCATGGCTATAGAATCGAGAAAACAAAGACATCTTGTACCTAGGCGGTGGCGCTCAAGACACATGGCTGGGAGCAATCTTCTTACTGAGATATAGGCTGAAGCCAAAGGACCCACTGTTATTTTCGGAGATAATGCAACAGGAAAAACAATTGGATATGGCTCAATTACTAGAGGAAATCTCTCCATCAACAAAGTTTCTCTAGTAAGTGGTTTAAAGCACAATCTACTGAGCATATCTCAATTCTGCGACAAAGGACTTCTATGCCAATTCAACTCCAACCAGTGCCTCATCAAAGGCGGTGAATCTGCTCTACAATCTTGACCGGCAATAGACAAGGAAATGTCTATGTCGTGGACTTAAATCTTCTAGGGAGATTCTCAAACCTGTGTCTAGTAGCCTACAATGTTCGTGACAACAGTTGGATATGGCACAAGCGTCTCAGTCACCTCAACTTCAAGCACCTCTCCAAGCTCTCCAAAAACGGGTTTGTCAAAGGTCTACCTACGGTGTCTGCCGACCATGACAGAAGTTGTAAAGCTTGCCAACTAGGAAAACTTTCCAAGTCTTCCTTCAAAAGAAAGTCTGTTTTATCAACAAACAGATCTCTTCAACTTCTGCATATGGATCTCTTTGGACCTATCACAACAGACAGTATTTCTGGAGACAAGTACACACTTGTAGTAGTTGATGACTACTCTAGATTCACTTGGATTGAAACTATGACATCTAAAGATGAAACGTATGATCTAGTCAGCACTTTTCGAAGACTTCAAACTCAAAAGCTTGAAGACATTTGTGACATAAGATCGGACAATGACACCGAATTCAAGAACAATGGTGTAGAAAAATCTTTGCGATGACCACGGGATCGGCCATAACTTCTTTGCGCCGGTACTCCTCAACAAAAGCGGTGTAGGCTGAGCGGAAGCGAACACCGATTGAAGCAAAGCAAGAACAATCTTTGGCGAAGCCAAACTTCAAAGTATTTTTGGGCGGCGATCAACAACTTGCATGTTTTACCCAAAATAGATCCCTGGTAAACAAGTTTCATAATAAAACTCCATATGAAATATGGAGAGGAAGATCCCCCAACATAGGATTTCTTAAAATCTTCGGCTGTAAATGTTTTATTCTTTATAATGGAAAAGAATATAGGGGAAAATTTGATGCAAAATCAGAGACGAAGCGAATTTTTAAGGGGTATTCCAAACATTCAAAAGCATTTCGCATTTTTAGTAAATCTAATTTAAAAATCTTAGAATACGTGCATGTTTCTTTTGATGAATATGACTTGTTAGAGCCTAGAAAGGCTCGAGCGTTGCTAATGATTCGATAATGATGAGGCAGTACAAATACAGACATATACTTCCACTCCTCATCGAGCGACAAGCTGAGACCCATCAATGCAGATAACCCTTCACCGTGAGCGATAACTCTGCCGGTACCGATAACAACTCTTACATTGACCACGAACCCATCTCTTACGTTTTACCCCAAGCACCTTCTGAGATCACTCATCCTTCTTGTTCACCAGAAAATGAAAGTTTTGAAGATCCTATTTCTTTTGAACCAGATTTTGGTGAATCTCCTTCTCAACCAACTCCGGAATTCTTAAGGGAAGAACCCACCAGAAGTGATCTCCCTCCAAATGTTATTGAAGCAAGAGACCATCCCATTTCTCAAATCATTGGTGATCTCAACACAGGAGTTCGTACGAGAAATAAAGTTCGAGAAGAAACTATGTTTGCTTATGCATTTGTATCGGAACTCGAACCAAAGAAGATTGATGAAGCTATCAAAGATCATCACTGGATTGAAGCTATGCAAGAAGAGCTGAATCAGTTTGAAAGATGTAAAGTGTGGAGCTTAGTTCAAAGACCGACTGATCATCCAGTCATCGGCACCAAGTGGGTTTTCAGAAATAAAAGAGATGAAGATGGAAATGTCACCAGAAATAAAGCTAGACTAGTTGCACAGGGCTATCAACAGGAAGAAGGAATTGACTTTGATGAAAACTTCTGTCTTACCTTTTTCGGGCAAGAACTTCAAAAACGAAGCAAGACAGCGGAAAGAGTTTGAACCCGGAAACTGACATTCCTCCCAGTACGGATGTCAACCTTCCAGGATACCCCACCTTTCCCGCCTCTCATGACATTATTTTCGCTCTGGACCCGAAGCTATATATTCCAGGAATGTGCATTGACCTTCAGTCAATCAACTCTATAGCTGCCGGCGTCAAAGCTTGCGAGGACATGGATGCCTCTGGGATTCTACCCCTCTTCTGCCTCAACGAAAAAAATTACAGTATCTTTCTGGCAGAAGAATTCTATCAAAGAATGGAGCTCATGAACAAGACCGCTCTTCGAGGATGGATTCGAGGCCGTCCCATCTCCATTACCGCTAAGTCAATCTCCACTATCATCGGCGTACACTACGGTGGAGCTCTTGCAGCAACCATGGCTGAGGCTGTACATGCCTGGGAAGCCATGAGGGGTGTAGAAACCTACAGGGAACCCCAAGGGAAAATGCTCAGGAATCTTTTCCCTTTTGACGTATACTGCTCAAGCCACCTCCTTGACAAAGGGCTCCTATTCAAGAGTGGAGCACATGACATGTTCTGACCCGGCAAATCAACGACGATCTTTGTATTTTTTCAGCTCAAACTCAACTGGGGGGTCATCATCTTCAACGAGCTAAAGCAGTGGGTGAAGAAAGCTAAGAAAAACCCCACTTGCAAACGCCCCTTCATCAGGCTGATTAATGCTCTTCTAAGGGATAATGCTAATGTCAACTCTTCTTTGAAAGAAGATGAGTTGTTTACAGTGGCCAAGGAGAAGCAACTCACAGCCTCGTTCTTCAGTAAGTATATTGAATACGAGAACAAGCGACGGCTGTAGAAAGGTCTACCGCTAGTCACTCTCGACAAAGTGGCCAAGCCTGCACCTATCTTGGTCACCCGCTTCATCATGGAAGCACATGACGCGGCTAGCAGGACCTTCAAAAAGGCCTCTGCAAAATTTGACGATCAAGTAGCCGCGGACCTCCATCAAAAGGCCAAAGACTTGGCTGATGAGGCAGAGCAGCTGCTAAGGACCAAGATGGCAGCCAAGGGCAAAGCAAAGAAGACAAGGCCGGAAGAGGCAACTCCAACTGAAGAGGAGCAGGCCAAGTGGATTAGGAGAGAGATGAAGGAAGGCCAAAAGAAGAAGGCACCAGGCCAATCCAACCATTCTTCACCTCTACCTACCCAAGCCCAGCCATCCTCACAACCACCTACCCAATCCAGCCAATCACCCTCAACATCTCCTGCACCCACTCCCAAACCAAAACGAAGGAGACTTTGTAAAACCTTTGAAGACCAGCCACCGGCAGTCCCTCCAACCTCTACCGATGAAGCGGTGAGTCTCCTATTCCGAGGAAGAAAAGGAGAGCTACCGGTCCCAAACCTTTTACCGCCAGCCAACCAACTACAACTACCGACGCCCAACCCTTACCTGTCAACCCTTCATCTATACCTATCAACCCTTCATCTATTCCTATCAACCCTTCACCACCTCCGGAGGAGTCTATCCCTCAGGAGGAGCCTCACATTCAAGAGGAGCCAGCCAGAACACCCACTCCTCCTCCACCTTCCCCCTTCAACTATTCACCTGACCCATCTACCCCTTCCTCACCTCACCAATCCCAACCAACTTCATCAACCACACCACAGCCAACTCAAATCCCTCCCACCCAGCCATTAGACTCTGCTGCCGCAAAGTTCCTTTTCGAACTTTCGTCAGTAGCAGACCTATTTACCCCTACCCATCAACCTCCTCAACCTTCTCAACCTACCCTTAGAAAACCAAAATCCCTCTTCTACCCTGCCCCTTCTTTCTGGTTTTCTACCGAACCCTTTCCCGAATCCTCCCATATCAGTGAAAATTCTGACACTGATATGGAACTGGATTCCCCACCAACCCCTTCTCCACCTCCACCTGTAACCATATCTTCCTCTTCTTCCTCATCCGACTCCTATCTCCCTCGACCACAACAACCCTTCCGGCCACCCTCTCCGGAAGAAGTAATCCATATTGGCCAAGCTTCAACGTCAACTCCTCCGGCCAATGATGAAATTTTGTCCCGGCTGGATGCCATCTACCAGCGGCTAGGCGAGCTTACAAGCATCTCTACCGCTACCACCGAAATAGCCACTGCCGCTTCCAAAGCCAACGACCGCACTGCTGCCCTTCTACGACAATTCCAAGAGGATGTCTGGACTCGATTTGGATAGATGCGACACGACTTTACCGATGTCAAGATCAATATTGAAGCTCAACGAAATGAGTGTGTCCGTATCTGCTCCTCACTTTTCCTCGAGTTATTCCATGCCATCACTCTCCATCTCGGCCACGGTCGCCCTCCTGTTCTCGAACTCAACAAACTAGCTCGGAACTCTGCACACGACGTCATGAATGCCAACCGTGATCGTGATCTGGCCATCATGGAGGAGAAGCAAATGAGGTCAATCAACAGAATGCTGATGGAAGAGAACAGCCGTCTTCGTGAAGAACTGGACTACCGTTCTCGGTCCACCAGACCTCCAACTGATGCAGATGACGAATACGAACGAAGAGTGGAAGAGCTTGAGTGAGAATGAAGAGAAAAGGAGGCTGCAGACAAAGGAAAATGGAAAAGACCTTGGTAGTTTATGTATCTTTTCTTCCCTTACCTTTGTATTTGTCTTCATTTTTTGAAAACTCTGTTATATGTAAACTTTTTGTTTATAAATACAGAAGATTACTTGTTTTTCAAAAAGGTTATCTTGTTTAAATTCTTATTGCTTTATATTCATATCTGTTTAGAATTT
Organism: Codonopsis lanceolata; assembly: GCA_013146195.2. Taxonomy (NCBI): domain Eukaryota; kingdom Viridiplantae; phylum Streptophyta; class Magnoliopsida; order Asterales; family Campanulaceae; genus Codonopsis; species Codonopsis lanceolata. The sequence continues at coordinate 108,930,515 of CM028380.1, read as the reverse complement.
AAACAATCAGTTTAAATTTATTTGAACTGCTGCTAATCTGTGTGCTGTTCTATTACTCTTTACCTTTGTATGCACTTAAGATTAGTCCCTTACATTTGAGGTGTTATTCTGTTTGATAGAGACATGTCTTCCGTTACTTAAATATATAAAATTCTCAGACATGTTATTATCTATCAAATAGTCTTTTTTAAAGCCCTCATTTGCAGTAATGATGACCAGATATAAATAGGAGGAGATTGTTGATTCTTATGTTAGATTTATATCTGTTCAGTACATTACATTAGTTTTATACTTCAGTGGCTAATCGGGCTGCGTATCGATTAGCGTGGCAACTGTGTATAGAACTTTCCCTTGTATAGTTTTTATAGGACTTCACAGGTTCAGCGGAAGACCTCTTCACAGCTTCACCGGAAGACCTGCTTGAAGCTTAAGAACGGCAGACCTTGTGTCCACCTGGCCTCTTATGACATGTCCAATCCAGCAACGACTCATTGGATTAATTCATTCTTATTCTACATATTTATTTGAATTAATCCAAGACATTCTCTGACATGAAAAGCCGCCGAAAGCAACATTCCGAAAAGCAGGAAGACTTTTCGTCCTAAACAGTGAAAGCAGGAAAACCAGACTGTCCCCTAGTTTCTGCAACAACTCTCAGATCTGACACCTGAATCGCCCACCTTTTTGAAGATCTCAGAAATCATTCCCTTCTCTAGATATATGTGAAGACGAAAATCCTTGACTGACAGCCCCACGCATTTAATGCATTGATGAAAAGAGCTGTTGAAGTATTCGTCTTCTCCAACGGATCTTTTGAAGTGCACTTGCTATAAATGCTGCCATTGAAGACTGGAACAAACAACTGTACAGAATCAATCGAACACTTAAAGGATTGCTCTGAAACTTCATAACTCCAAGTCCTTCAGCTCAGTGCAATCAAAAGATCCTCAACAGATCTAGAAGTCCTCGTCAACAACAAGAAGCAGCTCTTCAACATTTATTGTTTTATCTTCTTGTTGTTTACTTTCATTAACTATAATTCTGCACGAATTAAATATCCTGTATTTACAGATATTTAATTCCCTAGACCCCAAACATAAGTCAATATTTTGTACACGATCCATTAGGGATATTCTTTGTAATTGATCTAAGTGGAAAACATAGTACACAATTTAAATCCAAGGTTGACTGCCTTGGTGGTGGACGTAGCACTCATTATAGTGTGAACCATCCCAAAATACTTGTGTTATTCCTTACTGTTTGTCTGTTACTTGAACTGCTTATTATCTTTGTTTATATTTAGCCATTTACAGCAAAACTTAAGTAAACTGTCAAAGGTCTACCGGTAGTACTTATCGGCAGACCTGGAACAACTTCCTTGAAGGTCTTCCGCTACTTGATTCTCTTCGATAGATTGCAAGTAACTTTCAAAGAATTTACTTAAAAGTTTTAAGTGTATAATAAGCTATTCAACCCCCCCTTCTAGCTTATTATTGTGCCCATTGGGACCCACAGGGACCATGATTTTCTTTCCTTTACATCTTAGGTGTGCTTCATGGCTGCTCCAAATTCAGAAAGAAAGATGTATGGTACCTAGATAGTGGCTGCTCAAGACATATGACCGGAGAATCTTGCCTTCTCTCTAACATCTCTGAAGCAGAAGGTCCTCCAGTCATCTTTGGAGACAATGCTAAAGGAAGAACAATTGGCTACGGATCCATCATTCGAGGAAATCTCTCCATTGGAAAAGTCTCTCTAGTAGAAGCCTTGAAACATAATCTTCTGAGTATTTCTCAATTCTGTGATAAAGGACTTATCTGTCAATTCTCCTCAAACAGATGTGATATCAAGGATCCAGTCTCCTGCTCAACCTTGGTTACTGGACATAGACAAGGGAATGTCTATGTGATAGATTTGAATGCTTACGGCAAGGCTGCTAATCTATGTCTTGTGGCAAACTCTTCTCAAGACAAAAGATGGTTATGGCATAAAAGACTCAGCCATTTGAACTTCAAATATCTGGCTAAGCTATCCAAAGAAGGTCTAGTTAAAGGATTGCCAAAGGTCTCTGCTGATCATGATCGTGCTTGCAAAGCTTGTCAACTGGGAAAGTTGTCAAAAACGTCTTTCAAGAGCAAACCAGGACTCTCAACATCGAGACCTCTGCAACTACTCCACATGGATCTCTTCGGACCAGTCACTACTATTAGCTATGGTGGTCACAGATATACGCTAGTAGTAGTGGATGATTAAACAAGATACACTTGGACAGAGATGATGTCTTCTAAAGACCACATATACGATCTTCTTACAACTTTGTTCAGAAGACTGCAAACACAAAAATTAGATGAAATCAGTGACGTTAGATCAGACAATGGTACTGAGTTCACAAATAATGGAATAACAAAGTACTGTGATGATCACGACATTGGTCACTACTTCTCTGCAGTAAGGACACCACAGCAGAATGGTGTAGCTGAAAGGAAAAACAGAACACTTATTGAAGCTGCTAAAACTATGCTCGCTGAAGCAAAGTTGCCCAAACTGGGTAGAAGCCGTCAACACAGCTTGCTTCACTCAGAATCGATCTTTGATCAACAAATTTCACGGTAAAACCCCCTATGAACTTTGGAGAGGTAAAGCCCCAAACATTGGATTCTTTAAAATCTTCGGCTGCAAGTGTTTCGTAGTCTACAATGGTAATGACTACAGAGGCAAATTTGATCACAAAGCCGATGAAGGTGTATTTCTAGGCTATGCTTTACACTCCAAAGCTTACAGGGTTTTCAACAAACGATCATTAAAAATAGTTGAATCTGTTCATGTCTCTTTTGATGACTTTGATTTATTAGAGCCACACGTGGCTCCAAATGTTGCTGATGATTTTGTTAATGTTGAGACAGGTACCTCACAACCATCACCCTCTCATATACCTAATCCATCACCAGCAACTCAATCAAATATTCCTAACCATAATTTCCTATCAAATGGGTCACCAGAAGATTTCAACCCTGCTCAAGAGAACTCAAACCTAGAACCTTTTGTTTCTGAACCTGAAAATCCTCTTCTTCAACTCACCTTTGAATCAAATTCTGAACAAGATACTCATCAAGACACAGCTAATCTTCCTTCTAGTCCTCCTTCTGAACCTTGTCATGAAGAAACAGCAGCAAATCATCACATTCTTGTTGTTACAAGAACATGTAAAGACCATCCAATCTCTCAAATCATTGGTGACATTCATGTTGGGGTACGAACTAGAAGATCTTCCAAAAATGAATGTATGTTCTGTGCTGCATTCGTTTCAGCAGATGAGCCAAAGAAGATTGATGAAGCTCTTCAAGATCCAAGTTGGCTGGAAGCCATGCAAGAAGAACTTCAGCAATTTGAACGATGCCAAGTATGGAAGCTAGTCCCAAAACCTGCTGATCATACTATCATTGGCACAAAATGGGTGTTCAGAAACAAGAAGGATGAGGATGGGAACATAATTAGAAACAAAGCAAGACTTGTTGCACAAGGATATCGCCAAGAAGATGGAATCGACTACGATGAAACGTTTGCTCCAGTAGCAAGACTGGAAGCTATAAGAATCTTCTTAGCCTATGCTACATACAAGGACTTTGTGCTATATCAAATGGACATCAAGAGCGCATTTCTTAATGGTGATCTTCAAGAAACGGTTTATGTTGCTCAACCTCCAGGATTCGTGGAAAAAGGAAAAGAGACTCATGTCTACAAGCTTAAGAAGGCCCTCTATGGTCTTAAGTAAGCTCCTCGGGCCTGGTATGAAACACTATCCAAATTCTTAATACAACAAGGATTCGTGCGAGGAAAGATCGACACCACTCTCTTCATTCTCAAGCACAAAGGACACTCTCTGCTAGTGCAAATCTATGTTGATGATATTATCTTTGGATCTACAAATGAGAAGCTGTGCAAGCGATTCGAGACTCTCATGACTGGAAAATTCCAAATAAGCATGATGGGAGAACTCACATTTTTCCTGGGTCTTCAAATTCAACAATCCAACAATGGAATATTTATCAGCCAATCCAAGTATGCTAAAGATCTTGTCAAAAAGTTTGGATTGGAAACATCAAACACCTTCGACACACCAATGGCTGCCAAATGTAAACTTACAAAAGACATACAAGGAAAGAAAGTCGATATCACCCACTATAGGGGGATAATCAGATCTCTGTTATATCTCACCGCCAGTAGACCTGACATAGTGTATGCTGTTGGGGTATGTGCTAGATTTCAAGCAGACCCTCGTGAGTCACATCTTCTTGCAGCCAAAAGAATCATTAAGTATGTATCAGATACCACCAACTTAGGAATCTGGTATCCAAGGGAATCTTCCTTCAACTTAGTTGGCTACTCAGATGCCGACTATGCTGGTTGCCAAGTCGACATAAAAAGCACCAGTGGAACTTGTCAATTCCTAGGAGACAGACTTGTCTCTTGGGCCAGCAAGAAACAAGCATCGGTTTCCAACTCCACCCCTGAAGTAGAGTACATAGCTGCTGGAAGCTGCTGCTGTCAACTGCTCTGGATCAAACAACAGTTGGTGGATTACGACATCAAAGTAGCAGACTGCCCAATCATGTGTGATAACACCTTAGCAATCTCGATCACCTACAATCCCGTGATGCATTCCAAGACAAAGCATATCGATGTTCGATATCATTTTCTAAGGGACAATGTAGAAAAGAGGAACATTAGCATGAAGTACATTTCAACTGAACATCAACTGGCAGATATCTTCACCAAAGCTCTAGAAGCAGACATGTTTGCTTATCTCAGGGGAGAGCTTGGTATGTTTGACCCAACTGCTTAAATTTATTTAAAATTTGATTTTAATTAAAATTTAATTTTTTAATATCTTGAGTAGACTTAACTACTTTTCTTAAGCATACTTGATATTATATTTAAGCAAACTTATTCTTTTTAAGAGAAAAGTTTAGAATTCCTTCAGTCACTAGGAGACAAAGGTAAGTTTTCTAAACTCCTAGTTTAGAAGGTTATTTATGAAAATTGAAAGGGACTGATTTCAAATTTGGTTGAGATATTTTTCAAAAAGGTACTTTTTCTCTCTCCTAAAGCCGTCACTCATTAAGTCTTTTCAACGAAAAGGCGTCTGACTTAATGACCTTTCACAAGTCTCTATGACTGACTGCACGTCCTTTCATTTATAAACCCTCAACCGCCAAAAACTCATTTCACAAAACTGTCTCTTACTCTTCTCTCTAGAACTCCTTTCTCTCTCTCTAAAATTTTCTACATCCTTTCGCACTGTTTGTGAGCAAAATCTGAAGACTCATTCTTCATTTGCATCTTCTTCTGCGAATCTACTGAAATGGTAAGACAATTCTAACCCTAACTAAGTCACTAAGGTGTAAGATCTCATTTACATATTTTTTACCTGTGAATCTGCCATTGTTGACTATTCATAAAGCTTTTTGCTCAACATCTCTTCAAACTTCAAAATTTACCGTTTATTACTGGTATTTGTTACACATTACTGTTCGTTAACCGTAGATTCCATCTTTCTGGTCAATATACCTCATGTATAATATGTTCCACATGATATCCATGAAAATTTCTAGGGCTCCATAGTACGCTTTGCTCATATTTCGAGTTCTTGAGATTTTGCCCTAATTCATTTCCTGAAATTCTTTAGGCTGGAACTTCTTCTACATCTGCTATTCCTGAACAAGCTCAGAGTTCAACTCTTGACATTCCAATGCTACCCCCCACTATGTATCATCCGGGGATGTGCATTGACGAACCGTCTGTTCGTGCATATGCATTTGGAGTCAAAATAGTGGATGACCTAAACCAGTCCGGTATTCTACCTTTGTTCATGTTAGAAGACGCCGACTACAGCTACCTTCTTGTGGAAGAATTTTTCCAGAAGGCGATAATCAACGAATCTCGAACTTCTATCACTGCTGTCGTCAGGACCGTCTCCATCACTATCACTGCTTCCAGGATTGCCAAGATTATTGGCGTGGAATTCGATGGCCCCACTTCACTAATATATGCTGAAAAGGCTACTGCCTGGTCTTATATGCGTGGGGAGAACACTCCAAGGGAGGCTGCAGCAAAGATGAAGAGGACTTTATTCGAAGACGATGTCTACTTCATCAGCCATCTATTCGACAAAAGTCTGATCTTTAAGAATGGCACTCATGACATAATGACTGCAGACCAGCTGGAATACACTTCTGCAATCATCCTCAACCTTCGACTCAACTAGGCACAGATTTTGTTTGAGCTGCTGTGCGATGCTATTGATGCAGTCAAAGCTTCTCTCAAGCAGAAGCGACCATTTGTTCGTCTTCTCAACACTCTTCTTTGGTCAAACACGCAATTTCATACATGCATGCTGGCCTTTGAGAAAAGGAAGGTTCAGAAATTCATCCAATTCACCAGCACCTTTATCATCAACCACCAAAAACTGAAGAACGAGAAGCGAGCACAGCAAGGTCTCCCTCCTCTGCTCATAGTATATGCCATGAATCCTCCCCCTCTAAAAATCATCAAAATTAATCCCGAGACAACCGTGGATGCATTCATGGCCAAGCAACTAAGCAAGAAGCTCTCAAAGGAAGCTGCTGCTGAAGGCTGCTCCAGCAAAGCTGTCGACCCTGCTCCATCCAAGAAGAAGAAGAAGACTTCTTCTGTTGAGGAGGAGCTGGTTCCCAAGAAAAGGAAAACTGCTCCTACAAGTGCTACTGCCGCCAACCCTGCTCGTCCCCAAGCCAAAAAGTCGAAAAAGCCTGCTGCTCCTGCTCCTATGCCTGTTGAGGGTGTTGAACTAGACCCTGCTCTTCTCCGCTCTCGCAAGCGTAAGTCCAAACGCACCGAACCCTCTGAACCCTTCATTCCTTTCATTCCCCCTTCATCTCCTATCTCTTCTTCCTCTCCTTCTCTCACTTCTTCAACAGCCCCTGCTGTTGTTGGGGAGGAGCCTGATGTTACCCCTCCTTCTTCTCCTACTTCCTCTTCAACCCCTACTGTTGTTGAGGAGGAGCCCACTTCTCCTGTCCCAAAGAAGAAGAAATGCAGGCTTCGCAAGAAGTCTGTGGTTCCTACACTTTCTTCTCCCCCTTTTCCTATCATAGACGCTATCCCTTCTCCACATTCTTATCCAGAACCTATCTCCTCCATTCCTCCTGAATCCTCCTTAGCCATTATTCCTACTCCCTCTACCTCTTCTCCTTCCTTCTCCATGCCAGAACATTTTTCTCCTCTTGACCCTTATATATCTACTCTTCTTTACCAAACAGCCTTCCTTCCCGACATTTTTCCTCTTATCTCCCAATATATCACCCCCATTTCCATCTCTGCTGACCTTTACCAGATTCTATTTCCTTCTATCTCTTCTGCCACTCATTCAATTCTCTTTGATCTTTCTTCTATTTCTGATCTTCTCTACCCTTCTAACTCCCCTCCTAACTTCATTCTTCTACCTGACTACCCTTTTCCCTCTTACCTTTTAGAAGCCTCTTCCTCCTCTTCTACTTCTTCCTATGTTAGTAGCTCAGCCACTGACATTGAAATCGACTCCAAACCTTCTTCTCCTCCGCCTACAACCTCTGCTGCTAACCAACTTGCTTCCTCTTCCTCCTCTCCAAACACTGCTCCTAACCCTCTGAGACCCATATCTCAGTCAACCTCAACCCTTCTTCCCTTCCATCAAACACTGCTGATCCTGCCCTTCTTGATCTTCTACGCACCAACAATGCTCAGCTAGCCCAGCTCAATAGCACAGTCTCCTCCATGGCACAGCAGATCGAGGTGCTTAGCTATGGCCTCAATGCTACTCATGCCACCGTCTTCGACATCGGCAAGATTGTCGATCAACTGGTGAACGACACTGCTTAGGCCTTCACTACTCACCGGTTTTTGGTTCAAGACCAACAGGCCGCTCTGATAGGCATGCTGCACTCTCAGCAGATCAGCATTCGTGCTCTCTTTGATGAGCTCAACACCGGAATGGCACGGGCCATCATCCGTAGACGTGAAGTTGCTGATTTCACTAATCTTCGCCTTGTTGAGTAAACAGATGCAAGAGCTGCTGCTGCTGAACAGTGTAGGGTTGGTGCCATCAGGGAGGAGAGAGCTACGCATTTTTTGAATCAAGCTCTCATTGAAGAACAGAACAGACTCCGAGAACGCCTTAATGACAAAATCAGGATCTGGGTTGGAGACTACGTAGATCGTCGACGCACCCAACCCCATCTATTCTGAATACGTTTGTATTCTGTTCTATGTCTTTTATTCCAAACTCTGCTGTTTTGCAAAAACTTCTGCTGTTAAACAGCTTGTTTAAACACAGATGACTTATATTTCTTTCAAGTTTAAATTGCTCTATCATATTATGATCTATTCTATTTAAACTTCGTGTTTAAATATTCATATTTTGCATGTGTGCTTATCTCAAGATTTAAACCCTGCTCTACTTAGTATTTGATATTAATGCTTTTATCTTGTAAGTACTTAGTGTAGCTATCTCTCTACTAAGACTTCTGCTCTGAGAGGCATGTCTGCTCTTCTTAATAAAAAAAATTCCTTAAGACATGTTATTATCTCTTTGCATGATTCAAAGTCTACTAGTAGCTGAGATGATGACATCAACCAAATAGGAGGAGATTGTTGATTCCTATAGTTCTATATTTGGTTGAGTCATCTTCTGATTCTAGTGTACAGTGGCAAAAAGGTGTGGCGACCCGACCCGGATCCCAAGACGAAATCCCAAGGTCGTGCCGTCCGGAAACAAATAACAACAAGCAAGCAACAAATAATGGGTAGGGCCATAACGGCGATACGCCAACAACTTAAAACATATGCGGAAGCGAAATGTAATAAAACAGTGGCGCCCGAGCTAACAAGCTCAAACTAAAAACAACCAAAGAGGTAGTTAATCTCTCGGTCCAAAAATTCGACGCACGTGCCACAACATTGGGCACGTAGGACTAAACTCCCTGTTATGCAATTCAAATATATAGCATAATATACCAAGTCATTGGCGACGCTACAGCCGGAACCCAACAATTACACTAAGTCTAAGACTCTAGTCTAACAACTCAACGGCTAAAAACATGCCGGAGAACAAACATAATACTTTAACTAACAATGTAACATGTTAGACATATACACCAACATTACCAAGCGCGACTAACACCAGTCGGCTACCAACGACGTAAGTACTAATAATTATAAGTACCAACAATTAAGAGAACATATGGAAATATAACCACTAATATACACCAAGCACGACTACTACCAGTCGGCTACCAAAAGCATAAGCTAAACAACAATTACAAATATTACAAATCACAATTAGGTTTGCTACCCATCATGAAGTTTACATAACTTCATCTTTCCCAACGACCTTACCAAAAGAAAATAAACTATCTAAGTAGCAACCTTGCTAAAAATAATACTTCGTCAACGCAATCTTCCTGATTTACTTGGATCCGCACGCACGGCTCGGATCTAGGGAAAACAATCAACAAATAGAAGTAAGTCACAAAGACTTAGTAAGTTACTAACCATAACTTCCTATCATGGCATAATGCTCAATAATAATTTACATCATGCTATCTTTACATAATAACCTTTTATAAAAGAATCATGTTATGGCATACATGCTCAACATTAATAAAACATGTTATCATTGTAGTATAACATCTCACTAAAATCCATGTCAAGGCATTTTATGCTTAACGATCATAATTCATGTTATTGGTATAACATAGCATTCCAATAATTTACATGTCAAGGCATATAAGCTTAACAATAATAATTCGTGTTATTAGTATAACATAGCATTCCAATAATTTACATGTCAAGGCATATAAGCTTAACAATAATAATTCATGTTATTAGTATAACATAGCATTCCCATAATTTACATGTCAAGGCATATAAGCTTAACAATAATAATTCATGCTTTTGGCATAATACAACATTCAAATAATGTTCATGTTTAAGCATTTATGCTTAACAACCTTAAACAACATGTTATCTATAAAGTATAACATTTATGAAACAAAATCAACCATCATATCATATCCAAATCACAAGACACGTTATTCACATAAGTACTTGTGAGACAATTCATATAAATGGGATATGATACCATTACCAATTCTTCCGCCGTGTTGCTCCTGCAAAAACACGTGCAAAACCTTTATGTGCCCTCGATATCCCTCTCGTAGATATCGACGTCCCCGAGACAGTCTCCGCTCGAGTTCCATAGTTATCAAAGTCATGTGTATTACTACAACTGAGATAAACTACTTCCCCACCGTGGCCATCGATGGAGGGGTGTGTGCAAACCCGGCACGGCGATCCATCGCGATCAGGAATCTCACAATTCGTGAAGACGATGTATCGTCCCACCAAAGACTCAACAGACCGACTCTAGCTGGACTCAAAACCCAAGCACAAGTAATGTATACTCATATGCTCAAAACAAGTAGGTAAACACTCTACCATCAAACTAGTCATGCATTTCATCCACAACTAGCATAAACATCACAATAGAGAATCATATAAGCTCTCATAATCAAGTGTCCTTCATACACTTCAAAACTTCTTGGAGGCTCGACCTCCATGATTTCTACCCAAAATTCCGTAGGACTTAAGATTATAGTTCCTAGGATTCATACTAACCCAAAGGTTGACTCCGTTGAGTCCAATCTAAACTTTCAGAAAATTTAGGAATTAGAAGCATGGCTTTCAACATCCCCCTATGTTCATAACTATCGCCAATACTCATGTTCCCAAGTTCAATGAACTCATATAAACCCCACAAAACATTTATCAATGCAACATATAACAATTTCATCTATTTGTGCATAACTTCATTTAGTTCACCTTACCAATCATATTTTCCAAATCATGATTAAATCATACAACATGGTTTAATATACTCTATTAAACATGTATAACATAATAATTAGGCTTACAATCATGTTTAACAAGCCAAAACATAATTTGGGAAAAATCCCCTTCCAAGTATCTCTACCAAATCAAGCTCAATACCCATGAACAATTCATATAGCAAAGTTTAATAGACTATTTGGCATATGAATTTCATACAAATCAAGTCTCACATAGGTTCAACCAATCTCTAACAACAATTTGAAACCTAGGGTTCATGGCATCTCTACAAACCCTAGAAATTGCATCCATTGACCTCACTTAGCAAGAATGATTGTTTCCCTAGGGTCAATGGAGCCAAAAGAAAAAGGAAGAGAGGTAGAAACTTACTTGTGTTCAGCCCTTCACAAGCTGAATTTTCGAAATCCAAGAGGTGAGGTTGTTCTTCTCAACCTTCACTTCAATCTCATGGTGTAGCTTGGGGAAAGAAGATTCCTAGCAATGGCCACCAAGGAAGAACCCTAGAATCGTCTCTCTCAAGCTCTCTCTCTCTCAAGTCTCTGTTGAGTGCTCGCAGAAAACGCAAAGGGGCTGAAGTCGTTGTGTGGCTGATATGAATTAGAGGTTAATTGGGTTTAGTTTAGGTTGGGTGGGATTATCTCCTTAATTAACCCACTAATCAACCCCTAAAACTCTAATAAGTGTTTAGGACAAGTCTTAGGCCAATAAGGAGGGTTTAGGTTAAGTTTAAGTTGGGTTTAGGTGGGTAAAAGTCGGACAATGCGTGAACAGATTGGAAAAATCCTGTAATCAGGATTCAGGGACCAATGCGGTTGCATGGTCCTAATACCATGCGAGCGCTTCACCCCAGCAAACACCATTCCAAAGTTTTTTGCTTCCTCGCTCGGTCCCGGACTCTCCCGCTTGCATTCTTGAGTCCTTCCAAGCCAAAAAGTGTCTACAATCCAACCTTAATGACCTCCAATCTTGAACCAAAGCAATCGAGCTTCAAACCTCAACAAAACATGGCCAAGAACTCAGGCAAAACACTCCCGAATGACAACCGAAAAAGTCAAACGGAGAAGGGTTAACGCTAGAATCAAACTAGCAACCAAACCGACGATGCAACAAGCATCCAACCAACCTCAAGGCATGTAAATGATGTTATGAATGCCCTCTAACAATTATCCATGTGATAACAACACGAATCACAAACCCGAGATTCAAAGCATCTCGTAAAGGAAAAATGCATACGTGCATCTCAAACGACGTCAAAGAACATGCTATTGACTGCAAACATATGAGTGAGCTAAATGAACATGTTTATGAATATTATAAATGTATGAATTCATTCATAACACAAGCAAGCCATAATTTAGGGTTTTACAAAAGGTCTGCGTACCGATTAGTGTGGCAACTGTCTTAGAATCAAAGTTGTTAAGAACTGTTTAGCATTTGTTTAGGCGCGGTTGTGCAAGCTTCTTCAGCAGCCTTGGAAGAACAGCAAACTTTGAAGTCTGCTCAAAAAGCGAAAAATCAAGAATAGCCAAATCATGAAATTATGACACGTGTAGACCTATCCAGATATTTTTGAAAATATCCAGTCATCATGTCTTCATCAGATTTCCCTTTATAGAAGTCAACTCTACATGCTAACAAGTGTCCAGACTTTCTCCTGAAACCTGAAGTCTGAAGACATTACCCTTTTTGGCTAAGAAGACTTTCTAAGTTGCAGAGCCTGCAATCTGAAACCTTACTCTATTTGGGAATGTCTTCTCTGCACACACTGCATCTCTGATGTCTGTGGCTCTTACATCTCCCAAAGCGCCGAATTGCTTTCAATGCAATAGAACGTTAGACACAGCCCTCTCTGCCTCAGTCCAACGGTCCAAAAGATCTCTCTGGTATTTATTCAAGTTTTGAAGATCTGAAGAAATAACTCTTGCGCATAAAACTCTCAAGCTTCATCTTCAACACACAAAGCATTCAAGAGATCAAAGGACAAGAACTAACACTTCACCAAACTTCCTGAAGCTGCAGATTTGCCAGTCTTAAATTTGTTTCAGCTTCATTTAGTTTGTTTCTTTTAAACTGTTCCTTACTTCTGCACGTGTGAGAACAATTAATCCTTGATTGTTTCTCTCACCATTATACACTTGGTTAAAAACCTAATTTGTACACGATCCATTAGAGATCTTACTCAAAAAACCTAGTGGATAAACAAGTGCACTTTTAAAATCCAAAGCTAACCACTTTGGTAGTGGACGTAGTACTATTCACAGTACGAACCACTTCAAATCGCTGTGTTCTGTTTGATCTGTTTGTTTTCATAGTTTCTGTTAGCTGCTCTTACTGACTAAGAATCTATTCAGAATCTGTACTACCTTAACAAAACTCTAGTCAGTTCAGAATCCCTTCTGTTTCCGCTGCTGTAACACTTCTAGTTAAATCATCTTTAAATATCATTAAGAAGTGTTTACGAAAAGTTTTTTTATAAAACTATATCTAAGCTATTCAACCCCCCCCCTTCTAGCCTAGATTGAGCCTACTTTGGGACCAACAGAGTCCTGGCATGTTTATGTGCTTACTTGTTTTCCCCCTATTTGGGAAGTCTGACCCGCGATACCACCTCGGGCCCGGGTCGGGTAGCCACAGTTGGTATCAGACCTTGTTTATAGGTTAGCTATCGGCCAGGATATGTTCCATGGCCTAGGTGGGTTAGTTTCTTGTGTGATGTTCTAATGCCGAGTGAATTCTTATAGGTGTTTAATGGTTGTTCCTAGAAGAGCTGGTGTAGGTCGAGGTAGAGGCAGGCCCAGGAGAGCTCTTGATAAGCCTGAGGAAGAGATGCCACCCCCACCACCGAATCTAGTTGATATGAATGCACAGATGGCGAATATGTATCGCCGCATAAGGGAGTTTACGACCGAGATAGCTCAGCTTGGCCAGGGTCAGAATGTACCTCCACCACCACCCCTAGAACCAAAGGCGAGAGTGTCGCCACCACGTAATGTTGTACCACCAGAAGCTAGAGCACGGAATAATGTTGTGTTAGAGAGGTTCTTGAAGATGAAGCCTCCATCTTTTGAGGGAGAAGCAGATGCTAGTATAGATGAGTTATGGCTTGAGGATTTGAAGAAGATCTTTGCAGCTCTAGACTGCACGGATGAAAAGAAGGTGGTCTTTTTTTTTATAAGCTGAGGGGAACCGCCAATCATTAGTGGGAAGTTCTACTTGCTAGTTGGGAGATGGATAGGGTGGCACATGTGTGGCCTACCTTTGAGACAGAGTTTAGGGCTTCTTATGTGCCTAATGTGGTTAGACAACGGAGAGAGAAAGAGTTCCAGGAACTAGAGCAGTGATCTATGTCTATAGCCCAGTATTCCTCTAAATTTATCGAGTTATCCCATTACTGTGCACATCTGGTGCTGGATGAGAAACACGGGACCCAAAGGTTCGTGAAAAGGTTGAAGACCGAGTATAGGAAACAGTTGTTATCTCTACAGTTGGCAGATTACCGGAGTGCGGTGGATCGTGCTTATGAGATTGAGCGGGACATTGAGGAGCACATGCAGAAGCCTTCTGTGCAAGCTTCTCGGCCAGCAGCGCACGCAGAGAGTCGATCTTCGGGAATCGTGGTAGTAGTGCTCTTACTCCTCTTTGGCAGCAGACTCAGGGTAGTGGACCTTTGATTTGTTCTTTCTGTAACAAGATTGGACATTCTAGTGAGAAGTGCAGAACTAGGCTTGGTACTTGTCTTAGTTGTGGAGATCCTAGTCATCAGCTCAAAGACTATCCTAAGTCTAGAGTAGCTCAGTCCATGGGGTCAGTTCAGCAATCTGGGTCCAAGAGGGACAGTGATGGGCGTCCTAAGGCGCAGGCTCGTGTTTTTGTGCTCGATCAGTGAGGTGTTGCCGAGTCTACTTCTGTGATCGGAGGTATTCTCTCAGTCTTCGGTCATCATGCTCGAGCTCTTATAGATCCGGGGTCTACTCATTCTTATGTTGCATTGCATTTCTTAGGGAATTTATGTGTTTTGCCTGCCCAGTTGCCTTATGTGCTTAAGGTGTCTACACCATTGGGTGATTGCTTGTTGGCGTCTAAGGTCTATAGAGATTGTGATGTGCTTGTTAATGATCGAGTCTTGCATGATGATTTGGTAGTATTGCCTATTCGAGACTTTGATGTGATTCTTGGTATGGATTGGCTTTGTGTACATCATGCTTTAGTTGATTGCCGTCGTAAGAGAGTAACTTTTGTCATGCCCGGTATTCCGGAGTTTTTGTTTTCGGGTGATCATGCTATGAATGGGGTTCATATTATTTCTGCTTTGCGGGCTAGACAACTTTTATCACGTGGGTGTACGGGGTATTTAGCTTGTGTACTTGATACTAGCATGTCTACTGCTAAGTTAGAAGATATTCTGGTAGTTAATGAATTCCCTGATGTCTTTTCTACCGAGTATGCTTTACCTCCCGACCGAGAGCTAGAGTTTTGTATTGAGCTATTGCCAGGGACTTCGCCTATTTCTAGGGCACCTTACCAAATGGCTGCGGCGGAGTTATGTGAGTTGAAGGATCAATTACAGGAACTTCTTGATAGGGAGTTTATTAAACTGAGTATGTCTCCTTGGGGTGCACCAGTATTATTTGTGAGGAAGAAAGATGGTAGTCTACGGCTGTGTATAGACTATCGACAATTGAACCAGGTTACTATTAAAAATAGGTATCCCTTACCACATATTGATGATATCTTTGATCAACTTCGGGGTTCAATTTTCTATTCCAAGTTTGACTTGAGGAGTGGCTACCACCAGTTGAGGGTTCGGGCGGAGGATGTCCCGAAGACAGCCTTTCGTACGCGTTACGGCCATTACGAGTTTGTTGTGATGCCGTTTGGGTTAACAAACACGCCTGTAGTTTTTATGGATTTAATTAATAGGGTGTTTCATGAATACCTTGATTGCTTTGTGGTTGTATTTATTGATGACATTCTTGTGTACTCCAAGTCACGAGAGGAACATAAGAATCACTTGAGAGAGGTTCTTTCTATCTTGCGGGAGAAGCAACTTTATGCAAAGTTCAGTAAGTGTGCTTTCTGGCTCGAACATGTTTCTTTTCTAGGACACGTGGTGTCTAGTGATGGTATCGCGGTGGATCCATCCAAGGTTGAGGCGGTTACTAAGTGGAAGACGCCTAGTACGGTAACCGAAGTCTGTAGTTTCTTGGGCTTGGCAGGTTATTACCGTAGGTTTATCGTGGGATTTTCGAAAATCGCTACTCCGATGACTAATTTGACACAAAAGAAATCTTCTTTTATATGTAGTGATAAGTGCGAGGCTAGTTTTCAGGAGTTGAAGAGGAGGTTGACTACGGCTCCTATCTTAGCATTGCCTAGTGGTTCGGAGAACATTGTAGTTTATAGTGACGCTTCATTAGAAGGCTTGGGTTGCGTGCTCATGCAGAATGGGAGAGTTATTGCCTATGCTTCGAGGAAGTTATCACCTTATGAGCAGAATTATCCGACACATGACCTTGAGTTGGCAGCTATTATTTTTGCGATTCACAAGTGGAAGCATTATCTTTACGGGGCTAAGTTTGAAATATTCACAGATCATAAGAGTTAATTTGAAGTATCTCTTTTCACAAAAGGAGTTGAATATGCGACAGAGGCGATGGATGGAGAAACTTAACAATCATGACTGCACTATCTTATACCATCCGGGGAAAGCTAATGTTGTTGCGGATGCCTTGAGTAAGAAGGTGTATATGTCTTGCTTGATGATGAGGGAGTGGAAGATGCTTGAGGATGTCTGTGAATGGAGTCCAGTTGCAAGTGAGCATAGTGTTATCTTTGCTAGTGTGCGTGCTACGCCTACATTGTTTGAGTTGATTAAGAAGGCTCAAGCTTCCGATTCTGAGTTGAGGAAGATTAGTGATGGATTGGGTGATAGTAAGACACCGGAGTTTGCAATTAACAGTGATGGTATCTTAACTTTTCGAGGTAGAGTTTGTGTTCCTTCTACCGATGGAGTTAAGCGTATGATTCTTGATGAGGCTCACATGGCCAAGTATACTATACAACCAGGGAGTACCAAAATGTATAGAGACTTGAAGAGACAGTTTTGGTAGAGCGGAATGAAGAGAGAAATCGCAGAGTATGTATCTAGATGTTTGACATGTCAACAGGTTAAAGCTGAAGACCAGAGACCTGCCGGTTTACTACAGCCACTTGAGATACTGGAATGGAAATATGAGAATATCACCATGGATTTTGTGACAGGATTGCCACGTACTCGTCGAGGTTTTGATGCAGTTTGGGTTGTTGTGGATAGGTTGACTAAATCTTCACATATTATTCCTATTGCGATGACTTATTGTTTGAGTCAGTTAGCAGCGTTGTATATTCAGGATATCGTGAGATTGCATGGTGTTCCAGTTAGCATTGTTTCTGATAGAGATACCAAGTTCACTTCTTGATTTTGGCATTCCTTGCAGGAGGCTTTGGGTACAAAGTTGAACTTCAGTACGGATTTTCACCCACAGTCTGATGGTCAATCCGAGAGATTGATTCATGTATTGGAGGATTTATTGCGTGCTTGTGCCATGGATTTCAAAGGTAGTTGGGATTCTCATTTGCCATTAGCCGAGTTTGCGTACAATAACAGTTACCAGTCCAGTATTGAGATGGCGCCATATGAGGCTTTATATGGGCGTAAGTGTCGTTCGCCGATTTGCTGGGATGAAGTTGGTGAAGCTAAGCTTTGGGGTTCGGAGATGGTACAACAGTCAGCTGAGAGTGTGAAACTTATTAGAGACATATTGCTTACAACTCAGAGTAGACAGAAAAGCTACGCAGACAACCGGAGACGTGACTTAGAGTTTCAGGTTGGTGATTATGTATTCTTAAAAGTATCGCCCCGGCGCGGTACTAAGCGATTTGGGAAGAAAGGTAAACTTTCACCTAGATTTATTGGACCATTTGAGATCTTAGAAAGGATTGGATCTTTGGCGTATCGGTTGGCATTGCCACCTTCTATATCGGATGTTCATGAAGTCTTCCATGTCTCGATGCTATGCAAGTACTTGAAGGATGAGTCACATGTCCTTACTTATGATGAGATTACTATTGAACCTGACCTTTCTTATGATGAGAAGCCGGTTAGGATTCTTGATACGAAGGAACAAGTCTTGAGAACAAAGAAGATACCGTTGGTCAAAGTCTTGTGGAAGAACCATAACATTGAAGAAGTTACTTGGGAAACCGAGCTTGATATGAGAGAAAGATACCCTTTCCTATTTGATGATTCCGGTATGAATTTAGGGACTAAATTTCTTTTAGTGCGGGAGGATGTGAGATCCCAAACCCTACTTGTATAATATGTATCCTATACTTGATTAATATGTTCATTATGTGTCTTAACAAGTTTTAGAGTCCATATTGTTCATACCATGCTCGCATTAGGTCAACCATGATCGTAGTTGCTTGTATGCCTTATATACATTGCATGCCTTGTTATACTTGCTTCGTGTATCATCTTAGCACTTAACTAAGTCCTATTAGAGCCTTAGTATCTTTATAACATGTTTTATAACTTCAATCATGGTCATTGTATGCTTGGTTGAGAGTTCCGAAGCCTTCTTGCTTCATTTGACCTTTTGACTCTTAGGGTCTCTCGGTTTGTCTTTCTTTGCCTCGTTTCGTGTCTTTGAGACTCGTGAGATGTTAACTTGAATCCTAGACCTTGTATCCTAGTCTTAAACATGTTTAAGAATGTTCATTCATGCTTGTTGTATTCTTGTTTAACTCGTCATTGATTCGTTTGATGTTCGTTGCGAGTTTCGCCCTTCATTCCTCCTTGTTTCGGGTGATGTTCGAACCTGTTCCGATTGTGTTTTGAGTGTTGGTTTACCCCCCCCCTTGAATTTCTTGGGTTGTTTGGTGTTCATTCTAGTCCAAATTTGAAGGCTTTTCAATCTGGAGACCTTGCTATCGCAAGGTGGTTTGGTCTTGCCCTCGCATGGAAGGCAACAACTTGGGAAACAAAGTTTTGGAGACCTTGCGGAGGCAAGGTGGGGATGACCTTGCGACCGCAAGCCCCTCAGTTCCTCAATTACGGGATTTTGAATCCTGATGAGCCTTGTCTTGCACACTTGACCCTTTATACGACCCAAGGCAACCCCCAACTTGACCCTTGACCCTTTTGAGCCTATTTTCTGCCCTTAGATGTGGTTTAATCAAGGGTACTCTTTCATCCACCAATTAGAAGCCTCATAACTCTAATCTTGGATTGACTCTTTTAGTGAGTTTATCATCCCTAACCTCCAACTTACCAGCCATTTTTCCCTCATTCCACCATTGTTGAGCTGGGTTCTTAGAGAGAGAAAGCTTGGGAGCTCTACATTGGTTGCTTGATTGCCGGAGCTCCGGCCATCCGTTTTTCAATCTGAGACCACCGAATCGAAGCTTTTGTCCTCTAGTTTAATAATCTCTACTTTGTTTTAACATGAAACAATTGGATTTCAAACAAGGTAAGCTATTGATTCCCCTTAGGATGTATGCTAGAATTGCCATGCTATCCCCCTTCTTTCATGTCTCTCATACCTTTGCCATGTTAATATCATGTTTTAGAAGGATTTGAGATTTTGGGAATTTTGAATGACCTGTTTATCTTGTTGTTTTGGTCCTAAGCCTAGAGTTAAAAGTATTCTATGCCTCATTTGAAATAACTATTGTTCTTGGACCATTGACTTTTAATTAATGACTTTTAGAAATTTTGATTTCTAGGGTTCCATGAATTATTGAATGGATGATAATTCTAGGCTATGGTTATTATTTGGATTAATGACCTAGTCTATCCTATACGATAACTTAGAAAAGAGTTTTTAATACAATTAGTGTTTTTAACTCTATTGGATGAATTTATAGAGACGACTCAACAGAGTCCATTTTAGTGAGCCATTGAATAATATCGGTTCAATGATCAATCCCTACGACGTTCTAAACACGTTTCACTAAGAATAATAATTCTAGACTCTTGAATTTGGATTGATTACCATGCTTGATTTTAGATGTCATATAATAGAATGCCTATTTGACATGTTGAGTTCGCTCTTGTCGAACTCAATCGTACTGGATTATTGATGAGAATAATTACTTGTCTTGAATGAGATTGCTCTTGTCAACCTCGTTCTCTACTTGAGAATTTGTTAAGTAAACACTACTTGGCATTTGCATGAGTCCAGCTGGCATACCTGTCCTTGTACACACACACCTCCACTGTGGCCACAGTGGGGAAGTAGCCCCTTTGCTGTAACCATTAGAGAATCATTGGTGTGTCTATCCCGGGCATCTCCTCGGAAGGTCGATGTACTCACAATCATCTGACACCTCACATTCCAGATAATGCTTGTATGCAGGAACTACGTAGCGGTCCGGCTCTCCATATATCCTTATCCTATGTGATTTAATTACGAGTACCTATGTGAAACAATGTGCATCTTGGATATATGTTCTATATACTTATGTGACGATATCTTGCCTTGTATGTTGCATATTGCCATGAGATGCATGATTGATAGCTTACAAGTCTTTATGACTTACCCATTCCCCTTTACTGCTTTAGATCTTAGCAAAGCAGGTCCTTCTCGCTGAGGCTTACGGTGTTCGTGTCTTATTTATTCCTCTTTTGGTCCGACGTTGCAGTTGCAGAGGTGGTTTTGATGTCCTCTTCCTTCCTTTATATTTTGCAATGACGATGGGTTAAAGCAAGTCAATTAGACTATGCATGGGAATATGTATAGAACTTGATCTTGTTACTTTTATTAGCTACTAGTAGTTTTAACACTTGTAGTATTTGTATTCCTTTTGATGCCGACATTGTGTAAGCCGAGCTTGGTTATCTTGTTAATAGTTCACTATGTATAAGTCTTTCGCTGAGCATCCTCTTAGCTCTTATTTAATTCTTGTCCATTAACTTCTAGCTTGGTTTCCGACATGTAGTGTCGCCGATGACTTGGTTTAAATTACTTAACCATTATATCATGTTTGAATAGTTTTAAAAATATCGGCCTTTTGGTGCCGAGGCGTGTTACGTCTCTAATATTGCGTCACGTCGTTTTCTTAAATTCAATCCTTTCATGTTTATGTGTTTACTTGTTTTCCCCCTATTTGGGCGGTCCGACCTGCGGTTGCACCTCGGGGCCGGGTCGGGTCGCCACAATGCATCACAAAATTAAATAGCATGAAATTCATGTCTCTACTATGAATAAGTTACCAAATTGCATCATTTTAGCTCATAAATTGCATGCATAAGCATCATAAGAAGCACATGTATACTCCAAAAATCCAAAATAGTACAGGAATTAAGTAGATCTGAAGAAATCGACCAAATGGGTTGGTGGAAAAATATACTTACATCAGGATTCTGAAGATTCAACACGAGTGTGTGCCAATCACGAACCAGATTGCCCTAGTCATCCCTTGAATAGAAGTATTCGATGTGATTTCGGTTCAAAGGAGGAAGTTCCTTCCTCTCTTCACCCGAATCTGGGTGCATTGGTGCTTTTCCTTTCCTGGATCTTGAGGAAGAAGCCATCTATTCGGAAAAACAAACAATTTGGCGGAAGAAAATTGAGAAAAGGAGAAGAAATGAGAAAAAAAGAAAAATAGCAGAAGGAAGAAATCACAGAAGCAGAGAAATGAAAATGGAGGAAGGCTACTGCCTTCTGCTCCTTTCTCCCGTAAGTGATGAAGGGAAAAGTGGAAATTTTCACTTTTCCCCCTCCAAGCAAATCAAGTTTAGCACTTAAGTCCTCAGTTTGCAGAAATTGCAAAATGGCCTCGAAAGCTTAACGGAAAGTTAACAAAGTTAGCTTTGTTAACCAAAGTTGACAGTCATCCATCAGAAAATTCATATCCCCCGCCGATTAGCGCCAAGAAAGTCAAAAAAGCAAGAAAAGCATCAACGGTAAAGGTAAAGTCCGCACAAAGAAGAAAAAGTGCAAATAAGAAAAAAAATGCAAAAAAAAAAGTGCAAAAAAAAAAAGAAGAAAAAAAAAAAAAAAAGGAAAAAAAGAGAAAAGAACAAAAAAGAAGAAGAAAAGAAAGAAAATGCATTAAAAAAAAAAGAAAAGGCAATAAAAAAAATTAACAAAAGTTGAAAAAAAAAAAAAATCCCCAGCATGAGTCAAAAAAAGCAAAAGCTGCGGAAGCAGCAAAAGCTACTGATGCAACAGAAGTAGCAAAATCAGCTGAATCAGCAAGAGGAATGCAAAAGTAAGAGAAGGTAAGATATTTCACCACTTTTTTCAAAAAATTGAAAATCTTTTTCTTATCGTATTCAATGACGGGTATTGACCTTGAGGATACGATTTTCGAAAAAAAAATGAAAATACTTTTTTATTTTGTTTAACGACGGGTATTAACCCGAGGATGCGATTTTCGAAAAATTGAAAATCTTTTTTCTTATCGTATTCAACGACGAGTATTGACCCCGAAGATGCGATTTTCGAAAAAAATAAAAATATGTTTTCTTATCGTATTCAACGACGGGTATTGACCCCGAGGATGTGATTTTCGAAAAATTGAAAATCATTTTCCTATCGTATTCAACGACGAGTATTGACCCCGAAGATGCGATTTTCGAAAATTGAAAATCTTTTTCTTATCGTATTCAACGACGGGTATTGATCCCGAGGATACGATTTTCGAAAAATTGAAAATCTTTTTTCCTATCCTATTCGACGACAGGTATTGACCCCGAGGCATTGGCTGATCCATGTATACCTAATTGCGGGTGCAAGTGAACCCAATTTTTTTTAAAAAGTTATTTATTTTCACATTGTAAAATGATGGTGTTTTACAAAGTGACCCACCTTTCAACGTGAGTTAACTTTGGTGAATCCACTTTAGAATTTTCCTAGATTCGCCACTGTCCCGAGGATACGATTTTCGAGAAATTGAAAATCTTTTTCTTATCGTATTCAACGACGGGTATTGACCCCGAGGATACGATTTTCGAAAAATTGAAAATCTTTTTTCCTATCGTATTCAACGACGGGTATTGACCCCGAGGATACGATTTTCGAAAAATTGAATTTTTTTTCCTATCGTATTCAACGACGAGTATTGACCCCGAGGATACGATTTTTGAAAAATTGAAAATCTTTTTTCTTATCGTATTCAACGACGGGTATTGACCACAAGGATACGATTTTTGAAAAATTGAAAATCTTTTTTCTTATCGTATTCAACGACAGGTATTGACCCCGAGGATACAATTTTCAAAAAAATGAAAATCTTTTTTCTTATCGTATTCAACGACGGGAATTGACCCTGAGAATACGATTTTCGAAAAATTGAAAATCTTTTTCTTATCGTATTCAACGACGGGTATTGACCTCGAGGATACGATTTTCAAAAAAATGATTTTTTTCTTATCGTATTCAACGACGGGTATTGACCCCGAGGATACGATTTTCAAAAAATTTAAAATCTTTTTCTTATCGTATTCAACGATGGGTATTGACCCCGAGGATACGATTTTCGAAAAATTGAAAATCTTTTTTCTTATCGTATTCGATGATGGGTATTGACCCCGAGGATACGATTTTCGAAAAATTGAAAATATTTTTCCTATCGTATTCGAAGACAGGTATTGACCCCGAGGATACGATTTTCGAAAAATTGAAAATCTTTTTCCTATCGTATTCGACGACGGGTATTGACCTTGAGGATACGATTTTCAAAAAATGAAAATATTTTTCCGTCATGTTCTCGGACGGGTATTGACCCGAAGAACATGACATCCTGCCATCCATGGTTGACTGATTTGTTTGAGGCCGAACTACGTTTGGTTTGATTCCTTTTATTAAGGGATACGTAGGTAGCCTCCTTTAGTAGGCCTGACCATCAGAGCATTTTATTGCATATCTGCTTAAAAACTACGATAACCTACTATAACCGACTAAATATGTCTAGGATACAGAGGTTTGGTATGCATTATAAACTACTGCATTATAACTGCTACCTGTTGCATCTCTCCCCCATTATAATTGGGCGAAATTGGAGAGTCTATTTCGTATCAACGATATTCGTCTACTCAGTAAGCTGCGAGTTACCGGTAGACTCCATCGTTGAGGGGCTCTGTAGACACCCCAATTTCATACCCCTGGTATTTAACATGACATGAAATATCAAGACCTCTTAAAACTTAACCAATGTCAAGTTACATGGTTCAAAGATGCAAAAGACAAAGCATGATGGGTAAAACAGTGAAATGCAGGGGGCCAAAGCGCCAAAAGAAGACCAAAAGTCAAACCAGGCGCCCCCACACTCAAAGTGGGCTCGGCGCCCAGTTCTTATTAAGGAGGCAGTGCCCACTTCGTGCTACAGGGATCCCAAACTTGCTACAGAACAGCTACAGTTCGCGTAAAGTGCAAATCGTCCGGCGTTCTGTACAAGCAATTGAAGCATGAAGAAGGAAAAAGAAATTCCTTCGGCATCCCTTTCTCAGCCTATAAATAAAGGCTTCGGGGTTCACTCTCAGACACACAGAAAACACACTGAAAATACGCCCAAACTCTCTGCGTTGTTATTACGCTGTGAGCGATCGAGAGATAGTGAGCGCCCTCTCCTATAAGCCTCGAAACCCTACCAAATCTCCTCCAAACTCAAGACTAACCGGTCAAAGTGAGCCTTAGCCCCCCATCTAGGTTTCCACCCTATTCCCCCGATCCAAAAATCTCAAAAAAAGCAGTTGCTCTGCTCGAGTAAAAAGGCCAAATCTGCCAGAAGCAAGCAGCTGCTCTGCCCGATTTCCACCTCCCTCAAATCAAATCAATCAATTAATCTCAAGCAGTTGCTCCGCCTAGATCCCGAGGCCAAAAGCAGCTTTCGGAAGCAGTTATTCTTCCCAAATCTCCACACCACTTCATAAAAAAAAAGTCTCCCTCTCCCTGAAGGACAGAGCGACCACACCCTAACCCGCTAGAAGGTAAGCTTTAAGGTTTCTGTTAAAAGTGCTACTTTTCATTCAGTCCAATGTAAAAATATAAGCAGTTGTGTTGCCTGGATTTATTTAGGAAATAGCACCAAAAAGAGACATCATTATGGTCAAATATTTTGAAGTATATTTATAATTATTATAAAGAGGCGGCTGCAAGTCCGTAAATAATATAAATATGGATGTATTTGTTTTTATTTCCTGTCTTTAAATGATTTATTTAATTGCTACATAAATATAACAAAAAACATACTTTAGCCAAAAACCATTTTTGAGACCGAAAGGGTGAGTTGGGTGCCTAGCACCTTCCCAACGCGTAACTTAGCCTCCGAACCAGTTTTTGCGATCTCTGGTTTTCTTTTTTTGGTTTTTCTTTATTTCTTCCTCAAAATAAAGATGACGAGTCTATTAAAACATTTTGGATCGCAGTGGGGCATCGCAATATACCTTTCTTGCACTTTTCCGTTTTCCTCTAAAAAAGGGAGAATGAGAATGAAAGGGTGATGTATGCCTATATCCCGGTATCCCCTAAAACAAGGATAACTTGATATAGAAAACCCAAAGCACTCATCGTGATCCGAAATAGGCGATAAGACAATTTTCATAAAGTCTGTAGTGGGGCCCGCAACATCCTTTCTTGCACTTTCCATTTTTCCCTACACAAGGGAAGATGCGAATGAAAGGGTGATGTATTCCTATATCCTGGTATTCCCTAAAAAAAGGATAACTTGATATAGAAAACCAATAGCTCCCATTACAGACCAAAAATTAATTGAAGTTACCGAGGCGTATTCAACACGCTTTTTGACAGCACCCTTTCCGCATTTTTAATTTCGTCCTCCCCTACACAAGGGAGGGTGGAATGGAAAGCGTGGTGTCCCGCTTCCGCATTTCTTCCTTCTGTGGGTTCCCGGGAAAATTGCTCCCGCGCCCCGCGCGCCCGTGGATAGGGGTGCGCGTACGTGCGGATGCGGTGACATCCACTGCTCCCGTTCCACCCTCCCTTGTCTAGGGGAGGACGAAATCAAAAGTGCGGGAGGAGTGCTGTCGGAATAGCGCGTTGGAATGCGCCTCGGTTGCCTTTAGTGGATTTTGATCCAATATGGGAGCTTTGGGTTTCCTGCATCAAGTTATCCCTTTTTTACGGGATACCAGAATATGGGAAGGCATCACCCTTCCATTCCCATTCTCCCGTTTTTAGGGGAAAATGCGAAAGTGCAAGGAATGAATGTTGCAGCGCCCCCACTATGGATTTAATGAAAATAGCCTTATGGCCTATCTAGGATCACTATGGGTGCTTTGGGTTTTCTACGTCAAGTTATCCCTTGTTTAGGGGATACCAGGACATAGGAATACATCACCTTTCCATTCCCATTCTCCCTTTTTTAGGGGAGAACGTGAAAGTGCAAAGAAAGATGTTGTGAGGCCCCACTGGATCCAAAATGTTTTTAGAGTCGCCATCTTTATTTTAAGGAATAAATAAAGCAAAACCAAAAATAAAACCAGAGACAATGAAAACGGGTTCGGAGGCTAAGTTACGAGTTGGGAAGGTGCTAGGCACATAACTCGCCCTTTCGGTCTCAAAACGGTTTTTGGCTAAAGTATGCTTTTTGTTATATTTATTTAACAGATAAATAAAGCATTAACTGCCTACAAATACATCCATTACATCTATATTATTTACAGGCTTGCAACCGTCTCTTTTACAAATAATCACAAATATACTTGAAAATATTTGGCCATAATAACGGCTACATTTAGTATTATTTCCTAACTAAATTCGGGCAGCACAACTGCTTATATATTTACATTGGGCCGGATTGGAAATAATACTTTTATAAGTAAAGACTTTAATGAATAAATAAAGCAAATAATTATAAATATATCTGAAAATATTTGGCCATAATAACGGCTATATTTAGTACTATTTCCTAACTAAATCCAGGCAGCACAACTGCTTATATATGTACATTGGGACGGATTGGAAATAATACTTTTACAAAATGAAAGACTTTAAAATAAAACTTACAGACAACCTAGGGTGTGCTCGCTCTATCCTCTCGGGAGAGGGAGACTTTTATTGCTGCTGCTGCTGTTGTGATTTGGGCAGAGTGACGGCTTATATATGGTGTTTTTGGCTCACTCACTCGGGCAGAATGACGACTTAGTTTTTGTGGTTTTGGCTTATTTGGTTGGGCGGAATAACGACTTATATGGGTTGTTTTTCAGCCTATTACTCGGGCAGAGTAACGGCTTACTTTATGGTTTTTGGGCCGGGGAAATAAGGTGGATACCTAGCGGGGGGCTAAGGCTCACACCTACCGGTTGGTTTTGTGTTTGGAAGAGGTTTGGCAGAGTTTCGAGGCTTTTGAAATGATCGCTCACTATTTATTTCTTCAACGTAACGAGGACGCAGAGAAATTTTATCGACGAGAAGGTGCGTTGAATGAGGAGCCGGGACTCTGTATTTATAGGAGGAACTGAGGATACCGAGGGAATTAAAATTCCTTCTTCGCGCTTCAGCCGATTGTACACTGCGCAGGAAAAATTGCATTTTACGGCGAATGAATCAGAAAACTGGGCGCAGTGTAAGAGAATTGAGCGCCATGCCCAAAAAAATTGGGAGCCACGCCCAATTTCAATGGTGGCCACACCCATTTCCAAACTATGCACTTTTTGTACACTTTGGTCCCTGCAGTTCGTCCTTTTGCGCATCCTGCTTTGTCCTTTTGCACTTTTAACCCTGTAACTTGACATTTGTTAATGTTTTAACAGGTCTTGATATTTCATGTCATGTCACATTCCAGGGGTACGAAATTGGGGTGTCTACAGAGCCCCTCAACGATGGAGTCTACGGGTAACCCACAACTTACTGAGTAGACGAACATCGTTGATAAGAATAGACTCTCCAATTTCGTTCAATTACAAAACGAGGGAGAAAGATGCAGCAGATAACAGTTATAATGCAACAATTTATCAAACCTCCATATCCTAGACATTTTTAGTTAGTTATAGCAGGTTATCGCAGTTTTTAAGCAGATATGCAAATTAAGTGCTCTGATGGTCGGACCTACTAATGTAGGCTGCCTACGTATCCCTTAATAAAAGGAATCAGACCAAACGTAGTTCGGCCAAAACCTAAACCATCAATCATGCAACGGTCGTGCCTACCGAAATAGGCTGCCTACGTATCCCTTAATAAAAGGAATCAGACCAAACATAGTTCATTCAGCCAGGGGTCCAAATGCTGCGGTGCAAGTGCGGCAATGCTAAATGAGCAAGTGCATGCAAAGTTTTATCAAATGAGTGCTGCAAAGGTAAATAATGTGATGTGTTTGGTCGCATCTACCGAGATAGACTGCCTACGTATCCTTAGCCAAGGAATCAGACCAATCGTAGCTGTCCTGTGGCTGCGCGGAGTGAATTGTTTCCTAGGAACTTAGCCTCTACCGGAGAACAAGACCTTTCCCTATAAATCCGGAGCTGTGTACCCCTTAAAGGAAAGTTTCCCACACAGCCAAAATGCATGGAATGCATTGCCTCCTTAGGAACTCAGCCTTCAACGGAGAACAAGTCCTTTCCCTATTAATTTGGGGCTGCGTACCCCTTAAGGGAAAGTTTCCAAACATTAATCAAATGCACTGCAAAAAGGAAAAAATACCTTCCTTTTCTTACCCTTGCCATGCCCGCAAGGCAAATTGCTGTTGTTGTTGCTTGCTGCTTTACGCTGTTCTTTGCTGCTCTTGCTATACTTTGCTGGGGATTTTTCTTTTTTTGTCACCGTTCCAGCCCTTGCTGGAAAATCTTTTCCCCTGTCCCGTTGTTTTCGGCTTTAGCTGGAAAATTTTTCTTGATGCTGCTGCATTTTACTTTACTGCTCTTTCTAACCTTGGTCAGAAACTTCCTTTCTCTTCCTTTTTCTTTGCTGTTGTTTTCTTTTCGCTCCATTTTCTAGCTTCAGCCGAAAATTTCTTCTTCTGCCGCCGCATTTTTTTCTTGTTGCATGCACTTATAAATTTTTCCTTTCTTTTCTCGTACATGCATTTTCCCCTCTCCCGATTTTTTTTTGTTTTTTGTTTTTTCTTTGTTGTTTTTTTTATTCTGCATGCCTGCCGCTTTTCTTTATTTGCATGTTTATTACCTCTTTTTTTTATTTTTTTTTTCCCGCCTGGATATACTACTGATCTGCTAGATTTTGGCACTGTTTGGCCCATTTGAAGCATTCCTGACTTTATTACTAATGCTTATGCATGTCCTATTTATGCCTAAATGATGCAATTAAGTAATGATGCATGTAATTTATTCTTACGATGCATGATTAAACTAGTGGTCACTACTTGACCTTATTATGCATGATTTATATAATAAATGCAAATGGGGCTTCATGATGTATGCTTATGCTGCAGGGATATAGTGAATGTCATGGGAATATTTATTTTCATGATTGGGGGCATTTTATTTTCTTTTTAGCGCACCCCTAATGCAGCTTCTTGGATAATAAATGTAAATGCTCGATGCATGTACTTACTTTATTTAATGCAAATGTGATGCCTAAAAATTACAGGATGCTTATTAATATGATGCATGGATATTCTCCTATTCTATCATGCATGCAATAATGCGAAATGCAGTACATATCTTTAAGATGCAAAATGCATTTTTACAATGCCTATAATGCAAAAACGTTTATCTAGATGCAAAAAAATACATAAATTTTCTTTTTTTTGTTTTTTGTTTTTTGTTGTTTTTTTGTTTTTTTGTTGTTTTTGTTGTTTTTTGTTTTTTTTTGAAAAAAAGAACCTGTACAAACATTTACAATGCAATATAATTTTATATGATGCAAAATAAAAAATAAAGAAAACATGCAGACTCAAGACGCACGCACAAAGTAAAGCTATATCGACCTAACAGATAATGACACGCTGTTTCTCCAAAATGGTTTTTAAAGGAATATACCTTCGGGTTCAAACAGGCTTCTCTTTCTCTCTTTTTTTTTTGTGATATGCGGGGAAAGGAAAAGGCAGACACCTCTTTCCTGTTCTTGGCCATATGATTGTTGCAGGGCTACTCTTGTCATAAGGCGATTTTCATAGCCCCTGCATTTTCTTCGCAATCAGACAGGGCAGCAATGAATGGTCGGAATCCAAGTCGTTTGGCTGTTTCAGGACAATGGCAGTGCAGCTGATGAATAGGACGAGGACACTTTTGGTGCTTCTCATTCTGATGAGACTGAGCCCTTTTTTTTTGTGCCTTGCAAAAGAAGTACATGGAACCGGCCGAGCGAACGCCACAGGCATTGATGGACCGCTCGGGGGCTTGAGCTGCAAATGAAGGATAGTTTCTGGGGGAAACAAAAGGGGTATAGGAAATAATAGATATTTACAGGTAATTAATGCATAATCTAAATTTCTTTAGCAATTATTCCTAAGTTGCACCTTAGGACCCGAAAATTTTATATTTTAGTGTTTTATTGCGAGCTTCCTGTCGTGGTTTTTCTTTTTCTTCTGTCAGTCGAGCCCCTTGCATGCTGAAGACTGGAGGTAGGATGCCGAGGTTTCAAAGAGTGCCTTCCCTCTCCTTTATTCTCCTGATATATATTATTTTTATTTGGCTCTAACTTTTGCCTAGGGTGCCCTTTTGGGTTTTCAACCTAGCGAGCCTTTATTTTTTTTATTTTTTATTTTTACTTGCTCTAACTTTTGCCTAGGCCGCCCTTTCGGGTTTTCAGCCTAGCGGGCTGGAGAGGGAAGCACTTGCCGGATAGGGTGGTTCGGGCACAATACTTTTTGAGCTCGTTAAGATTGGAGGGCTGAACAAGGTCTTTTCTTTCCTGGCTTGTGAGGAGTACGGCATCTCCTGACTGGATCTTTTTGACAATATACGGCACATCGTGGAAGAGAGTGGTAGCAGCCTTTTGATGAGTAGCCCCAGCATTTTTTGGTTCAGGTGACATGACATGATAGCAGTAGGTCTCGCAAGGGGTGGTGAATGAGGTCCTTTCTTGGTCTCCTGTTGCCTTTGATTTGACTATGGCCCAGCATGCTGTTGATAAAAAAAACTTGTTGGGTTTGGGAATGGTCACTACATTGGACAGCCAGATCGGGTATTTTTCTCTTTTCGTTTTTTCTTACCACCTCTTTTTTTTCACTACCCGAATGAAGTTGACGTGCGGCTGTTTCATGATTTCCCTTTTTTTTTTTAACTTGTAGTGACCTTTCCGGCTTGATGCGGAGGAGCTTTTGTCTGATTGGCTGGGCATCCGGATATATGGGGATCCGGCGTTTGACTATGGCTGGGTCTACCCCTGACACATCTTCAGGTAAACATGTCCACGAACTCTTTGAGGAGATCCATGAGTGTTATCCTTTTCAGAACCTTGCAGGTAGTTTCCGATTTTGATTCCTTTGATTTCATTGTCCATCCCCAGATTGATAGTGGGTAAGTCTTCAGTTGATAAATGATGTTGTTCCTGGTGCTCGACTGACTTTACAAGCTCAAGCAAATAATTCTTTTTTTTTTGTTCGGGTCCTATTAAATGACTCATTATTATTATGATTTAATGTGTCTTTTAATATAGGTGCAACTAAGAAATAAGCAAAGACATTTAGATTATTATTAAAAAGCAAACCGTGGGGTTTATTACATTATTGAGGACCTGGGGTTTGAGATCCTCAATTTTATGGAGCGGATCGGTAGATGACCAATCCGTAAAGCTAGGGAAAGGAATAGGGATAATATATCTGAAGCGGTCCACCAGATCTGCGGGCGTCCAAAAGCGGGCCGGTCGTAGTATACTAGTTCTGTAGAGGCTTATTAGAAATAGACTCAAACTCGGCGAGGAGCTTTCATAATCATAATCGGTACCTCTACATATCATGCCCAGGAAGTTTTCATCAACCTCAATCATGTTGATTGAGGTGAGGTAGGGGTTATTGACTATATTTGGTGCAGGAGGAGGCTTTTCAATAACCTTATCATCTATAAGATCTGGATAGCATCTTTGAAGCGGATAACATTTATCGGTGAGGTGACCAACTGCGGCGATGATATTCACGATCTTGGGCATGATTCGAGTCTGGGCGGGGTTTGCAGTGGCTTATAATTTTCCATAGGCTTTAACACTCCTTGTGCCATTAGCCCTCGCAGAATTCTGGGAGGCTTGCGGTTCATCATAATGACGGTTCGATTTCTACGAAATTTCATTCGGGCCATTATTCCCTCCGACTGTGTTGACAGACCTGTCCGCTCCATAAGACCATGGAACAGTGCCATAACTTTGGGTAGGAAAAGTGGCTGATGCATTCCCTACCATATTGACGGTTGGTGCGGGTGTGGCTGCGGCTGTCTTCCCTTTAGAGTAACGGAAAGAGCTAGGAGGCGTATTGACTTGTAATTGCCCCGTTCGTATATCATCATCTATACGAGCTCCTATCTCCACTATTTCTTTAAAATTGGTGTAAGGGAGATACCGCATGTGTTCCAGGTAAATGGGCTGGAGGTTTTTGATAAACATTCGGCATGACTCGGCTGGATCAGGCCTGTCAAAGGTTTGGGCCAACTTTCTTTTCCACCGCGAACTTCGGCCACGAGGTTTCTTTTTCCTCGGGTGCACGACTCAAGGTCCCTTCTATTTTAAGGGCTGGTGTTGTCTTTGTACCTTTCGAGGCAGCTTATCTTATCTGGTCCCACGTATTCATGGTGCTACTATCAGACAACATTAGCCATTGTTTGGCAGCCCCTATTAGGGTGAGGTGAAAATTGGAAGCCATAGCCTCAAAGCTAGCTCCCCACTTTGCATGCCGCAGAATAAGATTTTAAGTGGGATATAGGGCATCCAGTTCCATCAAATTTTTCTATGTCGGGCATTTTGAATTTGAAAGGCAATATTGCCGCAGGTTGTAATGTCAGTGCCCGCGTAGAAAATTCCCCTTTGTTGAGAAGTTTGAGTACCATGGCCTTTATATTTTCCACGTCGGCCTCTACTTTGGTGGCTGGGGGAGTTGGCTTTTGGTATATAATTAATTTGGATTAGGGAAATTTGGGTTAATTTCTAGCTACGGTGTCGGTAAGGATTTTGGGTTTGGATATGGATATTGGGTTGGTGGATTACGGTGGATAAGGATATTGGTGGATTGGATAAGGATTTTGGGTAGCTGGATTTTGGGTTGGTGGATTTTGGATGGCTGGATTTTGGATGGCTGGATTTTGGATTATTTCGGCTGGGCGGCCAGGATCATTATAAGGCAAATAAGTGGTAACTTGACCTGGTGGGTTATAATTTGGTGGGTCCATATGTGATTTGTTCTGGAGTGAGTTAGTTATAGGAACAGGGAGGTTATTTGGGTTTTGGGGAACTTTGGTGCTTGGGGAAGGATATGAAGGATAGGACGGGTAAGGGTTGATATTTGGGTAGTAGGGACTTGGTGGAGGATTGGGATTTGGGGTAGTGGCTATATTTGGTGGGTTAGTGTTTGGCTGAAGAGTTGGGTTTGGAGGCACATGAGATGTGGATGTTTCCTGGGGGACTATAATGGAAGAGTTTACCTCACCACTGGGTTATTGACCTTGTATAAGACTTGCTATTTGGCTTAGCAAGCGTTCATGTCGTGCATCAGTTGGTCTAGCCACCTTCTTTGCATTGCGAAGTCGGAGCATATCCCTGGAGCCCCGAATGCGTACCCATATCGGATTTGTTCATCTGTTGCCATCTTGCTCGGATCGTATTTTACATGCGATTACGCCGCATGCGATGATATTGATACCCTCTGTTCTGATTTCTGCACTACTTTCCCGTACCAATCGGCCAGTACTATCTCTGCCTTTCCAAATTTGGGCCAGGTTTTTGAGGAAAATGGGTTATGGAGGAGGTATCAGAAGGCTGGCTGAAGGCTTTCTGGGCTTGAAGTACAGCGTGCCTTTATTAGTATATTTTATTAATTATTATTTTCTCTACAATTGACCGGATAAGCACCTGCTT
Source organism: Codonopsis lanceolata (assembly GCA_013146195.2). Lineage (NCBI taxonomy): Eukaryota > Viridiplantae > Streptophyta > Magnoliopsida > Asterales > Campanulaceae > Codonopsis > Codonopsis lanceolata. The sequence goes on along the minus strand of CM028380.1, from coordinate 108,896,631 downwards.
AATTTTGACAGTCTCAGGACTTTTCCTGGAACAGTGGATTCTTTCTCCAGAGTATAGGACCAACGTATTCCACCTGCCTTTCGACTCCCCGAGATCGGACTGATACTAGGCGAAGGGCCTATACTTTTTCCGGGATCCACCATTCGAAATGATCTAGGTCGAGCATTTGAAAATAATAAATCAGCCCCAGTGTATTTTTTTTCTTTGACTTGCGCATTTTTTTTTTGACTTGCGCACATTTTTTGTTTTTGACTTGCGAACACATTTTTTTTTGACTTGCGCACACAATTTTTTTTTTGACTTGCGCATATTTCTTTTTTGACAAGGGCTGACCCACGATTTAAAATGCAAAAACCGATTGGTCTTTGAAGTGTGCTGAGAATCTATATGCAGTCTAACGTTGGCTTATGCAGGGGGTAGGCTGGCCATGGTATAGGGTAGCAGTTCGGAATATAGTTATATGTATGTGCGTGTGTGTGCGGTATCTAAAAAGCAAAAAAAGTTTTTTTTTTTAGATATAAAAGCAGAAAATAAAACAGATATAACCTGTCTTGCTGTTATATATGGACTTTCTCGGCTTTTTAGTTCGAGCGCGAGCAAGCAAGCATACCATCAAGAAATAGAAAAAAAAAACGGGGAATCTAACTATTTCTATTAAAAATTGGTCCTAATCCCCAAAATAAAATGACAGAATGAATGCAAAATAAATAAATAAATAAATAAATAAATAAATAAATAAATAAATATATATATATATATATATATATATATATATATATATATATATATATATATATATATATATATATATATATATATATATATATTGCGAAATGAAAATAAAACATAATAAAATAATATAAGGCCGAAAATGAAGAGATCTTAAAAATAAAGCCAGGCCCTTTTTTGTTATCTTTGCCGGAAATTACGCACATAAAATATTGCATATATATAAAAATATATTTATATTATTAAATTTTTTTTTGCAATTTTTTTTTGAAAAATACGAATATTTTCAAGCATATCCGTAACAGTGTTTGAAATGAAACTGCTGCAAGATGGAGGATCATATCCACAAATATAGACACAGATGTTAAAGGAACGCAATATTCAAGTGTTTAAATTGATATAACAAGCATAATTTAGCTAGACAAAAAAGAAAAGAAAGTTTTAGTTACTGAGTCTAGCCCTCCATTTTTATTTATTAAAATAAAAACGATCTCCCCAGAGTCGCCACTGTGGGTTCAGGAAATTGCTCCGCGCCCGCCCTTGGATAGGGGTGTGCGTACGTGCGGATGCGGTGACATCCACTGCTCTCGTTCCACCCTCCCTTTTTTAGGGGAGGACGAAATCAAAAGTGCGAGAGGAGTGCTGTCGGAATAGCGCGTTGGAATGCGCCTCGGTTGCATTTAATGGATTTTTGATCCAATATGGGAGCTTTGGGTTTCCCGCATCAAGTTATCCCTTTTATAGGGGATACCAGGATATGGGAATGCATCACCCTTCCATTCCCATTCTCCTTTTTTTAGGGGAAAGCATGAAAGTGCAAGGAAGGAATGTTGCAGCGCCTCCACTATAGATTTTATGAAAATAGCCTTATGGCCTATCTCGGATCACTATGGGTGCTTTGAGTTTTCTACGTCAAGTTATCCCTTGTTTAGGGGATACCAGGACATAGGAATACATCACCTCTCCATTCCCATTTTCCCTTTTTTAGGGGAAAACGGAAAAGTGCAAGGAGAGATGTTGCGAGGCCCTACTGGATCCAAAATGTTTTAGAGTCGCCATCTTTATTTTAAGGAATAAATAAAGCAAAACCAAAAAGAAAACCAGAGATAATGAAAACGGGTTCGGAGGCTAAGTTACAAGTTGGGAAGGTGCTAGGCACCCAACTCGCCCTTTCGGTCTCAAAACAGTTTTTGGCTAAAGTATGCTTTTTGTTATATTTATTTAACAGATAAATAAAACATTAACTGCCTACAAATACATCCATTTGTCTATATTATTTACAGATTTGCAACTGTCTCTTTACAAATAATTACAGATATACTTGAAAATATTTGGTCATAATAACGACTCTATTACATAATATTTCCTAATCTAATCCGGGCAGCACAACGGCTTATATTGACTACATTGGGCCGGATTTTAAATACAACTTTAAATAATAAATAAGCGGAAAAGTAAATGGATAAATAAAATAACGCTTTTAAAGGTTTTTACCTTTTAGAGCGGGGTGTGCTCGCTCTGTCCTTCTCGGGAGAGGGAGACTTTTATTACTGCTGCTGATGTGATTTGGGCAGAGTGACGGCTTATATATGGTGTTTTTGGTTCACTCATTCGGGCAGAATGACGGCTTAGTTTTTGTGGTTTTGGCTTATTTGGTTGGGCGGAATAACGGCTTATATGGGTTGATTTTCAGCCTATTACTCGGGTATAGTAACGACTTACTTTATGGTTTTTGGGCCGGGGAAATAAGGTGGATACCTAGCTGGGGGACTAAGGCTCACTTCTACCGGTTGGTTTTGTGTTTTGATGAGGTTTGACAGGGTTTCGAGGCTTTTTGAGGTGATCGCTCCCTATTTATTTCTCCAGCGTAACGAGAACACGGAGAATTTTTATCGAAGAAAAGGTGTGTCGACTGAAGAGCTGAGAGCCTGTATTTATAGGCTGAACTGAGGATACGCTGGGAATTAAAATTCCTTCTTCATGCATCAGCCGGGTTGTACACAGCGTAGAGGGAATCACACTTTACGGCAAATGAATCAGAAATTTGGGCGGAGCGTAGAAGAAAATTGGGCGCAACAACCCAAATTGGGCGCCACACCCAAGCAAATTGGGAGCCACGCCCAATTTCAATGGTGGCCATGCCTAATTTCAAACTTCTCATTTTTTGTACACTTTGGTCCCTGCAGTTCGTCCTTTTGCGCATCCTGCTTTGTCCTTTTGCACTTTTGACCCTGTAACTTGACATTTGTTTATGTTTTAATAGGTTTTGATATTTTATGTCATGTCACATACCAGGGGTACGAAATTGGGGTGTCTACACATGATCCAATGCCCGCTTGTGTAAAAAAAATTCTATACCGTCGGTTAGGGGTGAGCTTGGTCCGGTTCGATCCACTTTTTTTGGAAAAACTGAGAGAACCAGGACCATACCAATAGTCTGGTTCTTAAAAAATATAGAACCAGGACCAACCCAATATGTCTGAGAACCAATATATTGGTCCGGTCTAGAATCAATTGAAGACTTACGAGAACCAGGACCGGACCAATACCATGCGTATCTTTGATCAAGAGGATAACTAAATTTTCTAAAAAACAATGATCAATAATCAAATCATGTCTTCCTTCATACAACATTCTGTTGGGTTCGTTGTTCTTGTGAAAATAAACTAAAGGTAAAAATCATTACTTCCAAATTAATAAAGAGAAACGAAAAAGAAAGTTGTAAGGAATTTATTACAAGTCATCTTCCTCTCTGATCCCCTTATGGTTAATTTAATTAATTTACAGGTAATAATCCTTCACATTAATAATGTTTGGAATCAAAAAAAGAGACATGAAATTAATTAATAGGGAAGAACAATGTTTTCCCTCTATTTTTTCTTTAATCAAATAAGGAAACCTGGTTGAATATTGAATCAAATTATTATATATTTTCTTTAGGTTGTAAGTTGTATCCCTTTTATTATCTTCTTATCAATTTATATATATATATTAATTATACTATATTAGTATATTATATATAATAAAATAATAATAAATACACATTGGTCCGGTTCTGCGTTTTTGGTTTCTGGAACCGGGGACCGACCCAATTGTCCGGTTCTGTAAAAATTTAGATCCAGGATCAATCCAAAGTATTGGTCCAGTCCATTTTTGACTAGTCCGGTCCGGTTCTATTGGTCCGGTTCGGTTCCGGAAAACTTCTGCTCACCCCTACCGTCGGTTGATGTAAATTTTACTCAATTAATAATTAATAGATATAGATGAATAGAAAAAAATATTAGCATAAAACTGCCTCGTAAATAACTTGTATAAATAAATAGTAGAGGATATGAAAATGGATAATATTCCAAGAGTTTCAGTCAAGTTAAACTTGTACAAATTAAAATGATAAATTTTAGTTTTGAAATAAGCTTGATTTGACAAAAAATAAAAAATAAAATCTTTTCTCATTTTACATAAAGTTGACATGTGGCAATCATTTAACATAAAGTTGTCACGTGGCGACAACGGTTTCTGTTTTAGTAATAGTTAACAGATGAAATAAAAAGATAAACATGTATATGTGGTATTGAGATACAACTAAGAAAATGTATAAGAATAAATAACAATGCGGATGCTTTTAGGACATGGAGCTTACTTAGAATTTTTACTGATCTTTAGGGCTAATTGACTATGTAATGTTGCCCAATTGATCCTACAACTCTCATTTTACTCTAGCTAGTTTAGCAATTGGTCATTTTGTAAAGGGGAAAGCGAATCATTTGTTTGAGTTTAGTCCCTATAACGAAAATGTATGTCAACAACGAAAGGATACCAATTTTGACTGCCCATGACCCTGAATTGGACACGGTTAAAGATTGTTGGATTATGTAACATTAGAGGGGTTAAGTTGTAATACTAAAATGAAAGGTGTAAATAGAATTTGTTTTTTCGCAGGGTATCTTCAAATCACCTACCCTAAAACTTAATAATTGGGGGTAGCCGGTAGGATTGAAGGAAATGATCCGGGGGGAGGGGGAGATTGGGCAAATTCTACTACTACAAGTAGAGAGAGAGAGAGAGAGAGAGAGATGGAGGAAAGAAGAACAAAACTACCCTTGAAAAAATGGTCACCAGATGGCTCGTCCATTTAACGGAAAAAAATGTAAGGAGGAGGGACAGTCTACTCTAAACTCTGAAGGAATAAAAATTAGTACAGGGACAGAAAAAAAAATACTTTCAATGTATAGGGAGGAAAGTTATAATTAGGAAAAAGTACAGAAACATCTGGTGCATTAAACAAAATACTGGGTATGAGCATCCCCATTGTTGGTTTTTCCAATTCTTAGCATTTCTTCTTAGCTAAGAAGAGGGGAATACACAATGGGGAGTCAACTTCTTATGAGGCCAACAACCAACTAGCCAATTAGGAGAGAGAGGGGGTTTTATCTTCTTAGGTAAGATTAAAAAAAAAGAATCTTCTTAGAACATGCGTGTGACCAATTTAGGAGGGGGGTAAAATGAAATATTTTTTTATGTGTTAGAAGATTATACAATGGGAAGATATATTCTTAAATGAGTAAGAAGAGAAAAGTCTGTAGGTGGCAGTGGGACCCAACTAAAAAGATGTATAAAAATAATTAACAATGGGGATCCTCTAACCCTTTAATTGTATGCAGAACATATTAAAAGGAAAAGATGGTCAGCTAAGACTAAAACTAGGCTAGACAATTATAACTTGGAACCCATCAACCCACTCAAGCTGATCTAAAAATTATCCATTCCGACTCAGCATGTTAACATTTTTAGATCGAAATGGGTACCCGTTTCAACCCAAAAATATTAACAGGTTGGGTTGGGTCATGTTAAATAGGTCGGACCTATTATCTATTTAACTCAATAGTTTTTACTCTATAACTGTGGGGTGAAATTAGGGCTGGTCCCTTTTGCAAAGTTTATAATCCCTCCAATCCCGCTTTCTTTTTTTATTACTAAAGTTCATTTTCGAAAATCACCATTGTTGTACAACGAAACGAGGATCGGGGGCAACGCCTTCGAAATGTAAACAATTTTTTTGATTCATTAAGTACTAAACTGTAATGGATATGTGCTGGGTTGAATTTTTTTTTAGTAGGGACGAATGCGGAGGAGAAGGAGGAAGAAGACGACTTATGACTGAGGAGAAGGAAGAAAAAAGTAGAGGGCATGGTCTGATTCATTATGATTTTGTATCGCGATGCAAAAATTAGATTAAGTAATATTTTATGTATCGCGGTATAAAATTGGATTTGATAATTAAAATTTATGTATTACGATGTAAAAAATAGATTTTGTAATTAAAATTGATTCCATTTAAATTGATGCATCGCAAATTCACAATGCAAAAATCGATGCACCGCAATGCATTTCTGTAGTGCACCTCAGGGCTCAGGCTCATTTCCTTTTCCGATTAAAAAATAAAACGAGACTGGAAAAGTTATAAACTTTAGAAAGTAGATTGACTCACAATTATTCCTAGTTTTTTTAGGGAAAATTCACGATCTTCCGGTTATAACCCGAACCGATTCAACTTGACTCATTTGAACCCGTTTGGTATTCGGGTTCTAACGGATTTTGACAGTTTCGACCCATTACATATTACAGCCTCGATTCATACCCAACTCAACCCACGCAATTCTCGTGCCTATCTAAAACCATCAAAAAAGCATATCAAAATAGATAAAAATGACCAGAAACAAAATTTTATTCAATCAGAATATGTATATAATACAGAAAAAGAATAAATCCATCCAATAAAATTAAATATAAAGTACTCCATCCAGTATCAACATAGCCTTCAATCCAACTATCCAAAGTTGAAACCACCAGATAAAATAGACGAATCAATGTCTCAAGAGAGACAGGAGGGAGAAGACAAGACTAGTTCCGATTACGGCACCGGATACAGGTAGAGAGAATCCTGCTCCGGCATCTGGAGATGGCGCCGGCGCCATCCCGTACTCCTGGGCTGAGGCTACCGATGATAATGCAACGGAAATGACGACCAAAAGGAAGGCATGGGAGATCATGTTAATTTGCGCCATTGTTGTGAGATTAAAAGATCGAATTTAAATGAAGTAGCAGGGGAGGAAAGTAGGGCTTTGCTTTGTTGGGTTGAGAGGGAAGGGAATGGTATTTAACTATTTATACGTGTTATTAGTGGGATCCACGGGGTAACGGCAACAGCTGGATTCGTGTTAGGTTCCTTCACCCAACAGCTCAGATGTGAAAACTAGATGATTGGTTCGCACTTTCCAATGGTGGGACACGACATCACCTATCAAAAAAAATACCTCCTTCCTAAATTATCGTCCTTCTTTTTTTTTTCGTTCGTCTCAAAATAATTGTCCACTTTGAAACTTACCTTTTTAGAATATTACTTTTACTACTTTACCTTTACTTTTTCACCATACTTTAATTATGTGTCATATACACGTGGGCTTTAAAGGAAACTACACATTAAACCAATATAAATAATCAAGTCAATTTTTTTTAATATGTACGTCAGGTCAACTAAGACAATAATTTAGGGACGAAGAAAGTAAATACTTTCTCCGGCAAAATATCTCCTTTCCTTTGAAAGTCAAACTTTAAAAAAATTATCTTAATTTTAGAAAATAGATTATTTAAATAAAATATAAAAAAGATTAATGGACTATTTGCTGTCAACATAAGAAGTAATAAATAAATAACAATGATATTTCTTGGCTGGTTGGATCTCATATCTTTTTTTACTATTTTACTCTTACTTTTTTATTTTATTTTAATTACATGTAATATACGCATGAGGTATAAAAGAAAACCATTCTTTATATTAATATTAATAATCAAGTCAATTAATTTTTTTAAAATTCATAATTTAGATCAAATATGATAATGATTCAGAACAAAGGGACTAATATTTTATTTTGAAATCTTTAGGTAAAAGTCCATTTATAAATTATAATAATGATAATTATGCCTAGATCGTTCACATTCTTTCAACTTTGCCCTTCCTCTAAGCATTTACATAATTATAATCAACTTCAAAGATATTAATAGATGTGTTTGAAGTTTTTTTCTTGGTACGATTGAATAAAAAAAAAAAAGGTCAAGAGAGAGTTCAAAACCATAAACTGAGTTACGAACTCATCAAAGAAAATAAATCAAATATATTTCATTATTGCTAAATTGTTGAAATGAGATTATTTTATTGGAACGATGATTATACAATTATTACGAATGTTGTCATTTGAATATTATGCCGCTATTAATGTCGGTTCTATACATTTCATTCAAGTTAAGGAGTCCAATATTTTATATGAGGATATTTCCAACTAAAAATTCAATTTAACCTTTCACTTTACTCTTTAGTCTTTACATATATTACAAACATCTTGATTATGCTCAAATATTTTTATAATTATGGTGAATTCCAACACTATTCCTATTTCTCTTAATTTGAATGGATAGGAAGAAGTGTTTATTAAGCGGAATGGAGAATTCATTCCTAGATAATTTAATTCTTACCTACTTTATACCAAAGAGGTCGCATGTCAAGGAGATTAGAGAGACGTGAAAAGGAAAATAAAATAAAATAAAATATAGGGCTACGGAAGTAGGAGATAAAAGAGTAGAAAATTGGGAAAGAAGAAGTGATAGTATTCCCCCGTCCCAAAATTATTTTTATTTATTTTGTTCATTTCAAAATAATTATCTGGTTTAAAATTTATTTTTAAAAATAATATTTTTACTACTTTATTTTTATTTTTTCATCATACTTTAATTATGAACTACATACATATGAGTTGTAAAAAAAATCACATATCAAAATAATATAAATAATCAAGTCAATTGTGTTTTCCTTAATCCGCGTGACTGGTGAGGATAATAATTTTGGAATGAACGGAATATATTAGAGATTTGGAAAATATTTTTTTTAATTAAAATTTCATTAATTGGCTATGTAAAATATTTTTACACAAGTGACATTTAGATAATGACATATGACTAACCAGAATCTAAAAAAATCGAGTGTCATGCTTCAAAAGCCGCTTGTATAAATACGATGAAAAGTGACATTTAATGCACTAGTAATGAAGGCGCCACCTCGGATTGTATTTCATAAAAAAAATATGCTATTGATAATTTAAACTATTTATTATTGTATTTCTACTTTTGGCTAAAGAAAATATTATTGCATATTTAGATTACCAGAGTGAGTTGCACAAAAAAAAATTCGTAAGAGTATCCCAATTGTATACAAAAAGACTCTTTTTTAGCATTTTCTTATTAAGAAGAGAAAAGTATATAATGTGAGAGAAATTCTTATACTTGCCATGTAGGAGAGAGAATATTTGATCTTCTCATTTAAGAAGAAACAACTGAGATAAGAAGAATGGGGGAGAGAGGGAGCAGTTTGGTGCACCGTTGGCCCAAAGCTGACACATGCACCACGCGCGTAGGGGAGGGGGCATGTGAAGTGGTTTAGTGTGGGCCAAGCGCCTGAATTCTTGGTTTTGAATTGAATTTCCTTTTTTCTTTTTTTTTTTTAAATCAAGCCTTTGTACCATTCCTTTGCACCTATGTGGGCCAAATTGAAATTTTTTTTATTTATAAATTCAATTTTATTTGTGTTTTAATCTTTATTTATTATTTAAATTATAAATTATATAATTTATGAGTAATTTATTATTTATAAATTCATTAACTTCTTTATTTAGAAATTAATTTATATATACAGAATATTTAAATATGAAATATATTAAATAAATTTATTTGTTTGAAAGATATAAAAATAAGATTGAAATATAAAGTTAATGATGTAGCAGTGAGACCCAATTAAGAAAATGTTAAAAATATTAAGAATGAGAAGATATACATTGTTAAGACAAAAACTTGTATAAGACGGTTTTATAAATATTTTTTGAATTAAGATCTGTAAGACGGTCTTATAGGAGACCTACTATATTCTTAAATTGAATAAGAAAAGAAAAATGTGTAGTTGTAGTAAATCCAGTTAAGAAGACATATAACAATATTGAACATTGAGGATGCTCTAAAGCACACAAAAAAGAACAAAGAAAAACCTGAACGTCATTGGTTTCTCATACCTTGTAACGGATCATAATCCTCGTCAATTACTTTAAAATGTGTCAACCATTGATTATATCCTCAATCTAACGGCCCCATTTTCTTCTTTCTTGAGAATTTTTCGAGGCCCCAAATTCAAAACTTGCCGCTCTTTCAAAATCCTCAACTTTAAATAGCAACCAAATCCCCCTGTCAGTTCATCATTCGTAACAGCCCAAAGTCCCCCTCTCTCTCTCTAGAACAAACAAACACAATCTCTCTCTAAAACGATGGCTCGTACCAAGCAGACCACAAGGAAATCTACCGGTGGGAAGGCGCCAAGGAAACAGCTGGCAACCAAGGCAGCCAGGAAATCGGCCCCTGCAACTTGAGGAGTGAAGAAGCCACACAGATTCAGGCCAGGAACGGTGGCGTTGAGGGAGATCAGGAAATACCAGAAGAGCACTGAGTTGTTGATCCGTAAGCTTCCATTCTAGAGGCTGGTTAGGGAAATCGCACAAGATTTCAAGACAGATCTGAGGTTTCAGAGCTCTGCTGTTGCTGCTCTACAAGAAGCAGCCAAGGCTTATCTAGTGGGATTGTTTGAAGACACAAACCTTTGTGCAATTCATGCCAAGAGGGTAACTATTATGCCTAAGGATATCCAGCTTGCTCGTAGAATCCAGGGAGAGAGAGCTTATAAATGTTTTCTTCTTTATTTCTCAGAGGTGTAACATTTTGGAGATTCAGAGGATGACTGGGAGAAACCGATATTTATGTCATTCGGTTCCTAACAAAAGTTTCACTATAAATTTATTCACTACTGATATTAAAATTACAATATGGATTTACTATTAAGGTATGTTTTGGATGTCTCAATTCTAGGACTTGGAATTAGAATTATGGACTTGAAATTGGAATTAAGATCTTCAAAATTAGTTTTGGTGATTTGTAATATTGTTAAAATTTAGACTTGGAATTGGAATTAGTGTCTTTAAAACTAGTTTTGTTGTTATGTAATATTGTTAAAATTTAGAATTGGAATTGAGTTAGAATTTTAAATACTTTAATTTTATAAAATTAATTTTTAACATTTTTTGTTAAGAAGGTTTATACCTTTGCTATTTCTAAATACTAACAAGCACAACTATTAGATTAAACTGCATATTTTATATACTAATAAAATTTTATTTAGCTATAATATATAATTACAATTGAATTTTACATAGTATCTAAATAATAAAATTGTTATGATTTTAAAGGTAAATTTCATGTTATTTAAATTTTATAGAATTTGAATATTTATTGAATTTAAATTTAATGCATTGAAACAAACACTAAAATATTTTTTTAACAATATATATAAATATATACACTTAAAAATTACATTATTCATTTGTTATAATTGAATCTATTATTATAAAAATAAGTAACTATTTTTTTGGTCCTTTAATTATTGCCTTGTTTGCTTTGATATACTTTATTTGTTCCTAAATTATCATCCTCATTTCCTTTTTTGTCTGTCCCAAAATAATTGTTCAGTTTGAAACTTACTTTTTTATAACATCACTTTTATCACTTTATCCTTACTTTTTCACTCTATTTTAATTATGAGCCACATAGACATGTGCTTTAAAGGAAACTACATATTAAACTAATATAAATAATCAAGTCAATTGTTTTTTCTTAAACTGTGCGTTGGATCAATTAGGACGATTATTTAGGGACGGAGAGAGTATAATTTAGGAAAATAATATTTGATAAAATTATTAATATTAGTATAATATATAGATCCAAGTATAAAGAAAATATAATACTTTTTTTGTTTTTAAATCATCGTTCTCTTTTTTGTTGTTTGTTTTACTAATATTTATAATACAATCAATTATTTTTCTTAAATGGTGTGTTGGGTTTAAAATGACAATAATTTGAAAGTGGAGGGAGTAATGAATAATAGAGTTTACCTATAACTATATATCATTCTATCAAAATAGTTGCTGCCTTAATGTTTTTGGAGAGCCAAGTGAGAAGATTATAGATGTTTCGATTACAGCTCCTGATATTAGTAAAGAGAATCTTGCTCCAACATCAGGAGATCTTGTTGACGTTGTCCCATACTCCTACGCGCGAAACTGTGGTGGCTATCGCCGAAAACACGGTGGCGATGATGACCAAAAGGAAGATGTTGCTAATCATGCTAACTTTTGCCATTGTTGTGAAATTACAAAGAACACATAAGAGTGATTTTGTGAATGAGAGGAAATTAGGAAATGTTTTGTTGTTTGATGCATGGAGTTAGGGATTATAGTTGGTACAATGGAGTAGCATTTGCGCGTTACTGATCAAATCATCCTTCCAATGGCAGATCATTCGGTAGCTTAATTAGGAAAGTAAAATTTGGGTAGCTTTGTACGCTCTCAGAAGCCAAGGGAGCCAGTTGCAAAAAATCCAAAATGACAATTGTTAAGAATGGGACGGCTCGATTAACCAGTCAACAGGCTAGTTCCCTCGAAGGGAACTGGACATAGCAAGTAGTAGGACTTGATTGGACCTCAAAGGGGGGTGCGGGGGCGTAGTCCCCTGCGATACGCGATACGGACTATATGGGTTTTGGACAAGAGAATTGCAGGCTTTGGGTTTGGGTGATCGCTCAACGTTTTGACTGGGCGATCGCTCAGTGAAGTATTCTTCAAAGCGTGCATTGTGGATTTTGCGCGGTCACCCAACACTTGGGCTGAGCGACCGCTTGTAGACACCTCAATTTCGTACCCCTGGTATTGAACATGACATAAAATATCAAGACCTGTTAAAAGGCTAACAAATGTCAAAGTTTCATGGTTTAGATTGCAAAAAATGCAAAAGAAATGAAATGATGCATGAATAGTGAATTGTAGGGGCCAAGGTGCCAAAAATCGAAACAAGAGAAGCCCGGGGAATTACCCAGGACCCCCTGGGCGCCACTCCTAACATGTTTGGGTGCCGCACCCACTTCCATTGTGGCTGGCACCCAACAGTTCCCCTGTACTGTAGTGTTCTGCCTCCGGTACAATTCTCTTAGCGCGTGGTACAAGCCGATGAAGCACAGAAAAAAAATCTTAATGACGAAGGAATCTCCACTCCCACCTATAAATAAAGGTGCCCGGCTTCAGAATTGGGACACAAAATTTTTACACCATTTCACCGCGTAGTTTGTGAAACTCTTCCGAGAGAACGCTAAGAGAAATTTTCCTCTAGCTCCAAAGCTCTGCCAAATCTCCCCCAAACACTAAAACTCACCGCCCAAAATGAAACCTAGTTGCCCTGCTAGGATTCCGCCCTATTCCACTAGTCCAAAAATCCCAAAAAGAGCAGTTGCCCTGCCCGAATCCAGACGCCAAATTAGCAAAAAAACAAGCAGTTGCTCTGCCCGATTTGCGCTGTAAGCAAGCAAACAACAGTAAAAAAAATAAGCAGTTGCTCCGCCCGGTTCCCGAGGCCAGAAAGAAACTTTCGGAAGCAGTTATTATGCCCGAATCCCCGCAACAACAAAACAACAGTAAAAAAAGACTCCCTCTTCCTGAAGGACAGAGCGAGCGCACCCTAAGCCTGCTAGAAGCTAGTTGGTACAAGATAAAACCCCCACACTTCAAGAGGTAGGTTATTTAAAGTTTTATTATATAAAAAGTGTTATTTAGACTAACAAAATGTAAGCAAAATAAACAGTTATGCTGCCCGAAATTCTATAGAAAATAGCACTAAAAAGAACTATTATTATGACCAAATATTTATAAATGTATTTGTAACTCCCGAAAAGAGGCTGTAGCAAGTGTTGTAATAATATATGTACAGATGTATATATTTTAAATACTTTATTTCATCTGTTAAATAAATATAAAAAACATATTTTAGCCAAAAACTATTTTGAGACCGAAAGGGCGAGTTGGGTGCCTAACACCTTCTCACCTCGTAACTTAGCTTCCGAACCCTTTGCAAATCTGGTTATATTTGGTTTTTCTTTGTTTTTCCTTAAAATAAAGATGGCGACTCTGTTTTAACATTTTGAGTCCACAAATGAGGCCGGGCGTCTTTCACGCGCCTTAAAAAGTTTTGATTTTGTTTTCCTTTAAGGGAAAATGAAAATGTGAAAATTCGGGGCACTCACACCGTTCAGCCCTGTTTTTAGGGGTTTTCAGCTTGTCCGTTTTTTAGCCTTTTAAAGGTTTTAGGGTTTCTATTGTACATATATAAATAGTTGTATACCTTTGAAGGCAAGTGTCTCTAATAAAATTTCGATAGTCCGTTGGCCCCAATCTCTCTCCCTCTCTCTCTCTCTCTCTCTCTCTCTCTCTCTCTCTCTCTCTCTTTTGTGATTGATCCTATTATACTCTGTTAAATTATTTGTTAGTCTTCCGCTGTGCACAACAGTTGGTATCAGAGCATATGTCAACATGTCTGCTTTAGGATCAGGTTTCTCTTCTTCCAAACAAGAAGTTCAGAAGTTCGATGGAACGGGGAATTTCGTTTTGTGGCAGAGAAGGGTTAAGGATGCCTTGGTACAGGCTGGTTTAGGGAAGGTTCTTCGGAACAAAACTAGACCTAAAGATGTAAAGGAGGATGATTGGAAGGAACTCCAATGGAGGGCTGTCTCAACAATTCGTTCGTGCCTTGCGGACGAATTGGTGTATCCTGTAATTGATGAATAGTCGGCTACACAGGTATGAGAAATTTTAGAAGCTAAATATATGTCAAAATCCTTGTCAAATAAGCTACATCTCAAGCAAAGATTATATATGGGCTTAAGATGGTAGAAGGGGCTGATCTCAACACTCACATAAACACGTTTACGCAAATCATCAATGATTTGCTACGAGTGGAACGTTTGAGGAAGAAGGCAAGGCGTTGATGCTGCTAAACTCGTTGCCGACTTCCACAATGTATGAAAATCTTGTAACTACGTTGACGTGGGGGAAAGATACTCTTTAGTTGAGACCTGTTACAGAGCCTCTCTTAGCTTTTAATCAACGAAAGAAAACAGTTGTTGATGAACCGTTAGGAGAAGGGTTGTATATGAAGGAGAACAAGGATCGTGGGAGGACACAATCCAGAGACAACTCAAAGAATTATCAGAATTCCTGGTCGCAGTCAAGGAAGAAGTACAAGGGGAATTGCTACAAGTGTGGGAAGAAGGGGCACAAGAGGTAGGATTGTCCGGAGAAGGGCAATAATGGTACTGGTTCGTCGAAGTCAGTTAATGTGGTTATGGATGGTTCAGATGAAGATGGTGATATGCTCTCAATTTTATCAACAGTAGATCGCCCTACAGATTTTTGGATTCTGGATTTAGCATGTTCGTTTCATGTAACGTCCAATCGTGATTGGTTTGACACCTACAGGTCAGTTAATTCTGGAGTAGCTACTATGGGTAATGGTGCATCTTGTAAAATTGTTGGCATAGGTACTATTAGAATTAAAATGTTTGATGGTGTGGTACGAACGTTGTGTGATGTTACACATGTACAGAAAAGTTTTTAAAAATCTGATCTCATTGGGTACTTTAGACTGTAATGGCTGTAGTCATAGATCTAAAGACGGTATGATGAGGGTTTGTAAGGGTGCATTTGTGGTGATGAAGGGTGAGAGGGGATCCAAAAATATCTATAGATTGCTCGGTAGTACTGTTGTAGGTGGAGCTAGTTTTGTAGAGTCATAATCTGAAGTAGATGAAGCCATTACTCTTTGGCACATGAGATTAGGTCACATGGGGGATAGAGGTATGAAGGAGCTTCATAAGAGGAATCTGTTAAAGGGTGTTAAAACTTGCAAACTTGATTTTTGTAAGTATTGTGTTATTGGAAAGAAAAACAAAGTGCAATTCAAGACGGCTAAACACACAACAAAGGGAATCCCTGACTACATTCATACTGATGTTTGGGGGCCAGTGAGAACAACATCAAGGTATATATGGGCATTTGTACTTTGTGACATTTATTGATGACTTTTCGAAGAAGGTTTGGGTTTACTTCATGAAGCACAAGAATGAGACTTTTGAGAAGTTCAAATTGTGGAAGGCTGAAGTGGAAAACCAAACGGGCAGAAAGGTTAAATGTTTGAGAAGTGACAATGGTACAGAGTACACGTATAAGGGGTTCAAGATGTTTTGTGTGGAGCATGCAATCAAAAGGCACTATACAGTACGCAAGACACGACAGCAAAATGGTGTGGCAGAAAGGTTAAACCGATCTATTGCGGAAAGGGCTCGGTGTCTACGATTGAATGCGGGGTTAGCAAAGTGTTTTTGGGCAGATGAAGTGAGTATGGCATGTTTCTTAATAAACAGATCACCAAGGGCGTCACTAGACTTCAAGGTTCCAAAAGAGGTATGGATGGGTTCTGAGGTAGACTACTCTAATATTCGGGTGTTTGGGTGTCCATCCTATGTGCATATACCTAGTAAAGAAAGATCGAAGCTGTATCCAAAGTCCAAACAGTGTATCTTTCTCGGTTTCGCGAAAGGGGTAAAGGGTCACAGACTTTGGGATCCCAAGTCAAGCAAGGTGGTGATCAGCAGGGATGTGGTTTTCAATGAGAAAGCTATGCTAAAGTGTACTCATGAATAAAAGGAGAAACATGTGCCAGATCATGTTATTGAGGTGGAGCTACCAGAGGTGGATTTGGATCGCACTCTTCCCGATCCCGAGGTAACTACACAAGGAGTTGAAGAAGAAAATCCTTCAAGTGGAAGACCCAAGAGAACAATCAAACCACCAGTCAGGTATGGGTTTGAAGATTTGGTTTCATATGCTCTTGTTCTTAGTGGTGGAGATCCAAATACTTATCAGGAAGCGATCAAAAGTCCAGAAAAAGATAAGTGGGTGACTGCTATGACGGAAGAGATGGAATCACTTCACAAGAATAACACATGGGAGTTGGTGGAACATCCAAAGGGAAGCGAGTAATTGGTTGTAAATGGGTATTCAAGCGAAAGGAAACAGTATCAGAAAAAGAGAGGGAAAAGTTCAAGGCACGGTTAGTGGCAAAGGGTACTCGCAGCAACAAGGGATAGATTATAATGAGATTTTTTCGCCTGTTGTGAGATACACTTTGATCAGAATTGTGTTGAGTCTTGTAGCACACTATGATATGGTGTTAGAGCAGATGGATGTGAAGACTGCTTTTCTACACGGTGAGTTAGAAGAACAGATCTTCATGGAGCAGCCACATTGGTTCAGTCATCTTGGACAGGAGCACTTAGTTTGTAAACTGAAGAAGTCACTTTATGGGCTGAAGTAGTCTCCGCGACAGTGGTACACCAGGTTCGATACTTATATGGTTAGGATTGGCTATAAGAGGTTTGAGTATGATTGCTGCGTATATGTGAGAAGCCTTGATGATGGCTCTATTATTTTTCTGTTACTGTATGTGGATGATATGCTTATTGCTAGTAGAAGTGTGAATGAGGTCAAGAAATTAAAGACCTTGTTAAGTAAGGAATTTTACATGAAGGATTTGGGGGCTACCAAGAAGATTCTTGGTATGGAGATTCGCCGAGACAGAAAATCTAGAAGATTGTGGTTGTCTCAAGCCGATTATGTTGAGAAGGTGTTAGAGAGGTTTAACATGGGAGATGCAAAACCAGTGACAACACCGTTGGCGAATCACTTCAGTTTATCTACCTCAAATTCCCCAACTACAGTTGAAGCAACTCAACACATGTCAAAGGTTCCCTATGCAAGCACAGTGGGATGTCTCATGTATGCCATGGTATGTACTAGACCAGATTTGGCACTTACAATCAGTGTGGTAAGCAAGTATTTGGCTAATCTAGACAGACATCATTGGGAGGCTGTTAAATGGATTTTTAGATATTTGAAGGGCACTGTGGACTATGGTATTATGTTTGAGAAGCAGAGTGTGGGGCTTTCAGTCGTAGGGTATGTTGATTCAGATTAGGCAGGCGATAATGATTGTAGGAGATCTACCACAGGTTATGTGTTTAGCCTAGTATGTGGACCTATATGTTGGAGAGCTATGCTGCAGGCCATTATTGCATTGTCTACGACGGAGGTGGAATACATGGCAGCTGTTGAAGTTGCAAAGGAAGCTATATGGCTTAGGCGCTTAGTCAAGGTGTTGGGTGTTCAGCAAGGTGGAGTTTTGTTGCATTGTGACAGTCAAAGTGCAATCTACTTAGCGAAGAATCATATTTATCACTCAAGGATGAAGCACATCGATGTGAGGTTTCACAAGATTCGTGAGTTGATTGATAATGAGAATATTCTGCTCGAGAAGATTCACACCACATATAATGCTGCAGACATGTTGACGAAGCCAGTTGTAACTAACAAGTTCAAGCATTGTTTGGATTTGTTGCACATCGCTCGCTGTTAGAGATGTGGGAGGTCCAATTCTACAGGTGCTCAAGGTGGTTTAGGGTTTGTGTTCTTTTTCTTCTAAGGGGGTTGGGTGAATACTCGCCAAGGTGGAAATTGTTAAGAATGGGATGGCTCGATTAACCAGGTAACAGGCCAGTTCCTTCCGGGGTTTTGGATAAGAGACTTGCAGGTTTTGGGCTTGGGCGATCGCTCAGCGTTTTGGCTGGCGATCGCTCAGTGAAGTATTCTTCAAAGCGTGTATTCTGGATTTTGTGCGGTTGCCCAGCACTTGGGCTCAACGACCGCTCAGCCCCGTTTTTAAGGTTTTTCAGCTTGTCCGTTTTTTAGCCTTTTAAGGGTTTTAGGGTTTCTATTGTACACATATAAATAGTTGTATACCTAGAACGTTTTAAGGCAAGTGTCTCTAATAAAATTTCGATAGTCCGTTGGCCCAAATCTCTCTCTCTAGATAGAAGAAGATATATAGATATAGAAATGAAAATAGAGAGGAAAGATGAAGAAGAAGACTTAAGAAGATAGAAAAAGGAAATGGATAGATGAAGATAAAGAACAAAGGATTCAACCAAATAAAATATAATAAAACGAATTTGATGGTTACTTACTTCTTCGATGGCTCTGATACCAATTGATGTGAATCTGGGTTAGGATTCGAGCCAAGATCGATTCGAAGATTAACGGGACCCTCAATGATAAACAAAGAACGCAGAATTAGAACAGCGAACAATGAAAGTAATGAGAATAACGATAAAAACGAAAATAACGAAATAAGAGAAAGGATAGAAAGAGTCTCCCTTGACCCACTAGTCACAATTGACTAGGAACCTTGGTGTGAACAAGAACCGTCGACGCGATTGCCTACGACCCACGAACACTGAACACCACAATCCCCCGACTCACAAAGATTGATAAGTTCAAGGTTTGGTTTCTAGTCCAAGAAACCGGATAAACTCACAAACTCAATGTTGAAACAAGTGTATGAACACTCGAACAAAAAATGCACTTTGCATAATTGATCCAAGATCGATCCTATTATACTCTGTTAAATTTTTTGCTAATCTTCCGCTATGCACAACAACAACCCGCAAAAGGGAAAAACGTAGCCAAAGAACACAGTCAACAGTCTGATTTGAAAAAGGAGGTTGACACTCAATTATCTACCTTTCCATGTGTCGCCGTTTGAATGGTCTGCCATATTTTTTGCTTTTTATCCGGTTTTTAGCCTGTTTTTTCACTTCAAAAATTATTTCTTTTTCTATATATATATATATATATATATATATATATATATATATATATATATATATATATATATATATATATATATATATATTATCTATAAATAGACTTGGTTGCATTTGGATATCAACTCAATTTTTCTACAATTTTTTGATATATAATACATAATGAAATAATATAATTTAGATAAAGATAGTGGAATATGTAAAGTTATTGAGGTATGTGCCACCACTATAAGTTATTTTTTTGTTGGGTATTTTAGAGTAATTTAAAGATGTTTTTTATCCCGCATGTACACCAATTAAATGATTTTAAATTAGAATTGGAACCTCTAAAACCAATTCTGTTGTTTGGGTACACAATTAAAATTTTGAATTAGAATTGAATTACAAATTCAAATGCCCAAATTCGTTAAAACTAATTCTATGCTAAAACTTATTAATAGTGTTCTAAAACTCATTGCCTAGCTCTTTCTAGCTAGGTGCTAGACGCCTCGCCACTGCTGCGAGTTACTTCAAATCGCCAGAAAAATTGACTGAGAAAATAATCGCTTCCTTCTCGTCCTAGTCGCCGCCTAATTGGTCAAGTCGGGGCCTATGTCTAACCCGACCGAACTTAATATATTTTTCTAGCTTCGTTTTAGAGATTTTATTCCTTGTTGGTGTGTGTGCGGCAAATTGGAGAAGGAAGGGGAAGTGGTGATGGTGAGGAAGAGAGGGAGGCAAAAAGGAAGGGGGCTTGATTTTATGGGTATTCAGAGGACTAAGAGATGTGATACTGTCAAGATATTAAACAGCTGGAGGAGGAAAGAGAGTAGGAACAGCAGGAAAATTGAAGGGGGATGAAAAAAATGAGGAGGAAAGCCGGAGAGAGAGAAGAAAAAAGGGAGAGGAAGAAGAAGGGATATGTCAGGAATAATTAAATGGGATTGTAGGTAGGTAGTGAGTGGGTGGAGTATGGTTTAATGATTAACTGAGAATTGTCATGCGGAGAAACCGAGAAAGTCATTAGAGCATCTCCAAAGTTAAATCTTTTTACACATCATGTTAAATCATTAGAGCATCTCCAATGTTAAATCTTTTTACACATCATGTTAAATCTTCCGACACATTTTCTTAGTTGGGTCTCACTACCTCCTACACACTTTACTTTTCTTATCTATTTAAAAACATATCTTTAAATTCCTAATTTTCTTACAAATCTTCTTTACACACAAAATAATAAATTTAACCCCTCCAAATCGGTCACACACAAATACACAAGAAGATTCTTTTTTTCCTTCTTCACCAAGAAGAAAAATCTTCTCTCTCCTGCGTGGCAACTCTAAGAAGTTATCCTCTAATGTGTAAATTATCTTCTTAGAGCATCCCCAATACTTCTCTTCCTATTTTATCTTCTTAGCCGGGTTCCATTATCACATACACACTTTTCTCTTCTTATTCTAATTAAGAATATATCTTCCAATTCATAATCTTCTTAGAGCATGTGAAATGGTGTATTATAGAAGAAGCTTGTAGGGAGTATGTGCTACAATGGAGTTCTTGGAGGGATTTTAGAGGGTTCTTATATGGGCAAAAGGGAGGTTGGGAGCCTCTTTAGCTCCTGGAGCTTAAGCCAAAAGTAATGAAAAAATGGTACCATTTCTATGAAAAGCTCAGTAAAACTCATCGTTTCAGACTAAAAAAAGATGAGAAAAGTTGTCTCCTCCGTAGCTCCTACAAAGCTATGTCATAGCTATGATAATCTACTTTTACGCATGTCTAATTTTGCACAAGGAGGCTAATTATCCCCCCCCCTCTCGATTTCCGGCCATTTTCAGTCATTTTTTACTAAAAAATAAATAAATAAATTAATTGGAAATGAAGTACAAAATTTCATCTTGAAATAGAAACTTTGTTTACTTCATTTGGGGTACCAGAATCATTTTCTAAGAATTTTTCAAGCTTTCCTCCATTTCCCCTCTATTCTCTCTCTTTAATTTCAAAATTATTAAATTAACAAATATCAAATTAAAACTTTGTCAACAAAAATATGTATTAATATAAATAAGATATAAAGATATTAAAGTAATGAAGATAAAGATTGTGGAGTCTATGTTTATAAAGTTATTGGAGTTTGTGCTACTATTGGAAGAATTTTTTGTTTGAGTAACTAATAGGTAGCTTAAGGGTATTTTTGTCAAAAAAAATTGGGTAAGCTCCCAATAAGCTCCTTGCCATTGTTCTTGCTCTTAATTGGTATTTTTTGTTTTAGTAACTAATAGGTAGCTTAAGGTAGCTTCTTCTTACACATATTCTTAGTTGGATCTCACTGCCACCTCATTAACTTTATACTTCAATTTTATTTTTATACTTCTCAAACAAATAAATTTATTTAACTTTATTTAATATATTTCATATTTAAATATTCCATATAAATAAATTAATTTATAAATAATGACATTAATTAATTTATAAATAATAAATTACTCATAAATTAAATAATTTATAATTTAATTAATAAACTATTTATAAAACACATATTATGCATAACTCATAAAATAACATAGGGAAGAAAGAAAATAAAGAAAAAAAACACAAAAAAAAAAAAACCACTAACAACAAACGGCTAGTTTGTAAAAAAAATAAAAATAAATTAAACACCCCCCAACGGTCAAGAAAGCAGAAGTGCAGAACGACTACATTAAAAAAAATTAAATTTAAAAGCAGCAGCTGGGATCCACGCCTTTCGCCCTTCCACGCTCCTATACTGTGCGTGTGGTGCACGCACCTACTTTAAGCAAGCGGTGCACCACACTACTGCTTCCCCTGCCCATTCTTCCTCCAACTGTTTTCTCTTCCTATTTTGGAAGCTCACACCTCCTCTCTCCTAGCTGGCCACTTTGAAAGATTTTGGAGGAAGATTCACCATTGCAAAATGCTCTCTTCCTAAGTAGAATATGGTTTAGGAAGAGAGCAATGGTGATGCTCTAAGCAAGAAGAAAGCTAAGAAGACAACATTGGTGGTGCTCTTATAATTGCTTTGTTAGTATTTTTTTTTTCTGCTTTTTATTTTTAATTGTTAAGTTTGTATGGTTTGCTATTTATTATCTTTGGGGTTGCTGGGATTTTTTTTAGAAAGGTTGGAGGGGATATATACTTTACTCCAATCCCTAATATTATTATTAATACTTTTGAAAGACTACAAAAGTATTTAAGACAGTGCAATTCGGTTAGAACAATGGTGTCTCTAGTGAGGCTCGAGTAACAGTGCCTTTCGGCTTCAACGAAAGTGCCTTTGGTGAGGCTTGAGCAAGCAACAATGTCTCTGGTGAGACTTGAACACTCAACCTCTGTGTTAAGAGAAGTGAGCGGTACCAATTGAGCTAAAGCTCTTTAGTGGTTGTTGTTAATTAGGATTAGTGGTAAGTTTGTATAGTTTGTCAATTTTACAAATGTAGACAGATGTTTGATGAAATGACAAACATAGTTTTAAAAAAAATTTTAATTTGTTTTAAATATAGGCCCTTACTACACTCCGCCTATGCCCATAAGCGCTATGGTGCCACCTGGCGGTCGCCTAGCGATTTTTAAAACATTGCCTAATAATTTGAATTCAAAATTTTATTCCCTTTTTTTCTCAATTACTTTACACAATAACTCACCCTTCTTTCCACCACCATCATCACCACCACAACTGCCGACCACCACCACCGCCCGCCACCTCCACTGACCACCATCGATCACCAACTCCAGCAGCCGCTGCCTTTGGCCACCATCGCCGCCCGCCGCCTACTCCGGCATCAACCACCGTCGTTAACCACCACCATATGTGCTATTTATTTTAAAAATATAAAGAGTTTTATCATTTTTGTTTGTTAGGTTTGAACCTTTGTTTTTTGAAATCACTAACCACCACTACAACCAGGCTAGACTAGATATTTGAAAAATCATTGCAATATTATTTTAAATACAATCTAGAATTACAATTGAATTCCCCATTATCCAAACTATGAAATTGTTATGATTTTGAAATTTTTTTTTACATTATTTAAAATTTATGAAATTTGAATGTTTATGGAATTCAAAAAGGGATGTATCCAAACGCACCCTAGAATTACAAAACCAAAGTCACAAAAATCGTAATGCCAAGACACCCTTAGTCATCTACATATCTTTTTAATATGAGATTTATTAATTAGTGGAATAATGCAATACGTTTTAAAGTATTTTAAGCTTGACTATGAACAACTTAATTAACTATTACTTGGAAAAATGATCAATTTTGACTTTTGTTGTGTGATTTTCAAGTGATCACTAAATTCTATCGTAAGGCACGGCTATTCATGTAATATTTAGGATGTCGATCTCACAGGGATTTTAAATCAAGTACCGTAGAACTCACAATTAAATTTATCTAGACGAATTGATTTCAAGATTTTTGTTGTGATGAGTAAATGAAACTAGCAAGATTAAAGTAACTAAATTAAAACACAAAATTAAATTTTCGATTGAAAATAATAATTAAAAAGGTTTTAGGAGTTTGGTTTCCCATAACAATGAATTTATAAGTTCCGTAACAATCTTTCCGTTCACAATAAATGTCAAAGTTTTGAAGGTGAATTACATAAAAATAGCTAATTGTATTCTTCCGAACTACTTTCAACCGTGCATAGATTAATTGAAATCCGACGTTTTACTAAATGAATTAAACTAAACTCATTATGTCCTACGATTCATTTAGGCGCCATTTGTTTCACAAAAAATGACTTCCGAAAAACGTTTTCCTCATTTTTCGGTGTTTGGTAACCTTAGGAAAATGTAGTCAACGTAAAAGCTTTTCCAAGTCAACGGAAAATTAAGCATTCTTTTACAGAAAATGGCTTACGGATTCATTTTTCGTAAATAATTTTTCAAATGTTCGAGTACCCCTCCGCTTCCTTCCACAATTATACATATTTAAATACACGCACAATATTTCACTCAACAAATAAATTGTTTACAAATATAAATAGAGTTTGTCCACACTATTTATAAATTATAATTTTAATAAATATTCACTACGTTATAAAATTAGTATCAACGTTTTCCTCATGATCCAAAGGCCGCTTGCATAAAAAAATTCTACGCCAGAGGGAAACACATTTAATTCTTTTGAAACTGACACTTTTATCGTTGTATTTTTATTTGCTTTCCGTACACCTTCATTATTAGTACTTTTTATCCTACAATATATTTCCTTTCCACTATAAGTATTTCTAAACTCTCATTCTTTCCCCAATTTGCTTGCTACAACAATATTGAAATGGAGCGGTTTTTTTTTTAAATAGAAAGTGAGATTTAAACTTTGACCCCTTAATTTTACACGTCGTCATGCCAATTGACATGTTTTAACGTCACATTATGACCTTCATTAAGATTTTGACAAAAGACATGCAAAATGACAAAATTGTAATTAAACTGGAAACGAGGAATTTTCTATGTAACAAACTATACTTCCATAATTCTTAATAACTTTAGGGAAAAATCTATCCCATATTGCAACATCAAAACTTTTAAATATCTATACAAGGTCCTAGCTAGTGAAATGAAACATAATTAGCTACAATGCAATCAAACTAAAATTTCTTTAGAGTTGTACATTTTTCAAAAATCGAAGTTGAAGCTGTTACGATCAGTTGCCACCAATACATCATCGCCTAGCTAATCAATATTGAAGTTCATGGCAACTTCATCTTTTCCATATTTTCTTTTGTCCAGTCTTCCTCTTGTTGGAGTCTGCGTAGTTGAGCTTCTAACCAACGACAGATTGCTAGCAATAGAATAACATAGATTTTCCTTCTGCATTTTAAAAAGTCAAGAAATGAGAGAGAATTTTTTTAAAAGGGCTAGCTAGTTAAATTGCAAAAAATATATGAGTACCTCTCATTGGATGGTCTATCTTTGTCATTGTAAAACTTTTCTTCTCGTCTGAGTTGTTTAGCGGTGCAAATCTAGGCAAGAGTTTGAGTCTTTCAATGAAAAATCAACTTTTATGTAATAAAGACAGAGAGAGAGAGAGAGAGAACCTAGATACTGCGGGGCAAGTAGGGACCGAGCGGAATAATAACGATTTTCCCATAATAAAAATATTAACTTTGAGATATACATATGATTTACACAAAAATAAAAAAGTTGAGGAATTGAAAGGGGAGAAATCTATATATAGTCGGTTCAACCTCAACTATAGTTGTTTATGTAGAACTAATATTTTACGAAAATAAGTAGTAGACTAAAACAAAGTTTACATCTCCAAAATCACGAAAAAGTGCTCAACAACAACTCCTTGTCCACATTTAATGTGCCAAGGAGGCAAAAAGCTCAACATAGGCCAAAAGAGAGCTACAAGAAAACAGGGCAACAACAACGGAAATTTGCAACCGAATTGAAATCGGTTGCAAGTTGAAAGGCAAGCTACGAAATCCAACGTGCTATTTAATTTTTTAATGGACACTGCAACGGAAACTACTTTAGTTGCAATACTTTTGGTGGGAATAATTGGAGGGAACTATGCCACCCAATTAGAAACAAATCTTGCAACTGATGCAATTCTATTTCAAGGTTATGTTTCAAGTTCTGTTGCAAGCTAAAAAGTGTACCTCTTATTCCTAACCTAGAAACCTATTTTAGTCACCTTTTTTTGGGGGGAATGGAGGGAACATATGGCACCTAAATTGCAACAATTTTACAACAATTTTAGATTTTTATTTTGTTAAATTGCAATACCTATATAATAGAAAAACCTAAACCTAGCCTAAATTAATTAAAACCCCCAATTTCACACCCATCAGTTTTTCTCTCTCGTGCGCAGACCTCTCTCCGCTGGTCTCTCTCCTTCGGCCTCCTCTTCTTTCGTCTTCTTCCAGCGCCACAACACACGCCGTCATCCTCACTCTCGGACTTCAAAGGAGTTTGGTCATCTGATTTTAACGATTTCACTTCCTCCAAACAAGGTATTCTCTCCCCCTATGTACAACTTTGTGAGACTTACAATTAGAAAGTTCCATTCTTTCAGCTATGTGGAATGTAGGTGGGTGGTTTAATGAGCAACTGATGAAAGTTATGATTTGGCGGGTTGGGGGGTTGTAAATATGTAAATTAGAAATTTTTATACCTGCAAGAGTATGGAAGATTTTAGCTAGTCATAGGTTTCATGACAATTTTGGGCTTGTGTTTGTGATTGCTTCTTAATCTTAATTTTTGTGGTTGAGCGTAGGAACAATATGAATAAAAAAAGGGTTTTAAAGTTACAAGAGATATTAATCAGGGTTAATATATAGATGGGTGAATCATAAGCCTGAAAAATGTTATTTGCACCAAAATCAAATGATAAGAAGCATTATTCCTCTATACAACTAATTTTAGATGAGTTTTACTGTGGTTTATTTATGCTAGCACAATCTAATAATTGGGCCCACATATGTAGTTGACTATCTTTAGCTCATGTGATTTAGAATTAGAAGTTAATATATGATTTGTTTGTTTATTGTCCCCAATTGTTTGACATAATAAACCCGACTGTTTAAAGTTTCTTGTTTTGTTTGTCATGACTGTGGCAAAAGATCAGCATATGAAGCACAAAATAGTATTTCTGCGTCTGATGTCCTGATTTGGGTAGACTGGTAGAGTAATCCACTCCACATACATATAAGATATTTTCTACATGTAAGATCTAACATATAAATTGAACTATTTTATGAGTATCAGTAAATTTGGCATTCACATGCAGTTCTGATTTTTCTTCCTGCTTTTTCATTCCAATGTCAGCTTTTGTTTGTGAAAGTGATGTGCTTTCAGTATCAAGTTCTTCGCTTTCTGAGATTTTCATCATCTGATGTGATTTTATTCGGGATCCCGTTTGTTTGGTGACAAATTGACCTGTTTTTTGATGTTTCTCTTCTCTATCACTAACCATACCAATAACCGTAGTTGAATTGTCTTCCAAATTCTTCATTCTTGTTTCAGACAGAGATGAGGAGTCCCCTCTTTTATCAACTTCTGACACTTCGGCTATTTGTTGTGACTCCCTTCTGTACGTATCTTGGCTAGCAACACAGCCAGTTGTTTCACAATGTGCTCCTTTTGTTTCCTGAACCAAACACACTGATGTACTTTCATTTTCCTCCACACCACTATATCTCTTTTGCGAGCTGGAAGCTGCTTCAACAACAGTGCTATGTAACTCTGGCATTCCCGAGAATTGTTTATACTTTATTCGCGATTCAGACTGTCCACTAATTCTATCATCATTCTTGCTATGATGATGTGTTGTTCCCTCATTGATATTCACAGCCAAAGTTGATTCCTAATACAGTGTAAAAACTTGAGCACTTCAAGTTTTAATCCCAGCCCTCTTTAACAGCCCCCAAACCCGTTTCTTAAACCCTTTCCCAAATAAAAGACTACCTATTTTCTTTTCCTTTTCTTTAATGAACTAGGCTGCCCAAACTAATCTCACAATAACCCCAAACTCCCTAGCAATTTGTTTATACTACTAACTTGTTCCAGCTTTGGGACTACTAAAAGTCGCACAATTAATCCTTCCCAAACAGCCCTGTTTTTCAGAACATAACCCTTACAAAACCCGCCTCTAACATAGCCTTGAAACACCAATTTCGATCAGCCAAAAAACTGCCCAAACTGCATGAACAAGCTATCCAAACACGAGCCCAAAACAGGCCCGCAGCAGCCCCTGAATACACGCACAAAATAAAGAAGGGATAGGCGGACTCACCGGTCGAACTTCACTCGCTCGACGTAAAGAAATCCGACGGACAATCAAACACAGATGTCAGATGTAATGTAACAGGAGATCAGATTTTTCCAGAATTGTAATGTCCTGTGTTTAACATGGAAGATATGGCTCAACATTTTGTCTTTATGTTTAAGGGCCTTTCATTCCATATGTTGGTTTGACAGAGTAAGTTTTGTTTCTATATTTCACTTTTAATTATCTGGACATGGCAATGTTTCTGCAGCATTTAACTTTTTGTCTTCTTGTTAGTACTTCACGGGAGACATCTCATATAACTCTAACTGAGAAGTACTCTCATTGCAGGTTGTTGTACTAGCTGTGCTGTTCGTATAAAGTTTGGAGAAATTAGACAGCCTGAAGCATAAGGGATTTCTGCAGAATTGAGATATAGGTTCGTATAATAATCTTTTTAATTCATGTAATTACTTGGCTTGTATCTTTACATATTTTCTGTGTACTAGGGCCTTACAATTTTCCTTCATGTTCTGAGCTCTTCTGTGAATTCCCTCTTCCGACGATTGTTATACTGCTCTAGTTTGATTTGTTTAAGAAGAATGCACTGTTGATACAGGCAATTATTATCCAACTAATAAATCAACTTCTATATTGTGCGCTTATGTCTTTAAAATATCAAGTTAATCCAATCAACCATTGTAATTTCTGTTAACCTGTTTCTCAGAGATTTATAATGCCCAATATTTTACTTAGCAATGTTAATTTGTTTGTATACACTCGGCTCACAATAGAAACCAATACACTTAGCGTCCTCACATATACGGGTAGAGTAATCCACTCCAGAATCACTTAGGATGTAATCAGTCGACAAACGTTCTAACAACCCTAAAAAGAACGAAGGACTAATTTATGTCAGTTAACTCTCATGTATACTTGGCAACAAATTTTTTTGTCAAGGTTAATCAGTTCTAACGAAGCAAGAATGGGTACATTAATTGCTGATGAAATAACATAACATATGCAAAATGTAGTTCTTTATGAACTAAATATTTTCTTCCAAATATTAATACCAATTGCAATGTTTAATATTTTAATCATGCCTTTCAGTGAATAAGAAAATTACTAGATAATGACCTACTTGTTTGTTCAATTAAATGAAGCATAAAAGTATGATATATAAAGACAAACACTAGCAAAAGGCATCGAATATAAATTAACATAGAATCTGAAAACGCACCGACTCAATTGCATTTAGAAGCCGACGGCACATTCCTTGACGCCTATACATATTACGAGTTCCAATGAATGGCATTTCGCTTCCTGTGTTCCCATGAATCCTATCAAAGTAGTGGTAAAAGGTTACTGTCAGTCTTAATGTTTTCTGCACCTCCCCCCATCCATAATAAATAAATATACAAAAAGAAGCCACCTTATGGATGTTGCTGAGATAATTTCATCACCTCTCTCCATAATAGCTGTGCAGAAGCCACCATAATTCAGTCGCATGAAGTTTGACCT
This sequence comes from Codonopsis lanceolata, assembly GCA_013146195.2. Taxonomy (NCBI): domain Eukaryota; kingdom Viridiplantae; phylum Streptophyta; class Magnoliopsida; order Asterales; family Campanulaceae; genus Codonopsis; species Codonopsis lanceolata. The sequence continues at coordinate 108,866,977 of CM028380.1, read as the reverse complement.
GCTAACAATTTTTCAGTAGAGAGATAAATAACTACCATCAAGAAATTGATTACAAATTTCAAACAAATTTCTATGGCTAGCAACTTCCGCAAGCAAATTCCTTTCAGCTCTAACATGTTCAACATGTCCCGCATTTCAGACTTCTTTAACTTTTTCATGGCATAAATATTACTAGATTTCTTCTCCCGACACAATCTAACCTCTCCAAAGGCTCGTATCCCAATAATGGTTAACAGCAGCTCAAAATCGTCGACACAGATTTTTTGCCGATTAAGCCGCATATGCTCCGTCTCTTTGCGTTCTAAATCCTTCAAAAGGTTCATGTGTTCCTCCTCTGTCACATCTGGACATGCTAACTTCTTTTCAAGCACTGAACGCCTTTCCTTGCAATCCTGAACGTGTTTCATATGGGATTTATAGTGATATTTCATGATTTTTTTGGCGACAGCGACACACTAAAATGTCAAGTGAGAGCCAAGCTGTTCATGCTGAAGTATTTTCTGTGGGTCTTATGTATCACGTGTATTGACTATTGAAAGTTGTTCATGTGCTAAAGTATTTTCTGTGGGTCTTATGACAATATGGAAAAATGGTAGTACTAAAATAAAAAAATGAATTTGTTTTTTTTTTCCACTCATTTTCTCTCTCACTAGTGAATAAGAGATTTTTTTCCAATATTATTTTGTTAATATTTTGTTGTCTTGAAATAGGAAAGTTTGAGGATCCACAGGGAACTTGTAAACGCCCTAAGTTAGAATTATGAGAATGTTACTGATTCTAAACCTGTTTTTGAGACTCAGTTAGCTTAGCTGTATGAATTTTGGTTTCAGAGCTATTATTGGAACCAGATGTGAAACCATTGATATGAAATTAGGCGTGTTGATATCTATGTGAAATTCACATCGAATGTTAACTTAGATTTGTATTATAGTCCCACTTGTAAATTGCATATGCTATAATGATCATCCATCAAGGAATCAAGATCAACCAAACAAAACTCAAATTACCTGAAAAATTAGCATGTTAAGGATAAAGGAAAAGTGTTCTGCAACTCAACAGACTTATAATTGGGGGGGGGGGCAGAAATTAGCTTAATTAATTACAAAAATCAGAGTTAAATTTAATAATAGTACTTCACAGGAATCGCCTAGTTAGTCAGTTTTTTTTTTTTGCTTCAAATGGTTGTTGCAGCACTTTAATAATATTTTGATTGGGTTACTGATTCATACCCATAAACTTAAGTTGTTTTCCAACTGTTTGATTCTTGTGCATAATATTCCCAAAGGGATTAAAATTCTGGAGTTGCATTAATATTACTTTTTATATCGTCTTTGTGGACATCCATTGCATTTGTGTACAGTGTCGTTACTTAACTTGTTTATTTTCTTTGTCATTATAGATAAAGGAGAATTCTGAGAAAGTGATAACACAAGATGATGTTTTCCTGAGAACCCATAAGAAAAAGAAAGGAACGGGCGAGTTTGTGAATGCGAAGTCAAAAAAAATCTTTGTGAGTTTATTTATGATACTTAATCTTTTTTACGAATTTACTTTGAGCATTTAATTTTTTATAGATGTACCCTTGATCTCAATGTTCATAATATTATTTAAAACTCAAGTTCAAAAGTTAGTTATAATATTACAAATATTGTTTGAAGATGCTCTACGACCTTGCTTGAATAGAGAATATTCTTAACAATATTTGGTTTTTGTAATAATTATGAAACTACTTTAGTTATGGAAATTAATGTAATTCAATTACTTCATATCTTTATAGTAAAATCTGATTTCAAATTATTTTACCAAATATAATCTGTTTTCAAATTTCAAACATCCTTAATTATTGCATTCAATACCGAAATATTTCGATAAAACTACTCCTTTTTAAGTGGACTAATCAAGTTACTTTCTTAATTACCGTCTAACATTATTTTTTTGATCAAACATCAATGAACAACATAATTATTCTATTTATATTCTTAACATTTTAATTCTCAACAAACAAGGTACTTATTTTTTTCGTAATAAATATGCTTAATCAATTTGTCTAATCACTCGCGCTTCATATTCCATTAAAATAAAAATAATATGATTAATACATTTTCTACGAAAATTTTAGATTATATTGGATATTTTATTATCATAAATTAATATTCTAAATTAGTTTTAAAAATATTATTTTAAAATATTAATTCAATTATTATGGTAGGTATTAAAATGAATATTGGTTTCAATCAACTCACAAATTAAATTTTCGAATCGATTATAAAGGTAGACAAAATATTTAAATATTACGATACTATTTCATATTATGATTTTACTATTCAATTGTTTTTTACTCAAAGTTTGGTAGATAAATTTCATATTTAATTTTTTCCATAACCATTGAACATATATTTACTCAAAGTTTGGTAGATAAAATTTCCTTACGTTTATTTTATTATACAATATAACTTTAGTCATAAGATTAATTAATAAACCCATTACAAAAAAGTAATAATAATAATAAAATAGATATGTTGTTCATAAATGTTTAAACTAAAAAATAATGTTAAAAGGTAATTAGAAAAGTAACTTTTTAATCAACTTAAAATGAGCAAGTACTTAAGGTGTAATTTTGTCCAAATATGTATTTATTTGACGCAATAATTAAGGATGTAGTAGATAAACAAAAATGTAGTGAAAATAACCTCTTCCTAAAATTATTCCCTAAAGTTATTAGGATTTATGTAAATTAACAGTTAAATCATAATTATTTGCTTCTGATGTCCATAACCAAGCTTCAAATATATCAATACTTGTTGAAAAATGTTTTATACACTCGGAGAAAAGCTAACAAAAAATTAGTTGTTTCATTTCATTGAAACAACTATCTCAATGAAATAACAACGATTTGAATGACAAAAACAATATTCTTTGTCAACAACTAAGGGTTTGTTTGGTAGTCGAATATGGATAAACAGTATTATTAATCTCAGTATTATTAGTATCATCGTTATTAATCATCACTCGTATGTCGGAGATAGTTTTGAGATTAAAAATATTAATCCTAATTTTTTTTAGTGAGGGCGCTAATAATACCACTCTCCTCCTTGCTATTAATAGTGAAGGGATAATAACTTTATCCGGGTAACTTGTGTTATTAGTCTAAACCACTTATTGGGTACCAAATATCAAACAATTCGATTTATTAATCCTATCTGACATTAATCCTAATTACCAAACGACACCTAAGAACATTAATTAAGTCACGACAACATAACTCATTCCAGATATATTGGATATTATATCAAAAAAATGATGTTGTTTTGAACAATGCCTACAGGAGAGATAAAGACAACAAGCTGACAAGGCAAGTGAACACACTAAACAAATTGCAAGATGTCTCCTCAAAATAAGTTTACATCTGGAACCTACTTTTGGCTCTTGAAATCAAATTACAAGAGCACAAACTTATATGTGACTATTTAGTACACAAAAAATATTACCGACCCTAACATACGATCAACTTTAAATAAAACAATAGTTATAGATAACTTTCTCAAAATTTAGAAAACATACCACCATTGAAATGCCATGAACAACGACCATGTGTTTTTCTTCATGTTATCCACATTGTTAGTAGATACAATAATCTAACACAAGAAAATGAAATATTACAACTAAAAAACCACAAAATCGTAGGACAATTATTTTAGTGTTAGTGTGAGATTCATACCATTATTAAAAGTGATAATTCAATCACTCGTAAAAATCTTCTCCACATGAATGTTGCTTTTATATCTTTCGCAGTGGTGTTAACAAACATGGATCCCCAAGGTATAGCCTGTTTTAGCTTAAAATACAATTAGGATACACAAAAATGGATTGGTTATCAATCTAAGAAGAAATTAGAGAATTGTCATTACTTTTGAGTAAGTAGAATTATTCTTGCAATTAAGATAAACAAAAAATGTACTAGTTATCAATGAAAGTACTACAAACTTCATAATAAATTTCAATGTCTACTAATTCCATTTGATATTTCAATCTATATTTAATCTATTTAACTAGATATCCAAGCATGTTATGTTTTATAAGAATTATGAGCATCATGCTTATTGACGGATTTATAAAAATTGAGACTCCCTCTTAAGAAAAAAATTGTATTTGACGCAAAATATATAGGGATTAAGAGGTAAAGTAAATAGGGGAGCTAGTTGTGGGTAGGGGTGGAGGGTTTGATGGACGAATGAAAAGTAAAGGGGAAAGAAACTAAGGATATATTTGCAAAAATAAAAATAAAAAATTGGTTATATTACATTTTCTAAAAGCTGCCTCAATAGTCAAAATGGTTTCAAGTTAATCATCGATGGACATAGTCACGTGATCTTTACTAAATAATAGTTTATATTCTTAATACATTAAGCTTGTTTTGAAAGCACTTGACAAAAATCTTGTATTTTCATGGGACAACAACCAACTATTTGAAGCAGTAAGATTCTCGACCAACACGAAAATAAACAACTAAAAGGAACACCAATAAAAGCTATCACCAACCTCGTGTATATATAGTTCTTCAATTGGCAGAAAGCATTGAGAAACACAAGTAACATAGATCTAGCGTAGATGTGGTCACGCTAATTTAAAAGTGAAATCAAAACCATCATACAAAAATGTACATTAGATCTAGCACATATCTTGTAGGCGGGTCTAGATCTTGTTACATATCTAGAACAAATGACATATCCAGCTCTTCAGTAACATACATGACATTTATCTAAAACACATCTACATAGAACATATCTAACGCTGATCTAATCAAACGTCAATCCAAATGTTAAATCAAAACTATCATAGAGAATCGATACATATATAGAAGAAATCTAGTTTGTATCTACATAGATCTATAGATCTAGCATGTTTTTGGTGGGAAAATTTAGATCTTCTGAAATCAAATCAAGCTTATTAGTATTGTAACATAATTATTATAAATTAATTTACAATAAGTTGATTTCATGAAATAGAACTAAGAACATCTTGTATCTAAACTTTTAATAAGAATAGCTAAAAGAATGAAAACTAAAATGAGCATGATAGAAAGGGAGGGAGAGTGTGAAAGAGAGGGAATTGACTAACCATCAAGGTGTTGGCTATGGAAAACTTAAGAATAGGCTATTTTGAAGGTGTGGCGGCGGCTCACATGAGTTATAACCCTAAAGAGGGTTGTATATGTGAAGAACGGCGAATAAAAGTATAATCGCTAGAGACCATTTAACTAGGTGAGGGACAACTGTCATTATTAGAAACTCGAGAGTGACTCATATTGGATTAAATGCTAAGCACATGCAAAACATGTGACGCGACAAATGATTATGGTATATTACCAACAATGTATATACGAGAGATGTGGGTTCACTCACATAACTACATAGGGGTCTAATTTTTTTCAAGTGCACAATTCATCCATATACTCAGGGCCGGCCCTGGGGGTGGCAAGAAGGACTACCGCCATGGGCCCCCAATTTTTAGGGCCCCAAATGTTTGGGTACTACCTTATATTTAGTAAATATATATTATAGTGTCAAATAAATTTACAATTAATTGGTTTCACCCAGTGGTTAAAATGTGAATGATTTAAGGTAAATAAAATAAATGTCACAAGTTCAAATCCTAAGTTGTTACTTATTTTAGTTTTAATCTGTGAACTGTATATAAGTTATAACGTGTTGATTAATTTAGTGTAGAATAGATGATCTAATGGTTAACATACTTGGTAGATTATGAGAGTTTTTGGCTTCAATTCTTGTTATAAAATTTTTAATTTTCTTTTTCTCAATACTTAAAATGATTTCATTTTTATAAAGGGCCCCCCTTTTTTTTGGCCATGGGCGTCTCAAAACTCAGGGCCGGCCCTGCATATACTCTAGATTTTTCTACCATTTGTCCATATGTACCGATACTTTTCAGTTGAGTGGTGAAAGAAGATAATTCTCGTATTTTGTTGATCCTTGTGGTTGATGAGATTAGATAAGTATACATTAGAAAAGTAGGTTCCTTGAGGTGGATGACATTAGATAAGCTCATGTTAGAAAAGTAGTTGATCTGGATGTAATCATTTTTCAAGGGTAAAATAAAGAAATTTCCAAAGTTTTATACTCCATCCGTAAACGAATAATCGTCATATTTGACTCATTACATCGTTTAATAAAAATTAATTAATTATATTGTAAATATTAGAATAATTTGTAGTTTTCTTTTAAAGTTCTTGTGCTATGTGGTCATAATTAAAGTTGGTAAAAAAAGTAAGGATAAAGCGATAAAAAGTGTTTTTCTAAAAAAACAAGTTTAGATAGAAGACATTTTTTTTGGAATAGAGAAAAAAGAAAAAAGTATGACAATTATTTAAGAATGCAAGGAATATATTATTTGAAAGTAATTCAATATTTTAATTGGCAACGATAAGCCTCCAGATTTTGTCTAGCCGGAGAGGTATTTTGGCATTTATCAAGGTTAGTAGTTTAAACTACTTAGGTCTAAAGTTGAGTACTTTAAACGACCATGATGTGTTATTTAATCATTTAATGACAAAATACTAACTCGTACAATTTTTCGTGACCAGAATCCGATTTAGAACTGTCATATTTTAATTCTTTTTCGTCCCTATGACATGGCCACTAACCAATTTATCACATTGCATGATTGCCACCAAGTACATCCACTCCCACACCACTTTGTTTTTCCTAACGAAAATTACAAATTATACCTACTGACACCGATCACCATCAAAACTGACCTCATCAAGATTGTGTTCGTGGAAAGTAGGACAAAGTTTAGATTAATCACAACCTCATTTTAATCACGAAATCACTAGAAAAGAGTTATATTTCAACGTCGATATAAGCCTAAGATATAGTCTCCAGAATCGGTTATTGCAATATAATTATATATTTACCTAAATCATATATATGTATGTATATAAAAAAAGGAAAAAAAGTTTCTATATTTAGTAAAATCCTACTAAAAACCATTTGCCGAAAATAGAATGCAATTATTTTTCTTATGTACGGGTAGTTTTGTAATACCTTGAAGTCGTTCCACAATTTTTCAATAATTATTGTGTGCGACCCACTCTTTGTTTGGTTGGTGTAATTGGTCATGTCATGGGAAAGCTCACAAAGATATACATAGTTGACTTGGTAAGATATCTCCGATAACTGCATATATAAGAAATCTAAAAAAAAGTTTAAAACAATCTTTTTAATTTCCTCTCCCCGGACTTCATATTCCCCCACGGTCGGCCTACCTATCCTCTCTCAAAACCATTAATTTATCGAAACTTAGCCCAAATTAAAGAGAGAGAGAGAGAGAACGATGCATAGAGAGAAATTAAAAGAGGAAGGAAAACACAAGAAAAAATAAACCTAAGCACATGGAATTGTGCGTCTGTGCGTCTCTTCGGTGTACGAAGAAAGAAGACGATCAAGGTTACAATCTAACGCCCACCATTTTAGACCATTCAATTTTTTTTTGTTTTCAAAAAATAGAGAATAACCCCTGTAGTCACAAGAGATAACCTCTTAATTGAGGTTTTTTCTCCTTCGTTAAATTTGACTTCTACATAAAATTTGTGCTCACTTTGAAATTTGGAGAATGCAACAATTGATTAATATCATGGATTATAACTCGAGGGTCCTGAGTTGAATATTTTTTAAAACCAAAAAGAGGGAGATATTAGTGATAGAGTTGACGTAGGTTTTTTAAATGAATCTTTTAGTATTCGTTTTTTCTTTTAAATAGAGATACATTTAACATGCCATTTTTTTGTTGTTGTAGTTGCGTTGATCAGCAGACAAGGTTTCAACTCTGTTAAAGTATACAAATGATACATCTAATTTTGAGAAGATCATTCAAGATGAAATTGTGAAAAGGTCTCTATCGATATAGACTACATGCATCACACATGGGTGCATTTTTTAGCTCAAATGTGAAAAGGCCACTACTTTAGGGGAATATGACCCCAAGAGCATAAATGCAACACCTAAGTTGGGTTTTGTTCTAGGTCTCAAGCCCACTTTGGTGATTTCTTGGAATGAGTTTGTTGTGTTGGTGATTTCTCTTTTGTTACAAGAAATTATTCTTTTTCAGGAATGTCTTTGGTCAAAGGTATGCCACATCCGCACTCTCCCATTATTTACACTCAATTGTAAGCGCGGGCCTTTGGATTCGGTTTTTCAGGTCCCAGCCCAACCCAATTGGATAAAATCTGATCGGGTCGAGTAATTCCACAAAATTTCGGTTATCGGGTATACTCGAACCCGACTCTTAAAAATTGGTTCAGTTATCGGGTTTTAAAAAAATTCCCGAATACCCGATTAGGTACTCGACCTTTTCGATTGGTATATTTTTAACTGCTTTGCTTATGAATTGACTCTTAATCTTGATTTTTTAATCTTTGATGACCAAGCAGGTAATACGTAAATTGAATTGACTCTTAATTTTTGATTTTTGTGTTATAATCGGGCCGGTACCCTATGATGAAATTATAACTAGAAAAGTCCCAAATATTTATTTTAAATCGCTAAAGTACACTTTCGGGAAGTGATGAAGATACCCTTAATGAAGGAGCGGGGCGTGGACATAGCAACTGCCCAAATTTGGGCATCGGAATGAAAACATTGAGCATCACAATGCACAATTGAAATCTGTTAAAATTTGGGTATCGAATTCAAAAAGTCATTGCCCAAATTTGGGCATCAGAATGAAAACATTGAGCAACACAATGCACAATTAAAATTTGTCAAAATTTGGGCATTGAAATTCAAAAAGCCACTGCCCCAAAATTAGGCATCGGAATGAAGACATTGGGCATCGCAATGCACAATAAAAATCTGTCAAAATTTGGGCCTCAAAATTCAAAAAGCCGCTGCCCAAATTTTAGCATCGGAATGAAAACACTAGGAATCGCAAAACTCATTTGAAGTGTGTCCAATTTTAAGCATCGCATTGTAAAAATCCTTAACTAAATTTAGGCATCACATTAGAAAAAAATGGCATCAAAATGAATATATTGAACATTGTCACTAAATATCAACATAGTTGGGCATCGTAATGAAAAAAATTAGCATCAAAATGAATAAATTAAATACTACCATAAAATATCAAGAAAGTTGAGTATCAAAATGGACAAAATTGAGTAATGCCACCAAATATCAACATAGTTGGGCGTGGTAATGGACAAAATTGACCTCAGATGAATAAATTAAACGTTGCCATCAAATATCAACAAAGTTGGGCATCGAAATGAACAAAATTGGTGTCGGAATAAATAAATTGAACACTTCCCCCAAATTCGTGGGTAAAAATTGGGCATCCGAAAAATACTGAAGTCAAAAACAGTGATTAAACATTGTTTTTTGGACTTAAAACGAAGACATCGCGAGGTAATCTCAATAAGTCTTGTAGATATCGTCGACAACTTTGATTTGATATACGGTGGATCCTATGGTTCATCCGATATTAAAAGTTATGAATAAAATGGTCAGAGAAGATGAAAAGAGGTCGGTAATGAATAAAAGAGAGATTGAGACGAAGCTACATGGCGAGCAGGTCTGAGAAGAAGAGTGTGTGTGTGTGTGTGTGTGTGTGAGAGTGAAGAGAAAGAAGTAGCAGGAGGAAGAAGATTGAAAAAGAAGAAAATGAGCTAGAAGACGGAAGTAGCATGAGGTCGTGGGCAGTTTTGGAACAAATTTATGAAAAAACACTTTACTGGTTGAATAAAAACAAAGTGGAATAAAGAGGTTATAATTTCTTCAAAAGGTACCGACCCACAATTATTCTCGGATTTTTGAATCTCAAGAAGCTCAAGGGCCCAAGGCAGTGAATACACTTTGTTGGATATCGATTAATTGAGTTATTAAGTTATCTAAATGTTTCATTTTAATTAATTATTTGTTTTTCCTTTCTTGGTGTTTACTTTTATTAATTATTACTGATACACCTTTTATAGAAATGTTATTTTGGAGAATATATTTAATTGGTTTTTAGGGTTTATGAATTGTTAGAATATTAGGGTTTGGTGTTCTTGTTAACACGGTTGTGTTTGTGTCGTTTGTCTTGTGTAACAAGACACGACTGACCTTACCTTCATTTTGGTAAGGAATCCTTCTCCAATGGTAAGTCTATTTATGTTAAGTAAATGTGTTATTTTATTGCATTAACATATTAACTCTTTTATGGTAAGTGGTTTTCTTATTTTATAAGGTTTCTAGGTCACGAGGTGCAAGTATAAATAAGAGAGGATGTAGCCCTGGAAGTGACGAGGAATTACTGAACAAAGATCATACCCATAATTATTAAAAAAAGAGAGAGATTAAGAAGGCTACTGCTAACCAGTGATTGAATTGTTGCATGTGCTATCATCGAACGATTCATTCATCTCAGTCCAACACAGACTTACAGTTTACACTCGATGTTGTCTTGTTTTAATAGCATAGATGACACCAGATAGTTTGGGTGCTATGTTATTAAAAGTGATTATCTGATATCTAGGAGAGCATTTCATAAATTCCACTTTGTCAGTTTCTTTAAATTGTAATGAGTTAAACTTATATCTTCCTAGTGGCATATTTTTTGTTATGAGGCACAATCAACAAGTAATTGTTATTTGTTATGCACACTGTATTTTTGGGAAGCAGGGGCTTGTGAGTGGCTGCTTTGCCTTCTGAGTGATTATGAGATGAGATTAATTTTGGCCGATAATTAAGGGGCTATTGTTGAGTTGAAATAATAGAGATATTTCGATTATGACATCAGGAGTGGTGCCGGCGCCATCCCGCACTCCAGACTATGGCTAGTTTGGCTACTGCAGACTATAATATACTTATACTAGTATACGTGCACGTGTTATAAGTACGGTGTCGGTATGAGATTAGTTCAATGAATGGTCGGGATAAATAAAACTCATAACTGACGGGGTAATTCAAACAAAACCCACAACTGAAGGTTTTATATGTAATTGTAGAGGGGTAATTCAAACATAACTCATAACTGATGGGTATATTTGTAACTTACATACTTACGAATCAATTTGGACCGTCAGTTGTGTTTAGCACAATTCGATCAGGGCTGTCAGTTAGACTCTAAGGGCTTGTTTGGTAGTCAGACAAGGATAAGCAGTATTATTACTCCCAGTACTATTAGTACCCTCGTTATTAATCATCACTTGTATACCGGGGGTAATTTTGAGATTACAAATGTTAATCCCAATTTTTTTTAGTGAGGGCGCTAATAATACCACCCTCCTCCTTGGTATTAATAGTGAGGCAATAATGACTTAATCCGGATAACTCGTGTTATTAGTCCTGACCACCTATTGCGTACCAAACATCAAGCAACTCGGCTTATTAATCCTATCTACCTTTAACCCTGACTACCAAACGGCACCTAAGCTCTTTTATAATATAGACTAGTATAATGTCCCCCTGTAATAGGCACGGTGTCGGTATGTGATCAGTTAAATGAATGGTCGGGATAAACAAAATTCATAACTGACGGGGTAATTCAAACAAAACCAACAACTGAAGGTTTTATATGTAATTATAGAAAGATAATTCAAACATAACTCATAACTGGCGGGTTCATTTGTAACTCACATACTTACGAATCAATCTGGATCGTCAGTTGTGTTTAACACAATTCGATTAGGGTTGTCAGTTAGACCCTGAGCTATTTTATAATATAGATACTCCATCTATTTCTAAAAAAACAGTTTATTTTTATTTTTAGGTTGTCGCAGGAAAGTGTCTATGTTCTAATATTTTAATTATTACCGTTTTATCCTTGATTAGATTCTCAACTTAATTTATTGGTCCCACTCTTAAATGAATACCCTTGAAAATTACACACTTTATTAATAAAAAGAGTCAATTCTCTTTTATTAATTTGTTTGTAGGGATAATCAAGGTATTCTTTTTATAAACAAATAGATTAGTCAAAAAATACATTTGATAATTCATTATAGTGAAATTAGGTTAATATTTAGAGTAGGTCTCTTGTGAGACTATCTTACGTATCTTAATTTATAAGACGAAGCTTCATTCTCACAACTCAACTCACCAACACACGGTAAGTCGAGTCAAGAAAATTTGTTTTACATAAAATACATGTTAGACTGTCTTACCCTAATTTTTGCCTAATATTTATGATTTGGAAGAACCCTAATACTAAATTCTCTAATCCTAAAATATACTCCCTCCGTTTTCAAATTATCGTCAATCTTTTATTTTTCGTCTGATTTTAAATAATTATCTTCTTTTAAAAATTTTCTTTTTAAGAAACTATTTTTACCACTTTATCCTTATTTTTTCTACTTACTTTAATTATAACTACATACTCAAGGGCATTAAAAGAAACCATATATTTCATCAATATTTATAATACAATTAATTATTATTTCTTAAACAATATGCCGATCAAAGTAGATACTCCCTCCGTCCCTAAATTATCGTCCTCCTTTCCTTTTTCGTCCGTCCCAAAATAATTGTCCACTTTGAAACTTACTTTTTTAGAACATCACTTTTACCACTTTACCCTTACTTTTTCACTCTATTTTAATTATGAGCCACATATACATAGACATTAAAGGAAACTACACATTAAACCAATATAAATAATCAAGTCAATTACTTTTTCTTAAACTGTGCGCCGGGTCAACCCAGACGATTATTTAGGGACGGAGGGAGTAGTATTTTTAAAACGGGGGAGCATGAGTTTTGACCACAATATTAAATAGTTCATTGTGGTTTAAACTTTATATATTTTTAGGTAAGCTTTAATACTTTGTTTTTCTTTTTTCTTTCTTTCTCGTGTTAATTGTTTCCTTGTTTACTAAAATTATTAGTTTTCCAACGTATGATTTTCTAAGATAGGTGTGAAGAAAAGTAGCATCCATAATTTAGAACTTGTTACTTGTCATTATAACACCATAATTTACGGACCTTAATTATCTAATACAAATTATAGACCAATGGTATGTGGTCCGTTTAGGACTTGTTTGTCTTTGTCGGCTAATGATTTATAAGAAAGGCAAATGATATGACAAGCTATAGCTTCTAGTTTTATTATGAGTTTTAGCATCACACCAATTGGATAATTAAATTTATAATGATTTAAAATATTTATATCATTACTTAAAATAGAACATATTTAATTTAACATTGTAGAAATCTAAATATATTTGATCTAACGTATATAAGTTGCATTCAATGCAAGTAATTTTAAATTGTAATGAACTAATTATATACTTTCTATGTCCCAAAATAAATTATTTTTTAGAGATTTATACACAAATTAAGGACATTTATAAAAAGACTATACTACCCTTCCTTTTTTTAAAAAAATATTCTCAATGCATTAGAACATTTTCAATACAACGTTTAATTAGTGAGTAATTAATAATGACAATTCTAGAAAAATAGGAATAAAATTGTATTGAAATCTTAAAATGTCATTTATTTTTGGATAATTTGTTTTGTTAAAATGTCATTTATTTTGGGACTGAGGGAGTAGCATAATTTTTTTTAGTTTCCCAAGGTATCCCTAAGTCTGAAAACACAAGAGGCCAAGATTAATTTTTGATAAAACCCTCCATGGTGAGTGAAATTAATACACTGCGCTAGTGGTGGGTAGTTTGGGAATTGAAAAAAATCATTAATCAATAGTAAAACTCCATTTGTTTGACGGAAAATAATTTCAGATGTTTGGTAAATATTTTGAAAATATGTCGAAAAATATTTTGGGGTGTTTGGCAAACACATGAAAAATGTTACGAAAAACAATATATGAATAAATACAAAAAAATATTATCAGCGGTACTTAATGCAGCACCTATAAAATGCTTAATACAACACTTTTGAAAATGCTTTTCCCAAAATACCCTTTACGTAAATTCATTTTTTTGTTTTTTTGTTAAATTTAAATTAATGTTTTGTTTTTTTATTAAATTTAAATTAATGTTAATTTTTTTATTTTAATTTAATAATTAATTTAAAATCAAATTGTGGACCAATTGCTCTAAAAAAAATTTAATTTTTTTTTGGTTAGGACTGCTGCCAAACCAGTCCTAAACCCTAATTTTTTTTAATTAATTAGTAACTTAATTGTGTTTAGTAACTAAATCAAATTAATTATTAAATTAATTGTGTTTAATTTTTTTTTAAAATTAAAAATTTGTTAAATTAAATTTAATAAAAAAACAAAAAAAATAAATTATGTAAAGGGTATTTTGGTCAAACATTTTTTAAAAGTGTTGTATTAAACATTTTATAGGTGTTGTATTAAGTATACCCCAATATTATAATATTAATGGTCATATTGAATATAAAATAGTGTTGGACTTTAACTAATTTTCATTTAATAACTCTCAATTTATCATTATTTGTGTCAGATCAATAAAGTTCATCTTTGATATTTTTGGAAATTGCAACTTGGAATCCTGTGGTTAGTATGTTTCGTGCAATAATCAAGTGTTGTCAAAAAAATTGAAACTCGATACTTATATCCAAAAAGGGGAAACTCTCCCCCCGAGAGCCCCTACACCCCAAACCTATGGGAATGTGAGAGTGAAAATCACGGTGACTCAGCGATTAAGTAGTTTGGAGGACCCATGCCTAGTACCTACAAGGAGCCACCTCACAAGATGATGAAATCTCTACACTACGGTTGCTAGGACTCGATCCTTGGTCATGTATCCAAATCTATTAGCTCTTAACTAATTGAGCTAAGCCCGTGAGGGCGAAACTTCATACTTGTAGTGACTGGGTTGTGAGAAATTTTGATCTCCAGTTCAGTAAACCTATGTTTTTTTAAAAAAAAATAAAGAAGTTAGGCCTACAAAATGGGGGTTTGTAGCTATCTTGATTTTTTTGAGAAGCCGGTGAATTCATCAGAGTTCACCATAGACACCGACATAAGGCAATGATAGGGTTACTCTATCTTTTCATCGCGGTCTGGGCATGGGTTTAATTTGAGATTAATTTTTATTGATTATAGAAGATGCTGAAAATGAAGAAAGGGGTAAAACATGTATTTAACATGATTTAACGGTTAAACTTAATGTTCATCCAAACAATAGGTTAAATTGCAACATAACTTAAGTATAATGGCCATTATGAAAATTTTAAAGTTTAAGTGGCGTAATATTGTAATATTTTGTAAATACAGTGACCCAAAGATTTGGCATCCAACCTATCAAGAAAAGTAAATAAAATACTTTCTTCCGAGCAAATGCCCCCATTCGAAAATTAATTTTAAAAAAAACATTAACTTTTTTAATAGTTCATTAGTAGTAAAATGACACTCTCATATCTTAATTTTTAAAAATAGATTTTTTTTATGTAAAACATCCAAAAAAAAAAAAACCAAAGGAAGTGAATAACAATGATATTCTTAGGCCGGTTGGACCTCGTATATTCTTTATCATTATTAGTGCTTGTTTGGTGGAGCGTTTTGATCAAAACACTGACAAAAATGTAACATTTCTCTTTAAAAGTGTTTCAATGCAACGTTTTAAAAATGTACAGTATTTTAAAACGCTCCAATTTGGAGCGTTTTTAAAATATGTTATGTTTACAACTATCTTGTTTATGAAAATAATGTTTTGAACTAGTTTATCAAACGTGTTTATAAGGTAAAAATTACGTTTCGAAAATACTGCATTTTAAAAATGATGTGTTTTAAAAAAGATGCGTTTTCAAAATGCTACATCAAACGAGACCTTAAGTGCAGTACACCTTCCTTCCTTCCTTCCGTTCTAAAATTATTATCCTATTTCCTATTTTCGTTAGTTTTAAAATAATTATTTTATTTCAAACTTTTATATTTTGGACAATATATTTACTATTTTACTCTTACTTTTTTTCTAATTTAATTATGTGTAGCATGCATACACATGACCTAAAGAAGTGTTTAATAAGCAAACGGAGAATTCGTTCCTAGAGATTTTAATTCTTATTAACTTTATACCAAAAGAGGTCACATGGCAAGGAGAGAAGAGAGGCGTGGAAAGGAAAATAAAATAAAATATTTCATCCGTCCCAAAATTATTGTTAGTTTAAGGTTTACCTTATTACAATAATTTTTAGAATTTTATTTTTACTTTTTTATCATACTTTAATAATAAGTCACATATGTAACACCCGAGGTTTTAAAGCTCATATTATTGTATTGTAATATAGTTTGGTTCATGTTACGATATGTTTAGGTTGTTAGTTGCATATTTGTGATAAAACACTTGTGCATGTCCGTAACATTTAAATATTTATTTATGGTTAAGTTGGTCCACAGTTAGACAAAGTATATCGTACGATATTAATTTTATTTTATGGAGTCAAAACTATATTTTTAAATGTGATTAATTAATTATAATTAGTTTTAATAAAATAGAATTGGCCTAATTAAATACATTTAGTGTTAGTGGAGATTATACGTCAAAGTGAATTAACCTCCACAAGCCACCACATGCTTGGGCCGTGTGACTATTTGACTAGGTTGGCTAAAGAGAAAAAAATACACGTTTTAATTTTGACAAATTTACTTCCAAGAAATTACGGGTTTGAGCTTTGGAACTATTATAGAGGGTTAGTAACACCTTTTAATCGATAAATTTTTTGTTAATTGGTAAGTTATTAATTTTCTTTAATTTATATTAGCAATAATATATGCTATATAAATTGTTCACATACTAGTATGTCAATTAACTAGTAGAAATAACTCAGTTTGTTATTTGTTTTGGTATGGAACTTGTATATGCCATGAAAATGAATATTTGTCTAATTAGACAAATAACTTGAGATAATAATACGAGGTGATATTGCAGGTAGCAGTTGTGACTCGTAAATTATGTAACATTAGTAAATGATTCAATGGGACCGAATTAAAGACAAAAAATATATAACGAACAGTATAATTGATCCCTACGGTGTTAGGAAGTTGTTTGGAATTGATTATCGATCGATGAGAATTGTAATTGGTGCACTAAGTCACACTTCATAGTTAGAGACTAAAGATGTGGTCTTAATGTGGTGTTTGACTAGTTGCAAGCAGGGCCGGTCATGAGGAGGGCGAGAAGGGTGATCACCCAGGGCCCCTAATTTTGAGAGCCCCAATTTGTAGAAATTGTCTTAAGTATTGTATATACACTTTAATATTGAAAATATTCACAACAACTTGTTTGACAGAGTGATGAGTTGTGCTACACACGTAATAATGAATATAGTTTTGAATCATTGGGAGTTGGTAATATTTTTATTAATTTTGGTTTGTGAATTTACTTTTAAATATATATATATATATATATATATATATTATAATTTACTATAAAAATCACAATAGACTAGTTGTCTCGATGGATAGTATATTTATTTATTAACTATGAAATATGAAATAAGATGAGATATAAGATTATAGGTTCAACTCCTACCTCAAGACATTAAAAAAAAATGTGTAAATTTTTTATTTTTACGTCTCTATAGAGGTCCCTTTTTTTTGCCATCCAAAATCTCAGGGCCGCCCTTGGTTGCAAGTACATGATAAATGATGGTTTGTGGTAAGATCAATGACCTAACTATCAAGTAATGATGTCATCAACTTTTGGACTCGATCGTTGTTTGCTCGATGACAAGTAAATGTCTGCTTATACATAACATTAAGTCCAGCTGACATATATGACTAAGTTGGGGTACGAAGACACATAGCCTTTATGGTAGGTAATCGCTATGGGTCGCGCCTTACTTACATTTTGATCGACGCCTCTACTGGCCATAGTGAGAAGTGGCCCCATCATTACATCAATTCGTGTAACTTATAGTAAGCCAAGATGATGTTCCTCACTTATAATCTTCGTGAGATGTGTTTCATTGTATCACAAACACGAATATTGATTTGGTAGCAGCTCAACATGTGTACAACGACAACAACACAAATATGTAGATGAAACTCATGTACTTTTATATATATTTACTTACGTTGTACCTATATGATTATCACTTGTATACTGGATGTAGATACCATGCGATGAATATATGAGTATGGCCTTGATGTGTATAATCTCATGCCACATATTTGCATTTAGTAACTTATCGAGTCTTCGACTTACCTCGTTCCTTGTTTTATTTGGTTTCCTTAGATCCAGTCAACCAAGGAGTTCGCGGTCAGGTCGAGCTTTCCCACGAGACGTGAGTAGGTGGGACTTTTGGGTAGTAGCTCAACGTGGGCTTTGTACAGTTGTTTACATTTGGAAAGGACGTTGGTTATATGAAGTTATGTAAACTCTATATTTTTTGGTAGCATTATATAGTACGTTTCTATGGTTATATTCTTTTGATGCTGACATATGTTGTCGTGCATGTATAGAGTTATGAGACCCTAGTGTGGTTTGTTTCAGCTGTATTTTGATAGCCTCTTTCGTTATATTGCTACAAATTTGGGCTTGATAGCTCGAGGTTTTATTTCATATCGGCCTTTGTTGCTGGCCGATCTTGTGTTAATATTGTTGTTGTTATTCTTATTGTCATCTTGAGCTTTTATAGCTCGGGAGTGAGCATGTGTTTGTGTGTTTGTTAACAAAGTGATTTGACGCACTGATCCGAGATTCCGTGTTGGGATTCAGTTCGAGAAGTGATCACATATACATGAGCTTAAAAAAAACATACATCAAACTAATATTAATAATCAAGTAAACTGTGTTTTTCTTAATCCGTGTGTCAGATCAAACATAATAATAATTTTGGGACAGAAGGAATATTAGGGATTTGGAAAAGATGTTTTAAAAAATCAAAATTTGATTGGCGATGTAAAATCTTATCCACACAACACTTGGATCATGACATTTGGCCAACCGAAATAATTTTTACTATTTTTTAATGTTTAATAAAAAGCTAATAATTATAAAAAAAGAAAAGAAAAGTACATATAATTTTACTAATGAATATTTATTTTATTGCGTAGCAGTGAGTACACACAAATAAATAATTAAACATTTATCCATGACATTATAATTTTTTTTAGACAAACGATATTAAAAAACTTAAAAGACGACACATGACCAACCAAAATCTACAAACACAAAAAAAAAAACAAAAAAAAAACAAAAAGAAGACAAAATTTGGAGTTTAGTCAAATTACACATGTCATATTACGATGGACAATTGTGTAAAAAATATTACAATGAAAAGTTGACTTTGAATTAAATATAGTTTTAATGCACTAGCAACGAGGGTGCCACCTCGGCTTGTATTTCATAAAAGGATATATACATATATATATATATATATATATATATATATATATATATATATATATATGGCGTACTAGAGAAGACTACCAAGTCTACCATCAAGGAGCGGCAGAAATTGTCTTTTTCAACGACATCAAATACCAGGTGGTACATCACTTTGAAACTATGGTGGGCGTGTGAGTCGTACTTGTAACGAAATAAACAAGACTATGTCCGATCATAAAATCTAATGAAATAAACAAGACTATGTATGAATTATAAAATATTTACGTAAAATCGTTACATCTTTTTTTTTTCCGTCTTATTGTCACTTTTTTTGTAAGATAAATCCTTTTTATCTGATCTATTACGAGTTTTTTTGTATGACCGACTCTCTTTATTCGACCTACTACGAGTTGGTGTAAAGTTGTTATATAGTGGAACTCTCTCCACGTATTAAGATTGAAATAATGGGCTTATTTTATTAATTAAAATCTGTAAGCTCGTTTTACAAAAAAAGTTACATTAAATCTTTTTAATTATTCTTTTAAAGTAAATATTTTCTCCTTAAATTACAAATATGTACGATCTTATTCATATATATATAAAGTCTAGCTAATCTAAAGATAGTAAAATCTCATCAAAATCATTTTACTAAAAATAGAAACATCCATTTATCAATGAGATGATTGCAAAAAAAAAACCCTGACCTATTTTGTGTTTTGCAAAATTAACCTCGTGTTTTGATTTTCACCAAATTGAACCTCCACCTATTTTTATTTTTTTTGCAATTCAAACCTTCCGTTAAAAGGGAGTTAATTTTTTTAACGTGATGATGAGTTGGCTGCC
The DNA here is from genome assembly GCA_013146195.2 of Codonopsis lanceolata. Lineage (NCBI taxonomy): Eukaryota > Viridiplantae > Streptophyta > Magnoliopsida > Asterales > Campanulaceae > Codonopsis > Codonopsis lanceolata. The sequence goes on along the minus strand of CM028380.1, from coordinate 108,846,876 downwards.
CAGTTGGCAGCTGACGTGGACACTACACCTTCCAACTGATTTTTCCCGCTTTTTTTCATTGCAAATTAAACCTTGTACATTTGTTTGTATTGCAAAAACAACCTTGGTCAAACCGTAGTTTATTTCCCGCTTTTTTTCATTGCAAATTAAACCATGTACATTTGTTTGTATTGCAAAAACAACCTTGGTCAAACCGTAGTTTATTTCCCTCTATTTCTATTGCAAAATAAACCTTAAACATTTTTTTTTTTGCAAGATGAACCGTCTTCAATCCCGTCTTCAATCGCCGGCGAATTAATAGCCTGCAACGGTCGGACCCTTCATCCTCCACATCCAATCCCTTCGCCCAAACCCCCCATCTCATCTTCCCCAAACCCAACCGCCATTCTCCACCAACAACCCAGTTCGAAGCCTCTTCATCATCAGCGAACCGCCACCTCTCCACCGGGTGAACCCCGGCCTCTGCTCCATCTTCTCTCTCACCCACTCCAGCAGCTCTTTCATCTTCTTCGGTGAATCTCTCCTTCTCCCAGCCATCAATCGGCTCAGACCTATCAATCAACAGCCGTCACCCTCCATGGCCGGTGAATTATCACATCTCCCTCGCTCAAATCGTCTTCGCCCAACCATCTTCATTGCCGAATCAATCCTCAGTTAAAACACCCAGTCTTCAAGCGTCAACGTCACATTCCGACGAACCGAAGATTCCAGCCCCAACAATCTCCACCATCTTCACAGCCGGCCACACCTTCCTCTTTAATTGCCGCAGCCGCCCTCTTCAGCCCCTTCGCCCATATCCTCATTCTCCAGCGTCTACCTCCATTGATGAAGACCTTCTCACCGCCTCATGTCGCCGCGCCCTATTTTAACTTCCCAAACAACATCCACGGCCTCCTCTCTCGATCTTCCCAATTTCTTCGCCAAATCCACCACCAAAGAAATCCGACCCCGCGCTTACCAGGCGCCGTCTCCGGCCATCGCCCATAAGCAGCGATTCATCCACGGTCAAGCGGCCTAGTCGGTCTCTTCGGCTGCACATTCACGGCGAAGCATCGATCGGCGAATCTTGAAGGCCGTCGCCTCCTACCACAATCACGCCACCCCAAGGCCACAGAAACCCGATTCATACCACCATGCCCGGCGAACCTCCCATCTGCTCGGCTCCCCTTTCAGCCGCAACCATCGTTCATCTGAATCCGACGAATCAACCGCTACAGCCGCTTTTTCCTCTGACTCCTGTCTCTCTGGCCCATCTCTATCCCTCCATATCTCTCTCTCTTCTTCTCAAAAAAATCCCCAGTAGTACATGGAATATATGAGTGACTGCTATTGTGGATTTTTTTTGTGTTTTGTAGTGAAGTCTGGGTATAATACATGAGTGACTGCAAGGTTCATCTTGCAAAAAAAAATGTTTAAGGTTTATTTTGCAATAGAAATGACGGGAAATAAACTACGGTTTGACCAAGGTTGTTTTTGCAATACAAACAAATGTACATGATTTAATTTGCAATGAAAAAAAGCGGGAAATAAACTACGATTTGACCAATGTTGTTTTTGCAATACAAACAAATGTACAGGGTTTAATTTGCAATGAAAAAAAAGCGGGAAAAATCAATTGGAAGGTGTAGTGTCAACGTCAGCTGCCAACTGGGCAGCCAACTCATCATCACGTTAAAAAAATTAACTCCACTTTAACGGAAGGTTTGAATTGCAAAAAAAAAATAGGTAGAGGTTCAATTTGGTGAAAATCAAAACACGAGGTTAATTTTGCAAAACACAAAATAGGTCAAGGTTTTTTTTTACAATTATCTCATTTATCAATCATTAATAGCTTGACATGCATTTAAAAACAAAAACCAGTGCATTAGAAACAAAAAACATTACCTTGGGAACAGAAGTCAATTTAACTTGCACCATTTTTTAATGGATTATAACGGAGCACTCAACCAATAAAGTTTTGGCTGACTGCCTTGAAATGATAAACTTAAAAAAAATACATGTACGTGCAGTTGTGCATCATATTTCTCTTCTATTAAATAACTTTCAATTTATTACTAACTAGTTTTTTAACTCATGTGTTAAATGCACATAAATAAAATAAAGAAGATCAGTTTATTAACAATTACACATAATTATATCAGTAATCATTATAAATTTTTTAAAAAATTATATACAATATTTGTTATCATATTAATTGATTTTTTATCTTCACTACATAACAATATATTTAAACCAAAATAATTTGTTACTCTAAAAACTACGGCATATAATTGTCTATTGCTAAATACAAATTTTTTTCTTCTAAAAGAGACATGTGTGCAATTATTGACTTTGAAACTTGTTAATTGTCATTACATATGATATCAACAATGTAAATTGTCTTATCTGAAACTTGAAAGATAGTCTTACATCGGATAAGTTAATGACAATCTTGAGATAAAAACATTTTCTCCAATATTGCTTTCTTTCAAAAAATTTGTTTCAACAATGTGATCCCCAAGATTTATGATGATAAGTCTTGTTCCATTGAACCCTACAACATGGTCAATGTTTTTCAATAGTATTGCTGGAACACTAATTTTATGTGTCAATTTATGGTCTGACAACCCCGAACACTTTATACTATTCAAAAACTATGTCTAATGAATGTCTTCGAACAAACTTAATTTTTTTTCGCCCTTCAAATAGAATGTAAACTCAAATAAATTCTTCCTTTTGAATGATTACTTTTATTAAATTATATTTGTATTTTATGAATAAATAAAATTTTGAGAAAAAATAAGCTAAAATCAAAATAAAGAAATTATTTTTAGTGTTAACAATTATTTTTGTTTTGTAAATTATTTTGATTTTAATAATTTCCATTATATATTTTTTTGTTTTATTTATTTCGTAACTATTAATTTTTTTTATTTTTAAAAATTAGTTTTATGGAAAAAATTTGTTCCGTAATTTTTTTTATTATTTTACTAACCTCAGTTTAAATTGTTTTGTTTTATTCACTATGTAACTATTGTTTTTGTTCCATCAAGTATTTTTATCTTACTAATGTATTTTTGTTTTACCTAACTATTTTTAAGAATTTGTTTTAAACGTTTGTTCCGTAAATTATTTTTATAATTTTACTAATCTCAATTTAAATTATTTCTGTTTTATTGATTACGCAATTATTATTTTTGTTCCATCTAATATTTTTATTTAACTAATGTATTTTTGTTTTACATAGCTATTTTTAAGAATTTGTTTTAAATTTTTGTTCTGTAAATTATTTTTATTCTTTTAGTAACTTTAGTTTAAATTGTTTTTGTTTTTATTGACTTTGTAACGATTATTTTTGTTCCATCAAATATTTTTATTTTAATAACGTATTTTTTTACATATATATTTTAAAGAATTTATTTTAAACTTTTGTTCCGTAAATTATTTTATTTTACTAACCTCCGCATTAAATTATTTTTGTTTTGTTGATTCTGTAACTTTTATTTTTATAGTGGCTTGTTCCATAAATTATTTTTATTTTACTAACCTCTTATATTTTTGTTTTATTGACTTCGGAACTATTATTTTTGTTTTAGTTACTATTTTTTATATTTAAAAAGAGAAAAATGTTTAAATATATTTAAAAGAGAGGAGATTAGTGGTGATGAAAGAGAAAATATGGAGGAGACGGAAGAGAGATGAGAAATACAACCAGAGAAGATAGGAGAGAGAAAAAGTGAAATGATAACTCAAAAGTCAATAATTCAAAAGTAAGATTTTGGAAGAAGAAATCTACCCTTGTCATTATATATATATATATATATATATATATATATATATATATATATATATATATATATATATATATATATATATATATTCATCTTGATTACAGGAGCAATTTTTTTTATTTGAATATATATGAGGTATGTGACAAAAATTAAATATTTAGTAAAATAATGTAACTTACTCGTTTTAATTTACTTTCACCTTATATATGATAACAATTACTCGCTCTTTTCTAAAAGTTATTTTATTTTTTAGTACAATTAAATAAATAAAGATATATGTCCGTACATGTAAAACTAGTTTATTATTGATACCAAACAAGTATAAGAAATATGTTTATTATTCAATATAATAAATGGAAGAACTCACTCACTCATTCTAAAATAAATAATGGAGTATATATAATCGTATACAATAGCCTTCAATCCAAATTAAAACCATAATTAAAATAGCTGCTGCCTCAATGTTTCAGGAGAGAGAAGAGAGAGAAGATTAGAGATGTTCCGATTACGGCTCCTGATACTGATAGAGAGAATCCCGCTCCAACATCGGGAGATGGCGCCGGCGCCATCCCGTACTCCTGCGCCGAAACTGTGGTGGCTACCGCCGAGAACGCGGCGGCCATGACGGCCAAAAGGAAGGCGTTGCTAATCATGCTAACATGCGCCATTGTTGTGAAATTTTTGCGAATGAGAGGAAATTAGGGAAATATTTTGTTGTTGTTTGATAGATGGAGTAAGGAATTAAGAATGGAAAGTGATGGTATTTATAGGCGTTTGAGTGGGTCTCTTACAGTTTGTTCACCGAACAGCTCAAATGTGAAATCGGAACCTTCACCTTTTACAACGGTCGGTTCCATACTTCCACATTCAGTATAATGCCGACACGTTGCACTAATTGACTGGAATTAGCGTGTTTACGTCTGTTAACAGTAATTTGATTTTCTACATGGTTTCATATCTACACTTACACGTAGAACTGTCGATGATCGAGATTCAGATTGATTTAGTCAAATTCACGTCCGATTTGTTTATTGATTTTAAAGAATATTTATTTGGGTATGGGTGTTACTTGGTTAGTTGGTTAATATTACTCATTGCTAAAGAATGATTATGTGCATCTCTATGAATATATGGTGGTGGGAATTTTAGTTTGGTAGATGTTCCCCCTGACCAACAAGTCATTTGGCTCCATGTTAATAGTAATACGAGTGAAAAAAGCTTAAGACCCTTCCTGAAAGCTACAGCAGCACTTAAAGGCTAAACTACCATCATCTTTTATTGACTTTCGCCTACTTCGAATCTTAGTAGAAGTACTAACCTTCTAAGTCATCTATATTGACTAGTTGAAACACCCCCCCCCCCTTTCCAACTATTTTAGACTCTCTCTTTCTCTCTTTTTTTGCAACTATCTGCCATGGATCTCCATTCTTGACACTTCATCACTGATTCCTATATTAACTCCCATGTTCATAACCATATACCTCTTAGGCTACTTGACAATATTTAGAAAGTGGGCTGGCAAAACAAGGCCAGATGCTTCAAGTTGTCTCATATCTCTAGCTCATGGCACCTCTGCAGTCCTCCACGTCATATAATTAACATATCCGTATCTACTTCAGCCTAGATAGCAGCCCTGCTTTGGGCATATTATTGGCCACAACAAGAACACAGATTGTTGATCCTATGCTTGTGCTCACTCTGAATATATATTTTCATCAACTTTTACTAAAATTAAGGTAGTTTTCTTTTAGGTCGTTTTAGTAGCAGAAATATATATATATATATATATATATAGTTGAAACTAGTAAAATTATACAAAAACTTTGGAACAAGTAGAGGTATGATATTACAAGCTAGAGCTTGTGATATTATTACAAGCTTTAGTGTTAGTACCGTTTGATCAAATCTATTTAGATCTTTACACCGTTAGATCAAATATACTTTTTTTAAGTAATGACATGGACTTTCCAAATCATCACTAACTTAATCATCTAACGACTCTAACACTAAAGCTTGTAATAATATTACAAGCTCTAGCTCGTAATATCATTTGCCGAACAAGTAAATTATTAAAAATGGAAACTCATTTGGGAGTATATACCATATTATATTAGGCTACCAAAAACATCTCATTCCAACTGGGAAAAAAAAAATTCGACAAACTTCAGTTCTCTTTTATAAAGAGTTTTCTAAATTTAAAAAGGTTATTGGGGCGAGAGAGACTCGAACTCTCAACCTCAAGATAATGAAGAAGAAGTGAGACCTCCACACCAGCCAACTACGACACCACACCTTTGTTGACAATTAGATATTTTTGCTTATTTCAATAAATTAAACTTTTTAAACTCCACAGTGAACTCTTTAGCATAATTTTAGTCATGTACAACAAGTAGGAATCAATTCCAATCTTTCTCTTTCCCAAGTTTTATCTACTACTGTATCTCTTTAGACCACACTAACTATCGCACGGTTCGAGTCTAGACCGATGCTGAAATTTGAAACTCCATATTCAGTAAGTCTTTTTCTTCATACTTGCCTATTTTCTCATGTCGAGAAAATTTGTTTCATCCTAGTGATCTTATCTAGTGCATAATTAAATTGAAGGGATCTTAATCGGGTTATGTTAACGACATACATGTCGGACCAAGTGGTTGTTAGCATAATGGTTTGGTACATGTGTAAGATTGAACCACATCAACCAAAAGTTCAGGGGTGGCCTTGGTTGCAAGTACATGCTAAATGATGGTTTATGGTAGGATCAATGACCAACTATCAAGGAATAGTGTCATCTACTTTTGGACTCGATCGTTGTTTGCTCGATAACAAGTAAATGTCTGCTTGTACATTACATTAAGTCCAGCTGACATATATGACAAATTTGGGGTACGAAGACACATAGCCTTTATGGTAGGTAATCGCTGTGGGTCATCTTACTTAAATTTTGATCGGCGCCTCTACTGGCCATAGTGTGAAGTGGCCCCATCGTTCCAACAATTCGCGTACGTAACTTATGGTAAGCCAAGATGATGTTCCTCAATTATAATCTTCGTGAGATGTGTTTCATTGTATCACGAACACGAATATTGATTCGGTAGCAGCTCAACATGTGTACAGCAGCAGCAACACAAATATGTAGATGAAACTCGTATACTTTTATATATGTTTACTTACGTTGTACCTATATGATTATCACTTGTATGCTGGATGTAGATACCATGCGATGAATATATGAGCATGGCCTTGATGTGTATAATCATATGCCACAAATTTGCATTTAGTAACTTATCGAGTCTTAGAATCACCCTGTTCCTTATTTTATTTGGTTTCCTTAGAACCAGTCAACCAAGGAGTTCGCGGTCAAGTCGAGCTTTCCCGCGAGACGTGAGTAGGTGGGACTTTTGGGTAGCAACTTAACGTGGACTTTGTACATTGGTTTATATTTGGAAAGGACGTTGGTTATATGAAGTTATGTAAACTCTATATATTTTTGTAGCATTATATAGTAGGTTTCTATGGTTATATTCTTTTGATCCCGACATATGTTGTCGTGCCTGTATAGAGTTGTGAGACTCTAGTGTGGTTTGTTTCAGCTGTGTTTCGATAGCCTCTTTTGTCATATTGCTACAAATTTGGGCTTGATAGCTCGATGTTTTATTCCATACCGGCCTTTGTTGTTGGCCGAGCTTGTGTTAATATTATTATTGTTGTTCTTATTGTCATCTTGAGTTTTTATAGCTCAGGTGTGAGTAGGTGTTTGTTAGCTTGTTAGTAAAGTGATTTGACGCACTAATCCGAGATTCCGTGTTGGGATTCGAGTTGGGCAGTGATCACATATAAATGAGCTTTAAAAAGCAGACATATCAAACTAATATTAATAATCAAATAAACTGTGTTTTTCTTAATCTGTGTGTCGAATCAAACATGATAATAATTTTGGGACGGAAAGAATATTAGGGATTTGGAAAAGATGTTTTAAAAAATTAAAATTTCATTGGCGATGTAAAATCTTATTCACGCAACACTTCGATCATGACATTTGGCCAACCAAAATATTTTTCACTCTTTTTAATGCTTAATAAAAATATAATAATTATAAAAAAAGAAAAGTATATATAATTTTACTAATGAATATATATTTTATTGCGTAGTAGTAAGTACACAAATAAATAATTAAATATTCATCCCTGGCATTATAATTATTTTTTAGACAAACGATATTAAAAAACTTAAAAGACGGCACGTGACCAACCAAAAACTTAATAGACTAGTTGTCCCGATAGATAGTATATATTTGTTAATTAACTATGAAATATAAAATGAGATGAGATATAAGATCATAGGTTCAACTCCTACCTCAAGACATTCAAAAAAAAATGTGTAAATTTTTTATTTTTACATCTCTATAGAGGCCTCTTTTTTTTTTTTTTTACCATCCAAAAGTTCAGGGCGACCTTGGTTGCAAGTACGTGCTAAATGATGGTTTATAATTATGGTAGGATCAATGACCTAACTATCAAGGAATGATGTCATCTACTTTTGGACTCGATCGTTGTTTGCTCGATGACAAGTAAATGTCTGCTTGTACATTACATTAAGTCCAGCTGACATATATGACAAAGTTGGGGTACGAAGACACATAGCCTTTATGGTAGGTAATCATTATGGGTCGCCTTACATTTTGATCAGCGCCTCTACTGGCCATAGTAGGAAGTGGCCCCATCGTTACAGTAATTCGCGTAACTTATGGTAAGTCAAGATGATGTTCCTCACTTATAATCTTCGTGAGATGTGTTTCATTGTATCACAAACACGAATATTGATTCGGTAGCAGCTCAACATGTGTACAGCGGCAACAACACAAATATGTAGATGAAACTCATATACTTTTATATACCTTTACTTACGCTGAACCTATATGATTATCACTTCTATACTAGATGTAGATACCATGCGATGAATATATGAGTATGGCCTTGATGTGTATAATCACATGCCACATATTTGCATTTAGTAACTTATCGAATCTTCGACTCACCCAGTTCCTTGTTTTATTTGGTTTCCTTAGATCCAGTCAACCAAGGAGTTCGCAGTCAGGTCGAGCTTTCCTACGAGACGTGAGTAGGTGGAACTTTTGGGTAGCAGCTCAACGTGGGGTTTGTACAGTGGTTTACATTTGGAAAGGACGTTGGTTATATGAAGTTATGTATACTCTATATTTTTTGGTAGCATTATATAGTACGTTTCTATGGTTATATTTTTTTGATGCCGACATATGTTGTCGTGCCTGTATAGAGTTATGAGACTCTAGTGTGGTTTGCTTCAGCTGTGTTTTGATAGCCTATTTTGTTATATTGCTACAAATTTGGGCTTGATAGCTCGAGGTTTTATTTTATATCGTCCTTTGTTGCTAGCCGATCTTGTGTTAATATTGTTATTGTTGTTCTTATTGTTATCTTGAGTTTTTATAGCTCAGGAGTGAGAGGTGTTTGCTGGTTTGTTAGGAAAGTGATTTGACGCACTGATCTGAGATTCTGTGTTGGGATTCGGGTCGGGAAGTGATCACATACACATGAGCTTTAAAAAAACCACACATCAAACTAATATTAATAATCAAGTAAACTGTGTTTTTCTTAATCCATGTGTCGAATCAAACATGATAATAATTTTGGAACGGAAGGAATATTAGGGATTTGGAAAAGATATTTTAAAAAATTAAAATTTGATAGGCGATGTAAAATCTTATTCACACAACACTTGGATCATGGCATTTGGTGAACCAAAATATTTTTTACTCTATTTTAATGATTAATAAAAAGCTAATAATTATTTAAAAAAATAAAAAAAGTATATATAATTTTACTAATGAATATATATTTTATTGCGTAGCAGTGAGTACACACAAATAAATATTTAAATATTCATCCCTGGTATTATAATTTTTTTAGACAAACAATATTAAAAAACTTAAAAAACCACACGTGACCGACGAAAATCTACAAACAAAAAAAAGACAAAACTTGGATTTTGTCAATTTACACGTCATATTACGATGGACAATTATGTAAAAAAAATTACAATGAAAAGTTGACTCTAAATTAAATATAGTTTTAATGCACTTGCAACGAGGGTGCCACCTCGACTTGTATTTCATACAAAAATATGCCATATGCGTTTTTCTGTATATATATCTGGCGTACTAGAAAAGACTACCAAGTCTACCATTAAGGAGTGGTAGAAATTGCCTTTTTCTACGATTTCAAATACCAAGTAGTACATCACTTTGAAACAATGGTGAGCGTACGAGTCGTGCTCGTAATGAAATAAACAAGACTATGTATGAATCATAAAATATTTACGTAAAAACATCACATCGTCTTTTTTCGTCTTAACGTCATTTTTTTGTAAGGTAAATCTTTTTTACCTGACCTACCGCAAGTTTTTTTGTAAGACCGACTCTCTTTACTCGTCGTACTACGAGTTGGTGTAAAGTTGTTATGAAGTGAACCTCTGTCCACGTATTAAGATTGAAATAATGTGGTCTTATTTTATCAATTAAAATCCGTATGCTCGTTTTACACAAAAAAGTTACTTTAAATCGTTTTAATTATTCTTTTAGGGTAAATATTTTCTCTTTAAATTACAAATATGTACCATCTTATATATATATATATATATATATATATATATATATATATATATATAATGTGAAGCCTAGCTAGTCTAAAGATAGTAAAATCTCCTCAAAATCATTTTACTAAAAATAAAACAATCTATTTAATTAATAGCTGGACATGCATTTAAAAACAAAAACTTACACCTTGGGAACAGAAGTCAATATAACTTGCAGTTGCACCATTTTTTAATGGTTTATAACGGAGCATTCAACCAGTCAAGTTTTGGCCGCATTTTCCCCAATATTAAAAAAAAAATCAAGTCTTTTTTTGCCTCTGTTAATAATTAATTGACCGCCTTGAAATGATAAACTTAAAAAAAATTACATGTATGTGCAATTGTGCATCATATTTATGTTCTTTGAAATAATTTTCAATTTAGTACTAATATTTAATTATTTATAAATGGAAGAACTCGCTCATTCTAAAATAAATAAATGAGTATATATAATCGTATACAATAGCCTTCAATCCAAATTAAAACCATAATCAAAATAGCTGCTGCCTCAATGTTTCAGGAGAGAGAAGAGAGAGAAGATTAGAGATGTTCCGATTACGGCTCCTGACACTGATAGAGAGAATCCCGCTCCAACATCGGGAGATGGCGCTGGCGCCATCCCATACTCCTGCGCCGAAACTGTGGTGGCTACCGCCGAGAATGCGGTGGCGATGACAGCCAAAAGGAAGGCGTTGCTAATCATGCTAACATACGCCATTGCTGTGAAATTTTTACGAATGAGAGGAAATTAGGGAAATATTTTGTTGTTGTTTGATGGATGGAGTAAGGAATTAAGAATGGAAAGTGATGGTATTTATAGGCGTTTGAGTGGGTCGCTTACAGTTTGTTCACCGAACAGCTCAAATGTGAAATCGGAACCTTCACCTTTTACAACGGTCGGTTCCATACTTCCATATTCAGTATAATGCCGACACGTTGCACTAATTGACTGGAATTAGCGTGTTTACGTCTGTCAACAATAATTTGATTTTCTACATCGTTTCATATCTACACTTACACCTAGAACCGTCGATGATTGAGATTTAGATTGAATTAGTCAAATTCATATCCAATTTATTAAAAAATTAACAGATTTGGATTGGATTGGATTGGATTGGATTATTTTTCATATATTTTAAACTCGATCCATATTCTAAATTTTTGGATTCAAATTTTACTCGTCCCTTATGACAAAATTAATATCGCGGCATTTTTCTGCTTCACCAAAAATCAAATAAAATTAAAAATTCTTGTTTTCATCTTATACAAACATAAAACATATTATAATGAGTAGAAAAAAATTATATTTAGTCAAAATAGTACTCCCTCCGTCCCTAAATTATCGTCCTCCTTTCTTTTTTGTCCGTCCCAAAATAATTGTCCACTTTGAAACTTATCTTTTTAGAACATCACTTTTACCACTTTACCCTTATTTTTTCACTCTACTTTAATTATGGACCACATATACATGGACATTAAAGGAAACTACACATTAAACCAATATAAATAATCAAGTCAATTACTTTTTCTTAAACTGTGCGCCGGGTCAACCCAGACGATTATTTAGGGACGGAGGGAGTAATGATTAATAACTAAAAACTCAACATAAATAATCTTTATATGTATAATATTAATTTTTTTTATACCGGATCAGATCGGATTGTTATCAGATCGGAACACTTTAATCCATATTCGATTTGTTAAGCTTTTAGATTATCAGATTCGGATCAACATCAAATTATCGGATTGAAAAACAAAATCCATATCCTAAAAATAACATCGGATTCGGATCAAATTCAGATCAAAATTCAATCCATTGAAAAACTTACTTACACATCATTTAAATTTACTTTTTTTATTGCGATTTAATAACTTTCGTTTTGTGCATTTGATTTTTTTATTTCTTTGATCTCATCAGTTTCTTTTCTAGGTTTTTTAAAAATTTATCTTCATAATTAAAAAATAAATAAAAATTGAAAAACCAAAGTTAAAAAAAAGTCTACTATCAATCAAGTACATAATTCTTTTATAGAGAGTTATTGATTAGTTGAATAACGCAAAAAGTTTTAAAATATTTGAAGCTTGATTATGAATATTTAGAGCAAGCATTTATGACTAGACTATTTTTTTTGGAAAAATGATCAATTTTGACTTTGTACTTTCATTAATCATCATATTTTTCTACCGAACTATTTATTTGAGCAAGATTGTCATTGTACTTTCAATTATAGTTGTAATTTTGTCATTTTATCTAACTTCCATCCAAATCCAAAGAAAGGTCATAACGTGGCATACAAACTTTGCAAACTAGAATGATGATGTGTTAAATGAGGGGCCAAAATATAATTCTCGTTTTATACCAAAAACTCTTACACTTTCCACCCTTCCACCTTCAAGTACCGCCGTAGCAAGTAAATTAGGGGAAATGACAAAACTGACCATCTCTGATTATTTACAAGCCACCTCGTCGATGAGTAAACTTTTCATTTACCGACCGTTTAGAAATTTTTTACACAAACAACCCTCTGAACATGACACATGTCAATCACATTGTTTGTCTATTTTTTTTAGATTTTAGTTAGCCACGTGTCATAATCCAAAGGTCGCTTGTATAAAAAAAATTCTATATCGTGAGATGAAAATTTAATTCTTTTGAAATTGACGCTTTTTTCTTATTTTTTATTTGTTTTCCGTGCACCTTCATTATTAGTACTTTTTATCTTTCGATTGCTTTGCTTGCTAATAACTACAACAATACTAAATATGGAGCAGAAAGTGTAAGCGTTTTTGATAGAAAGTGAGAATTAAACTTTAACCCCTAATTTTACACGTCATCATGCCAAGTAGTATGTTTTAACGTCACGTTATGACTTTTGTTAGGATTTTGACTAAAGATATGCAAAATGGCAAAACTGTAACTAAACTTAAAATTACAGTGACAATCTTGTTAAAAAAAAGTACAATAGGAAGATTTTCTAAATTGAAACTCTATTTCCATAATTCTTAATAACTTTAGGGAAAAATCTATCCTCATATTGCAACATCAAAACTTTTAAATATAAATACAAGGTCCTAGCTAGTGAAATGAAACGTAATTAGCTACAATGCAATCAAGCTAAAATTTCTTCAGAGTTGTACATTTTTCAAAAATCGAAGTTGAAGCCGTTACAATCAGTTGCCACCAATAGATCATCGCCTAGCTAATCAATATTGAAGTTCATGGAAACTTCATCTTCTCCATCTTTTCTTTTGTCCAGTCTTCCTCTCCAATTGTTGGAGTCTGCGTAGTTGAGCTTCTAACCACTTAGGTTTGATCTTTCTCAGCACCTACATTTTAAAAGTCAAGAAATGAGAGATAATTTTTTTTTAATGGGCTAGCTAGTTAAAATGAAAAAAATATGTGAGTACCTTTGATTCGATGGTCTATCTTAGTCATGGTTCTTCTTCTCGTATGAGTTGTTTGCTAGTGCAAATCTAGCAATGAATTTGAGTTTGTCAATGAAAAATCAACTTCTATGTAATGAAGAGATTGGGGGAAATAGAGAGAGAGAGAGAGAGAGAGAGAGAGAGAGAAAGAGAGAAAGAGAGAGAGAGAGCGAGAGAGAGAGAGAGAAAACCTAGAGAGTGCAGGGAAAGTAGGGGGCCTAGCGGAACGTTCCAATATTCGTTTCATCTTCATGGAACTTGATGAGCTTGAACCACGACCCCTTGTAGTATCGCTTATATCTTCATCTTCCGTTAGATCAATTATGTCTAACGTTTTCTTGCCGGTATTAGTTTTCTGTAATAGTAAAAACATACGAGAATTTTAGGATCAATTTGCATTTAGAATAAAATGCTAGCATGTCTGAAAATGAAATTGAGGGAAAATCAACTTAGACCTGAAACTTGGCTGAGGAAGGGTTCATGAACTTTTCTAGAGTTTCCCATTCCGTTTGTGGTGGCTCAGATCGTCCAACTAAAAATCATAAAATAGTCATAACCAAAGAGTTAATTAGTTCTGAAAGGATTAAACCAAGGAAGTGATCCTCGGCACAAGAACGGGCCCCACCTCAAAACCCGTTGTTAACGAAGCCACATAAATGTAGGACCCTGAGATAACGCGAGTTTGATTGTTGCCGAGTAATAGACAACCCACGGCCTCCAACAGCCTTGGCCTCGGCCGGCCAGAGCGACTTCTAAATACCCTCGGCCACAGACACTAGAGTGGTTTTCACCGCCCCCGGCCTCGCCACTGAATCAGTCCCCAGAACCCTCGGCCTCGGCAGTAATAAACACCTCGTCACGAGACCGCTTGGCCTCGGCGTTAGATCAATCATCACCCGACCTGACAAAGCAGCTTCCCTAGGCTCGGGAGAACCGCTACACGCAAACACCAACTCCCTGACAAACGCACAACCACTTATTTCTGACAGAGACCATCGACGCATTTAATGACCGCCGCTATGTGTTCCCAATGACCAACCGCCACGTCAACAAGAATATCAGGTATAAATAGAGGACACACATTTATTGTAAAGGTAAGTGATTTCTAAGATATCTAAACTCCTTTATCACAACCGCTTATCAAGCAAATATCACGGCACATTTATTACGCATTTCCCACCGAAAATCTTACTCTCACACCGGAGGGTTCTAGTCGGGCTGCCCCGACTCCTTAACGGTGTTTGTTGTTTACTTTGTGCAGGTAACCAAGAAAGACGAATCAGTGGACGCCACCTCATCCTTGCCTCATACGTGGACGACAAGACAAGGTCACCACCAAAATAGCGTGATCAATTTCTTTGATGAATATATGAATACAGAATTAAGGAAATTAAAAGAAAAAGAAAAATATTAACCTTTGTCATGAGTTGAATTTCCTTCCACAAGTGCATCTTGTCGAAATGATTGAAGACAAGTTATGGAACTAAATTGTCTGAAAGGATGGACATTTGTATGGTTTACATCCTCTCCAACCCTTCCATCATAAGGACACCACAAAAAGATTAGCTAGGCAGAGAAAATGAATTATTTGTTTACAATCAAAATGAAAAAAAAAAAAACAAAAAAGACTATACCTTGCCAGAACTTGATTCGGCGGCATCATTGGGCGGTTATTACGCTTGTGTTCAGAACAATAGCGTAAGCCCTCTGTGAATATATGAGATAACGAATAATCATCGTTCTCATCAAGTTTTTGAGGGCTGGGATTTGAGTTTGAACTCATGATATTCGTTTGAACTCGACACACAATGATTTTCCTATCATAACAATATTAACTTTGAGATATATATAAATATGATTAAAACTAAAATAGAAAGTTCAGGAATTGAAAAAGGAGAAATCTGTATATAGCATGTTCAACCTCAACAATAGTTGTTTATCATAATTATTTCATGAAAGTAAGTACTCCCTCCGTCCCAAAAAAAAAATGACGCTTTAGAAAAATAAATTGTTCCAAAATAAATGACCTTTAAGAATTTTAAGACAAATAAATCCATATTTTGCCTAAATTTCCCTTACTAAGTACTCTTTTATTAAATATTGTATCGACAATGCTTTAATGCATTGAGAATATTAAAAGATTTTAAAAAATTACAAAAAAAATATATCGGTCTTTTTATAAGCTTCCTTAATATATGTACAAATCTCAAAAAAAAATTATTTATTTTAGAATGGAGTAGTAGACCGAAAACGGAGTTAATTTATATCTCCAAAATCACCAAAAAGTGCTCAACATGGCCCAAATGAGAGACCAATTCTTTTGACTAAAAAAAATTAAAGGATTAAGATCACCATGAACAATTCCTACCAAATTGAGAAATCTAAAGCCTTTCGATCACATTTATATATGTTGGTTTAAACATTTTGGGAGAAATCAAGGGTTTTGCTAACAAGAAACCATGAAAAGAAAGCCTAAAGATTGACAAACAATACAAAAAAAAAGGTCAAAGTTATAACAAAGCATTAGACAAGCAAGCAAAGAAAGCATCACATAATTAAATAATTTGAAAAAAAAAATCCGTAAGACTGTTTTATACCTATAGGAGACCTGCCCAAATAATATATAGCCCTTCACCCTGCAATCAGCATGTTGAAAAATTGCTATTCATCCATATTAGAAAAATTTATAAATGAGTAGTCCTCGTATGAAATTGTATTACGGATCCTAATTCGTAAGGTAGAGCCACACTTTCTTACAGTTCAGCCCACCAACTCACGATGTATCGAAACAACGGAATTTATGTTACAAAAAATATTGAGGTTATACACCTTTGTTATTGCATAAATAATTAAATATAGGTTGATGTAAAATATTGAATTATTCAGAAGAAAAAAAATCATGAGAAAGATTGTTGGTCTAGTCTTCCTATCATCCTATGGCTGGTTTTGCTTTTGCATACTATAATATATACTTATCTACTTCATTTATATTATAAAAGAGCTCAAGATCTAACTGGTGGTTTTGATCAAATTGTATTAAATACAATTAATGGTACAAATTGATTCGTAAATATGTAAGTTACAAATGAACCCCTCAGTTATGAGTTATGTTTGAATTATTCTCTACAATTACATATAAAACCTTCAGTTGTGTGTTTTGTTTGAATTACCCCGTCAGTTATGAGATTGAACTGATATCATAGCGACATTGTGCCTATGGCACGAGCACGTAGACTAGTTCATTTCTAAGAAAAAACAAGTTTTTATTTTTTTATTTTTAGGCCGTTGCAATGAAAGTGTACGTTTTAATATTTTGTTTTTTAAAAGTTACATTTACCATTTTACTCTTAATTGGATTCTCACATTAATTTATTGGTCCCACTCTATGAATATCCTTGAAAATTGCACACTATATTACCTCCTCTGTTAAGGGCAAAAAATCTACTATTTTATTTTTTAGATATTTCATTTAAATAGTCAATTTGCAAAAATTAAAGGATAAAAATATCATTTTATTTCTAATGTACTAATAAATATGTCATTTTCTTAAAATGTTTGATTTTCAAACGGAGACTCTTTACTCAGAACGGAGGGAGTAATAAAAATAGTCAATTATCTTTTATTAATTTTATGTAGGGTTAATCAAGTTAAGACACTTTTTTAGAAACAAATAGATTAGTTAAAAATACATTTGAGAATTCATTATATTGAAATTTGGTTAATATTTATGATTTCGAAGAACCCTAATAATAAATTACTTTAATTCTAAAATGAGTAGGTTATGTAAGACCATTTTACGGATCTTAATTCGTAAGACGTAGCCTCACTTTCTCACAGGTTAACTCAGCTACACACAGTGGGTCGGTAGAGATGATCCATCTTATAAAAAATATCTGTAACACCGTCTTATCCTAAATTTTTGTCATCTAAAATATGTAAATTTTGACCACAACATGAACCATCTTTTTCACTAAGTGTTGGGGTGTAAAGTCATATGTTAGGTCCCCCAACATATGATTGAACAAGACTATAAGTCTATAATATTAAAATAGTTCATAGTTGTCTAAACTTTATATATTTTTATGTTAGCTTTAATACTTTGTATTTCTTTTTTCTTTCTTTCTCGTGTTATTTGTTTCCTTGTTTACTAAAATTGTTACTTTTCCAACGTATTATAAGGTGGGAAGAAAAGTAGCATCCAAGAAAGTTGCTCTATCGGAGTGAATTGACCCCTCAACCCCTATACGTTGATGGCAAGGGTTGTAAGTTGTAATAACCAAGTCAAGTTCAAGCAATTGGAATTAATTAACTCTTAATAAGTTTGACTAAAGAAATTTCTTGGTGAGTAAATTTGTGTCTCTGTTCCTTTGTTTATAAGAGTTTTTTTAAAAAAAAAGAATTTACAAGTGTATATTTTAAATTATTATTACGCACAAAATCACAACGACGAAGAAACAATTTGGATAGCATTTTGCTCTCGGTGCATTTCGTGGTTCCCTTATAAGTTCGTAGACAATAGTCTTGCCAATGGCTGCTAGTCCTGGAGTAGCAAAAGACGTTTTATTTCTATTTTTTCTTTTAGTTTTATCTCTCTAATTGTATCATATATTAAAAGGAAAGATGAACTTGATGAGTGCGTAGAGAAGGAAGCAACTTAGGTAAGATGGTTACAGATATTTTTTGGTAATATAAATCTTCTTTACCAATTCCACAGTGTGTTGATGGATTGATCTAGACTTTATCTTACAAATCAAAATTTGTAAAATCGTTTTACAGGAGACTTACTCCGTGAAGAAAGTACCTTTGTTCCTGAAATTGCTTTACAAACACATCTTGACTTTATGTAGTTAATTTAGGGCAACAAGTTTCTTGGATTAATTGGGCAAGAACATATTACAAGAAAATTACTTACGCAAAAGTTTCTACAAAAAGTGTGGACGAGAGAGAAGAGAAGACCGATTGGTCCGACTGGAGAAAAACATTGACATATTCTACGACAATGGAACCTCAACAACCAAATTCTTATGGAAAGCAATTAGCTAACATATTCAAATAGTTAGGTCCAAGCAAAGAAGACCTTGACATTATCATACCATAATTTAATGCCATTAATTAGTTGATTGATACAAATTATAGGACTTGTTTGTCACGGCCGGTAGCTGAAGGCCTTAGGCTAATGGTTTATAAGAATTAAATTATATTGTCTCATGATTTTCATCTGTTTAAAAATAACATATGACAGTTATATGTGAATTGTGTATGTTTGTTAAATATGTTAGAAGTTGTTGTATAAACTAAAAGACGTACGATATTACGAGTTAAAACTTGTGGTATTATTACAAATTTTATTATTATTATCGTTAGATCAAATCTACTTAAATCTTTACAGTACTATTAGATCAAATATATTCTTTTTAAAGTAATGAAATGCATATTCCACATCATCACCAACTTAACATCGTAATAATAGCACAAATCTCTATCTCGTAATCGTAATATCATATGTCAAACTAAAATACTCATAATATATAAGTTGCATTCAATGCATGTAATTGTAACTTGTAATTATATACTCCCTCCGTCTCAAAATAAATATTTATTTAGAGATTTGCACATAGATTAATAAAGTTTATAAAAAGACTGTACTATCCTTCTTTTTTATAAAAAAAACTTTTTTCGTATTCTCAATGCATTAGAGTATTTTCAATGTAACATTTAATTAGATAGTAATTAATAAGGGTAATTTGGTAAAATGTGGATATGTCTTGAAATCCTGAAACGTAATTTAATTTGGGACAATTTTTTTGTTAAAATGTTCATTTATTTAGGAATGAAGGGAGTAATATAATTATTTCTAGTTTCCCAATGTATCCCTAGGTCCGAAAACCCAAGAGGCCAAGATTAATTTTCGATAAAACCCTCCATGGGGAGTGAAATTAATACACTGGACTGGTGGTGGGTAGTTTGGGAATTGAAAAAAAAAACATTAATCAATAGTAATTATTGTATTTTAAGAAGCCAAAAAACTCTAGCTTAGATTGCTGACTGAAAGACTTATGGCTGATTTAATGATAGATTGTTTGTTATAGCTGATGCAAAACGACTTACGAGTATATTTGTTAAATAAGCGAAAAATTATTTATTTACTACAAACCATAAACCATAAATTTTTAAATCAACTAGTACCTTATTAAGGAACAAAGTCTCACCTTTATCTTAAAAAAACTCAACATGTGATAATATTTCATTAATATTTATTTACTTAATCTTACTTAAAACAATAAATAAATATGTAGCTATTTTCTACACCATTAGTATGTGTAGTCTTTTACGTTTAACTTTTATTATTTCCTTGTCAATTTTTAATGTGACTAGTCAAATATGCGGAGGTTGAAAATATTTACCCTATAACAAAATGAATAAATAATTTATAATATTCCTTATCTCACATTAAATGTTTATTATGTTAAAAAATATTGAAATTAATATTTTTAGCTCTTTTATGTATTTATGAGAAAAATGTAAGATTATAATAATCAAAAGTTTATTAATGGATAGTCTTTTTGTTTTAAAGAAACTAAAAAAGCTTAAATTTTTGACTTTTTGGCTTTGACTTTTTAATGCATAAATGGTGTTGTACCTAACTTATTAACTTTTAGCTTATAAGTTGAAACAAACACTTTAAATATGACTTATTTTAAGCTAAAAACCAAAAGTCACTAAAAAAACTGTAACAAACGAGTACTAAAAGTCTTGCATCATTTTGGCTTTTGCCCAAAACCTAAATAAATAATATAAATATGAATTATTATAAGACAAAAATCATAACTCACTCCAAATAAACCACAACAAAACGAGCACTTTATCGTCGTAATGCCAAATAAGTTGACTTAATTATTAGAGCAACTCCAATGTTTCCTTTTAACTCAATTTCCTATAGAAGAGAAAAAATGACAATGAGAGATCTTTTCTTAACAAAGCCATGTAGGAGAGAGGAGATTGACTCTTCCAATTTAGGAAGAAAATGGAGACTTAAGAAGAATGGACAATGAAGGGGGCGGTGTAGCAACCGTCATGTTTCTGGATTCCAGAGATCTGTACGTTTCGTTGCTGAGAGACTCTGAGAAGGAGTTGAGGAACACCTGTTTGGTGTACGACTCTTACACACATGGCGTGTGCACCACACGTGTCGTAGAGGTGAGTGAGAGGGTCGTTCGGTGGGTCCATCGTCTGATTTGAGATGAAATTTCAATTTTTTTAATTTCTTTTTAAATAATCCCACCGTTGGCCTGCTTGGGGGGGCGGGGGCGCTGCTTTGACTGTTGTGGGGTTTAATTTTGTTTAAATGTTTTTTAAAGTCTTTTTTATTTTTTCTTCTTTTCTTCTTCCATATAAATATACCACTTCAATCTTCTTCATTTACTCCGCCACTTTTTCATTCTCTCTTCTATTTAAATTATAAATTATATAATTTATGAATAATTTATTAACTATAAATTAATTAATATCTTAATTTATAAATTAATTTATTTATGCTGAATATTTAAATATGAAATATATTAACTAAAGTTAAATAAATTTATTTGCTTAAAAGTATAAAAACATAATTGAAGTGTAAAGTTAATGAGGTGGTAGTGGGACTCATCTAAGAAGATGTTAAGAAGATTAGGATTGAGAAGATATATTTTTAAACTAGTTAGTACACGTGTGATGCACGGTTTCAATAATTTTTTTATGTAAAATTTGTTTATAATAAGATGATTTTCTAAACTTGTTATATGTAATTAAAATTTTAAATTAGAATACTTTAAACAAACCTAAATTGATCATATGAACGACTACTTGAAAGATTTGTATATGAATTTTATGTAGAAAAAAGAACTTAAAAATGAAAAAAAAAATAGATATAGATTAATTAGTAATTTTTAGGTAAAATTGATGATTCCAACAGAAAGTCGTCATATGACAGTCGTGGCTTCTGATAGTAGTAATTAATAAAAAATAGTTTTTCATCCACCATTAGTTTAGAATATTTTTTTTACACAAATGGCCTTTAGAACACGACACATGGGCAATTAAAATATAAATAAATCAAGACAAATGTTGTGATTAGCACGTGTCATGATCCAATGACCGCTTATGTAAAAAAAATTATACCGTCGGTTGATGTAAATTTTACTCAATTAATAATTAATAGATATAGATGAATAGAAAAAAAAAATTAGCATAAAATTGTCTCGTAAATAACTCGTATAAATAAATAGTAGAGGATATGAAAATGGATAATAATTCAAGAGTTTCAGTCAAGTTAAACTCGTATAAATTAAAATGATAAAATTTAGTTTTGAAATAAGCTTGATTTGACAAAAAAATAAAAAATAAAATCATTTCTCATTTTACATAAAGTTGACATGTGGCAATCATTTAACGTAAAACTGTCACGTGATAGCAGCGGTTTCTATTTTAGTAATAGTTAACAGATGAAATAAAAAGATAAATATGTGTATATGACACTGAGATACAACTAAGAAGATGTATAAGAATAAATAACAATGTGAATGCTTTAGGACATGTAGCTTATTTTGATGGAGTCTTTATTAACTCTTTTTTTTTCCTACTATTTTGCCTATAGTAACACTACTTACATATTTAGAATTTTTACTGATCTTTAGGGCTAATTGACTATGTAATGTTGGCCCTGGTGTGATAGACACACAAAGAGTGGTCTCGAGTTCGATCCTCTCATTTTGCCCAACTTAGGAGAAAAAAAAAAAACTATGTAATGTTGCCCAATTGATCCTACAACTCTCATTTTACTCTAGCTAGTTTAGCAATTGGTCATTTTGTAAAGGGGAAAGCGAATCATTTGTTCATAAACTTTTTGAGTTTAGTCCCTATAACGAAAATGTATGTCAACAACGAAAGGATACCAATTTTATGACTAGAATTGGACACGGTTAAAGATTGTTGGATTATGTAACATTAGAGGGTGAAGGTGTCAAATAGAATTTGTTTTTTACCTACCCTAAAACTTAATGATTGGGGTCTTGGGGTTGGGGGTAGCCGGTAGGATTGAAGGAAATGATCCGGGGGGGGAGATTGGGCAAATTCTACTACTACAAGTAGAGAGAATGTTTGTGAGAGAGATGGAGGAAAGAAGAACAAAACTACCCTTGAAAAAATGGTCATCTGATGGCACGTCCATTTAACGGAAAAAATGTAAGGAGGAGGGACAGTCTACTCTAAACTCTGAAGGCATAAAAATTTGTACAGGGACGAAAAAAAAGTACTTTCAATGTATAGGAAAGTTATAATTAGGGAAAAGTACAGAAACATCTGGTGCATTAAACAAAATACTGGGTAAGAACGTCCCCATTGTTGGTTTTTTCAATTCTTAGCATTTCTTCTTAGCTAAGAAGAGGGGAATACATAATGGGGAGTCAACTTCTTATGAGGCCAACAGCCAACTAGCCAATTAGGAGAGAGAGGGGGTTCTATCTTCTTAGGTAAGAATAAAAAAAAAAAGAATCTTTTTAGAACATGTGTGTGACCAATTTAGGAGGGGTAAAATGAAATTTTTTTATGTGTTAGAAGATTATACAACAAGATATATTCTCAGATCTATAAAAATAATTAACAATATGGATGCTCTAACCCTTTAATTGTATGCATAGCATATTAAAAGGGAAAGATGGTCAGCGAAGACTAAAACTAGGTGAGACAATTACAACTTGAAATCCATCAATCCACTCAAGTTGATCTGAAAATTATCCGTTTTGACTCGGCACGTTAACATTTTTAGATCGAAATGGGTAACTCGTTTCAACCCAAAAATATTAACAGGTTGAGTTGGGTCATGTTAAATAGGTCGGACTTATTACCTATTTAACCCGATAGTTTTTACTCTATAACTGTGGGGTGAAATTAGGGCTGGTCCCTTTTGCAAAGTTTATAACCCCTCCAATCTCGCCTTCTTTTTTTACTACTAAAGTTCATTTTTGAAAATCACCATTGTTGTACAACGAAACGAGGATCGGGGCAACGCCCCCGAAATGTAAACAATTTTTTTGATTCATTAAGTACTAAACTGTAATGGATATGTACTTGGTTGAATTTTTTTTAGTAGGGACGAATGCGGAGGAGAAGGAGGAAGAAGAGGACTTATGACTGAGGAGAAGGAAGAAAAAGGTAGAGGGCATGGTCTGATTCATTATGATTTTGTATCACGATGCAAAAATTGGATTAAGTAATATTTTTTGTATCACGGTACAAAATTGGATTTGATAATTAAAATTTATGTATAACGGTGTAAAAAATAGATTTTGTAATTAAAATTGATTCCATTTAAATTGATGCATATCAAATTCACAATGCAAAAATCGATGCACCGCAATGCATTTCTATAGTGCGCCTCAGGCTCATTTCCTTTTCCAATTAAAAAATAAAACGAGACTGGAAGAGTTATAAACTTTAGAAAGTAGTGCAACTCGCAATTATTCCTAGTTTTTTTAGGGAAAATTCACGATCTTCCGGTTATAACCCGAACCGATTCAATTTGACTCATTTGAACCCGTTTGGTATTCGGATTCTAACGGATTCTAATAGTTTCGACCCATTACATATCACAGCCTCGATTCATACCCGACTCAACGCACGCAATTCTCATGCCTATCTAAAACCATCAAAAAAAACATATCAAAATAGATAAAAATGACCAGAAACAAATTTTTATTCAATCAGAATATGTATATGATACAGAAAAAGAATAAATTCATCCAATAAAATTAAATATAAAGTACTCCATCCAGTATCAACATAGCCTTCAATCCAACTATCCAAAGTTGAAACCACCAGATAAAATAGACGAATCAATGTCTCAAGAGAGACAGGAGAGAGAAGACAAGACTAGTTCCGATTACGGCACCGGATACAGGTAGAGAGAATCCTGCTCCGGCATCTGGAGATGGCGCCGGCGCCGTCCCGTACTCCTGGGCTGAGGCTACCGATGATAATGCAACGGCAATGACGACCAAAAGGAAGGCATGGGAGATCATGTTAATTTGCGCCATTGTTGTGAGATTAAAAGAATCGAATTTAAATGAAGTAGCAGGGGAGGAAAGTAGGGCTTTGCTTTGTTGGGTTGAGAGAGAAGGGAATTGTATTTATAGGTGTTATTAGTGGGATCCACGGGGTAACGGCAACAGCTGGATTCGTGTTATTAGTGGGATCCACGGGGTAACGGCAACAGCTGGATTCGTGTTAGGTTCCTTCACCCAACAGCTCAGATGTGAAAACTAGATGATTGGTTCGCACTTTCCAATGGTGGGACACGGCATCCAACCTATCAAGAAAAATAAATACTTTCTCCAGCAAACTATTTACTTCCTTCCTCTTTAAATAATCGTTCTAATTGACCAAATATACAGTTTAAGAAAAAACAATTAACTTGATTATTTATATTGATCTAATGTGTAGTTTTCTTTAAAGCTTATGTGTATATGGCCCATAATTAAAGTAGAGTAGAAAAGTAAGGATAAAGTGGTAAAAGTGATGTTCTAAAAAAGTAAGTTTCAAACTAGACAATTATTTTAAGACGGACGAAAAATGAAAAGACGATAATTTAAGGACGGATGGAGTATTTGAAAGTCAAGCTTAAAAAAGATTAATTGAACATAGAAAGTAATAAATAAATAACAATGATATTTCTTGGCTGGTTGGATCTTATATATTTTTTACTATTTTACTCTTATTTTTTTATTTTATTTTAATTATATGTAATATGAGCATGAATTATAAAAGAAAACAAGTCTTTATATCAATATTAATAATCAATTTAATTATTTTTTTAAAAATTCATAATTTAGTTCAAACATGATAATGATTTGAAACGGAGGGACTAATATTTTATTTTGAAATCTTTAGGTAAAAGTCCATTTGTAATAAGGATAATTATGCCTAGATCATTCACATTCTTTCAACTTTGCCCTTCACAATATCTTAGATATGCTCTAAGCATTTACATAATTATAATCAATTTTAATGATATTAATAGATGTGTTTGAATTTTTTTTCTTGGTACAATTGAATGAAAAAAAAGGGGGTCAAGAGAAAGTTCAAAACCATAAACTGAGTTACGAACTCATCAAAGAAAATAAATCAAATATATTTCATTATTGCTAAATTGTTGAAATGAGATTATTTTATTGGAACGATGATTATACAATTATTACGAATGTTGTCAATTAATTATCTGCAGAATGCAAATGGAATATAGGCATATTTGTCATTTGAATATTATGCCGCTATTAATGTCGGTACTATACATTTCATTCAAGTTAAGGAGTCCAATATTTTATACGAGGATATTTCCAACTAAAAATTCAATTTAAAAAAATCATGCCAATAATTTCTATTAACCTTTCACTTTACTCTTTAGTCTTTACATATATTACAAACATCTTGATTATGCTCAAATATTTTTATAATTATGGTGAATTCAACACTATTTCTATTTCTCTTAATTTGAATGGATAGGAAGAAGTGTTTATTAAGCGGAACGGAGAATTCATTCCTAGATATTTTAATTCTTACCTACTTTATACCAAAGAGGTCGCATGTCAAGGAGATTATAGAGACGTGAAAAGGAAAATAAAATAAAATATAGGGCTACGGAAGTAGGAGATAAAAGAGTAGAAAATTGAGAAAGAAGAAGTTGATAGTATCCCCCCGTCCCAAAATTATTTTTTATTTATTTTTGTTTGTTTCAAAATAATTATTTGATTTAAAAATTATTTTTTAAAGATAATATTTTGACCATTTTATTTTTATTTTTTCATCATACTTTAATTATGAGCTATATACATATGAGTTGTAAAAAAACCACATATCAAACTAATATAAATAATCAAGTCAATTGTGTTTTTTTTAATCTGTGTGACTGGTGAGGATAATAATTTTGGGATGAACGGAATATATTAGAGATTTGGAAAGGATTTTTTAATTAAAATTTCATTCATTGGTGATGTAAAATATTTTTACACAAGTGACATTTAGATAATGACATATGGCTAACCAGAATCTTAAAAAATCAAGTGTCATGTTTCAAAAGTCGCTCGTATAAATAAATAAAAAAAAAAAAAAAAATATATATATATATATATATATATATATATATATATATATATATATATATATATATATATATATATAATTTTGCTAATGAATATATATTTCTACAAAAAAGTACCATGAAAATTTGACTCAAATTAAATATAGATTTAATGCACTAGTAATGAAGGTGTCACCTCGGCTTGTATTTCATAAAAAAAAAAAATGCAATTGCTAATTTAAATTATTTATTACTGTATTTCTTTTGGCTAAAGAAAATAGTTGGATTAGAAAATACTATTTGTAATTCCAGTTGGCAACTTAACAAGGCTAGAGGGGGGGTGAATAGCCTTTTAAAAACTTTGAGGGTTAACTTGCAAGACTTTTGAAAGTTGGCAGCAGAAATTTAATTTTTGTCAGTCAGCTAAAGTTGGTCAGCTGGCTGATGTTTTTATAGAAACTCAATCTGATAAATATTGGTCAGCTAGCTGACACAATTGTTTTTAAGAAATTACTTTTGGAGATAGATCACTAGATGTAAAGAATGAATTGAAAAACAATTTATCAAAACAGTTAAATAAATAGATTATGAAAATGACTGACTGACACTTAAGTAGATTAAGACTTTTTAAGTGTTAGGTCAGTTTGCAAGAGCTGATAAAAATAACTGACAAGAGAATTGAAGTGGTTCACAGTAAAACTGTTACGTCCACTACCAAGTTGGTCAGACTTGGATTTTTGAAGTGCACTAATTTTATTAAAAATCTAATTGATCTCTAATGGATCAGTGTACAACAAAAGACCAATGTTTATGGAGTAAGATTGAATAACAATCAAACTCGTGAGACAAACTAATTGATTTCTAAAAAGTATGAAATGGATCACTCAGTGTTTGCCTAAACAATAACTAGAAAGAAATAATCAAAGTAGAGTATCTAGCTAAAGTTTTTCAAGAAGACTAAGACACAGAGAGAATTTCTTTTGAGAGTATATAGCTTCAGACTTCTATCTGTTCAAAGTGCTTCATGTGGGTATTTATAGGAGTTCTTGAAGAGTAACCCGTTAGGAACACATTTGAATTTGAAAATGTGTTTTGGCAATGTATACGTATCTTCACAAGATCACAGAGATCCTGTTGGAAAGATTATCTTACAGAATATCTACCAAAAACACAAAATGAGAAAGTGTCAGTACAAGTAAATGTTCAAGTAAATGAGGTAAACAAGCTGACACTAAAGCATTATGGTCAGCTGAAACAAGTAACTGTCAAAGAGTTTTAAAACACAAGCTGACCAAAAAGAAATAACTTAAAGCTTTTGGCTTTGGCTGACAACAAGTGGAATGATTTTAAGCAAATTTTATTTTAATGCAAGATTCAACAATCTTCTCCTATTTGCTTAAAACCATTCACTTGAAAGCAGAAAGCCAAAATTACTTAAGTTCCTGCAAGAAAAATGTTAGTAAAACAAGCAAGTAACATATAAAGAGAGAAGCTGGAAATTGAAACTAGGCAGAGGATAATTGTCTACTACAATAAAAACAGATGTTCTAAAAGTTCAAAGTTTTGAGAGAGAGAGAGAGAGAGAGAGAGAGAGAAAGTGGGGGGTTTATTCAGCTGCTGATGTGGATCCTTCAGTTGGCTTTTCAACTTGAGCTGCAACTGATGGATCAACTTCAACTTCAGTTGCCATTTTAACATCAGCTTCGTTCTCGACATTCTGTTCAGCTTCCTTGACAGTATTTTGTTCAGCTTCATCAGTACTCTTTCCTTTTTCTTGTTACGCCGCTTGACACTTTTTACGCTTGATCCGAGATGGCATCAGTTTGAGTCGTTGCCTAAGTATCCTGTTCTCAGCCAAATAGGTATCAGCTATCGCTTTCTGCTTCCTCTCCTCCTGAATGGTTTGAAGCATTGTTGCTTCAGCATTAAAAGCCCTGTTGGCCCATTCTTGTTGATAAAGAAATATAGTCCTCCAGTCATCCATGTGAGCCTCTCTAGGGGCACTAGCAGCAATGGCAGCCTGGACTTCTGTAGTGATGATTTGGGTAAGGTTAGGAAGAAGGGAGGCAACTTGTTGTTGGAGGGTAGCAAGCTGCTTGGTGTGATCTGTGAAAGCGGATTTCATCTGGAGATGATGAACATAGAGAAGGTCAATATTAGCTGAAGTGGAAGGGGTGCTTGGAGGAGTAGGTTCTGGAGCGGATTTCATCTGGAGATGATGAACATAGAGAAGGTCAATCTTAGCTGAAGTGGAAAGGGTGCCTGGAGGAGTAGGTTCTGGAGCAGGAGAGTGAGAAGATCCAGGAGCACTGGAGAAAAGCTGAAAAGTATGGATGGCAGCATCCTCAGGGTCTGGAGGGAAGAAAGTAGACATGGGGTAGGCTAGAACTTGGGATTGTGGCTCTGGTTCAGGTTCAGACATGATATCAGGAAAGACAAATTTCTTTCCTGTGAGGTGTTGCAGAGCCTTAAAGATAATTTCTCGTTGTTTTCTTGCCTTTCTGCAGGCCAGTTGAAAAGAGCTAAGTAGGGACTCATCCTCAGAAGTAAATTTGGAAGAGTCAGAAGAGGAGCCTACAGAAGAGTTTTCCACTGATTCCTCAGTGGATTGATGAGCAAATTCATCAGCTGAAGATTCATCAGCTAATGCAGGTTTGTGGACATGGAGAGGGATGACAGACAAAGGGAGATAAGAGTGAAGAGACAAGTCAGGCATGATGATTAAAGGTGAAGCCTGGTTTGGGTGAGTTGGTATGTCAAGTATCAAGCAGTGTA
The DNA here is from genome assembly GCA_013146195.2 of Codonopsis lanceolata. Lineage (NCBI taxonomy): Eukaryota > Viridiplantae > Streptophyta > Magnoliopsida > Asterales > Campanulaceae > Codonopsis > Codonopsis lanceolata. The sequence continues at coordinate 108,817,128 of CM028380.1, read as the reverse complement.
GGGGAAGGAGTCACAGTGTCAGCTGAAGAAAGCACAATAGCAGCTGAAGGATCAGCTGGAGTGATAGGAATAGCTGACACAACTGGAATTGGTGAAGGAACACTGTCAACCAAAGGGGCAATTGGAACAGGAGGTGTGGCTGATACAGGAGTGGCTGACACAGTTGGGGCTGATACTGGTGTGATTGACATTGATGTGACTGACACTGGAATTGGTGCAGGAAGAGGAGTAGTGACAGGAAGGACTGATCGTGAGGCTGAAACTGTTGGAGTAAAAGAAGGCAGTGAGATAGGTTGCAAAGTACAAGTGAATGTGGGTGCAGGGTCAGCTGGGGTAGTTACAGGCAAAACTGTTGATGAGACAACAAAGGGGACATAAGAGGGAATTACATGAGGAACTGTTGGAATTGATTCAGAGATCAAAGGAGCAGGATTACTTGTGAAGGCATCAGGGAAGGCAGTGCTCAAAGAAGCTCCTCCTGGCATGGAGGCCATCTGTCTGTGTAACTCAATATAGGCTTGGTTTGCAGTATTGACTGCATCTTGCACGTACTTGTTGGCAGCCCTTTGAATTCTATCCTGTTTAGCTCATCATCTTCTTGCACAGCAAGTCTTCTTACTAGATATGGATCATTTTGAGGAAGGGGTGGCAGTTCATGCACTTTGCTGTAAATAGTCCAGGCCAGAAAAACAAGTTCATCCTGTACAAATCTATCATTTGATATATAGAATCTATTCCAAAGCAAGGGAAGAGGATCAAAGTACTTGCCATAATTGGCTACCAAGTCTTCTTGGCTCAGATTTGGAGTGACTGGATACAGTACATATGGTCTCCTTTTGAGGTTATGGTCAATGTATTTGATGGGGTGGACAGTTGGTTTTTCATTTTTCTTCTCCTCATGAAAAGAGAGAAGAAACTGAACAAAGTAAGGAAGATGGTCAATTGGGAATACCCAATTTGGTGGAATGGGTACAGGGTTTGCCTGGTAGTATGAATGTCTTGGATGGAAAGTTGGATTTCGGATAGGGGGGATAAACTTGATTGGAGCAGTGTTTGGAGATCTAGGATTGGAGGGAGGAGAAACCTGAGTACGGGATCGATTCTGAGAGTTTACGTGCGGGAGAAAAAGGAATAAAGTTACCTGGATTTAGCTCAGGATTTCTTCTCTGCCTTTTGGGAGCAAGATCAGCAGCCAAGTTCAGTCGCCTTCTTCTTGTTCTATGGGATACAGGGACTTGAGGAATGTCATCTTCTTGCACATCAGCTGATTGAACAACGTCAGCGACTGACCACCTACTGGCTGACCACCTTCCGGTTGACCAATTCCTGGCTGACCACCTTCCGGCTGACCAATTCCTTGCTGACCACTAGTTGGCTGACCCCTCGCTGGCTGACCAATTTCAGGTTGCTGAACAACTTCAGCTGGCTGACTAGATGATACAGCCGTAAGAGCCTGGGTCCTTGTTCTTCTAGGTCTTCTGCTTGTTTGGGCCGTGGAGATTTCCTGTCCAAAGCAACTTGAAACATTTTCTCGTTTGATGTCAGCCGCTAAATACTTCTTGATTCTAACGAGTTCCATGTCACCGATTTTAATGAAATGATGCTGAAGAGCTGGGAGAGATCGAAGAAACTGATTGATAATCAGATGATGGGTAAGTCTTGGGTTCCCTGTAGCCATATTTTCCTTATACTTGGCTATATTCACCTTCACACATTCAACCGTAATCGCACTCTACAGTTCATCTCACGCTTCTACAATGGCTTCCATGAAAAACAGTTGAGAATCCGTAATCTTGTCATGCCCTCCAGATTTGATGATGAGGCACTTGTCCAGAACAGTGGCTAGGGCATAGTGCAGAGGGGCAAATATGTGCTTGTGTCTGTCATATGCAAGCTCTATAGGTACTTCTCCTCGCATAGTGATCCAACCTGCTTGTTGTGTTTCTTCTGGAATGGTGTAGGTAGTTGAACCATCATCGTAGAGATCTGGAAAGGCAGCTGTGTTGGATTCTGAGTCGAAAACAATTGGAATGCCTCTAATAATTCCAGAGAGAGAGAATGGATCAACTGGGTTTTCTTCCATTGCCATGAAGAACTCTTCGGTTAACTGACAGCTATAAGTGCGAATGTTGAAAGAGAAGAGAGGCATTAACCCAGAAGTTGTCAGTAGATGAATAAGCTCAAGCCCTATGGGTTCCTCATTAAGTGAAACAATATCCAAGAGACATCCTACTGCAGTATTTGTATCCATTTTCCTGAACGGTGACTATAATGTCAGTCACTGTGTTGTCAGCTAATGAAATTTTGTCAGCTAAAGAATAGAGAATAGAGATTTGTCAGCTGATCATATTTTGTTAGCTTGTGAGATGTCAGCTGTTAGCTGAACAATATCAACTGAAGGATGTCAGCTGTTAGCTATATGTTGTCAGCTGCGAATATGTGTCAGCTACTGGCTGACCATTTTGACAATCTTTGCAATGTCAGCCATTTTCCTGAAGAATACGGTTAGAGGGCTGGAAAGTGTCAGCTGAATGATGTCAGCTGATATAATTTTGTCAGCTAGTTGAGTGTCAGCTGACAAATTGAAGAATACTGCTGATCTTCCCTTATAGCTGATCTAATATCCTACAGAGATTAGTAATCCAAAGCATCTTTCTATGACATTATAAGCATTCCCAATTCACCTCTTAGAAATTCAAACCTATCAGATTTTAGGGCTTTTGTAAAAATGTCAGCTAATTGAAATTCAGTAGGAACATATTCTAGCTGAACATTACCTTTTTCAACATGATCTTTTAAAAAGTGATATCTTATGTCTATATGTTTGGTTTTAGAATGCATAACAGGATTTTTAGAAACTGAAATAGCATAAGTATTATCACAATAAATAGGACATGTTCCCATTTGCATTTCATAATCCAATAGTTGTTGTTTCATCCAAAGGATTTGAGAGCACAGCCCAAGAATATATTCACAAGTAGTTGAGGTGGAAACTGAAGCTTGCTTTTTGCATGCCCAAGATATCAGTCTGTTATCAAGAAACTGACATGTTCCACTGGTGCTTTTTCTGTTAACTCTACAAGCTGCAAGGTCAGCATCTGAATATCCAAATAAGTTAAAAGATGAATCTCTAGGATACCAAATACCAAACTTTTCAGTATCAATCAGATATCTAATAATTTTTTTAGCAGCAATCATGTGAGATTCCTTTGAATTAGTTTGAAAACGAGCACATATACACACAACAAACATAATGTCTGGCCTACTAGCAGTTAAATAAAGAAGAGATCCAACTATACCTCCTTCTCGCATTAACGGTTTACCTTTTCATCGCGACCAAATGATATTCAACTCCCATTGGAGTGCTTGCTGAATTAGCTTCTTGAAGGTTATATTTCTTTATCAGCTCTCTTGTGTATTTTGATTGATGGATAAATATACCTTCTTCAGTTTGCTTAATTTGCAAACCTAGAAAGTATGTGAGTTCTCCCATCATGCTCATTTCAAATTTTCCTTTCATAAGACTTTCAAATCTCTTACACAACACTTCGTTAGTAGACCCAAAAATAATATCATCAACATAAATTTGAACTAATAAGATATTACCTTTGTGTTTTAAAGAGAAAAGAGTAGTATCGATTTTACCTCTTTGAAACCCTTTTTCCATGAGGAATTTGGATAGAGTTTCATACCATGCTCTTGGAGCTTGTTTTAGACCATAAAGAGCCTTTCTTAGCTTGTAAACATGGTCCTTCCTTTTGAGGTCAAGAAAACCAAGAGGTTGTTCAACAAACACTTGTTCTTGTAGATCTCCATTTAGAAATGCACTTTTTACATCCATTTGATATACCTTGAAATCCTTGAAGATTGCATAAGCAAGAAATAATCTGATGGCTTCCAGTCTGGCCACATAAGAAAATGTTTGATCATAGTCTATACCCTCCTCTTGTCTGTAGCCTTGGGCTACTAATCTTGCTTTGTTCCTTGTAACATTTCCATCTTCATCCAACTTGTTTCTGAACACCCATTTAGTTCCAATGACTTGTTGATCTGAGGGTCTTGGCACAAGTTCCCAAACTTTACACCTTTCGAACTGATTTAATTCTTCTTGCATGGCTTCAATCCATTGAGGGTCTTCTAAAGCTTCATCAATCTTTTTTGGGTTCAATGGAGGAGACAAAAGCATGTGAATCAAGAGTTTCATTTCTGGAGCTGCTTCTAGTTCTTAGACCAGCAAATGGATCTCTAATGATGTTTGAAACTAGATGATGTCTGGCTTCCCTAATTTCTTTAGGAAGATCTGGAAGAGGTTCAGTTTGTGAAGGTGGAGAAAGAGGAATGTCAGCTGACTGAATAGTTTAAGAACCAAGTATGTTAGCTGACTTATCAACTGTGATAGGATTTGGATTATCAGCTGGCTGAACGTTGTCAGCCTGCTGAAGCTCATTCTGAATATCTAAGGTTACAGTTGGAGGAATAGAAGATGAGGGATTATTTTGAGTTGAACCATCATTGTTTCCTGTCTCAAAAATCTCAAAATTGTTAGTAACATTAGGAGCCTTAGTAGACTCAAATAAATTGGATTCATCAAAAGTGATATGCATAGATTCAACAATTACTTGAGTTTTTCTATTATAGACTCTATAAGCTCTACTATGTTTAGCATAACCAACAAAAATACATTCATCAGTTTTTTCATCAAATTTACCTCTGTAATCACCACCATTGTAGTGAATGAAGCATTTGCACCCAAATATTTTAAAGAAGGCAATGTTAGGTGTTCTTCTTCTCCATAATTCATAGGGAGTCTTACCATGAAACTTGTTTATAAGAGATTTTATTTTGAGTGAAACATGCCGTGTCAGTTGATGCCTTCTCCCCAAAAATTTTGGCAATTTTGTTTCAGCCTAGCATTGTTTTATGCTTCAATCGTTTTGTTCTTCCTTTCACCTTACCATTTTGCCGTGGTGTTCTAACCGAAAAAATTATGATCATGCCATGATCATCACAAGATTATCCATGCCAAGGTTTTTGAATTCCGCTCCATTATCGATCTAACACTTATGATCTCACATTCTTTGAGTTTGAAGTCTCAATAGTGGAAGTGAGAATACCATAAGTTTCATCCTTGATTGCATCATTTCAACCCATGTATACCTTGAGTAATCATCCACAACAACCGAGTATACATGTTTCCTCCCAAACTTGCGCTTGTAATGGGACCAAACAAATCCAATAGAAGTTCAAGAATTCTTTTGGTTGAAAGACATGATTTTGGTTTGGAAGTTTTT
>CM028380.1:108774393-108811737 GCA_013146195.2 Codonopsis lanceolata | reverse complement strand
GTAGAGTCATCTCTATAATTTCCACGATCAAATAGGGTTTGAACACTATATGTGTTCCAAGACTCCTTTCTAGGTTCTTGTTAAGGCATGGTTAAGTTCTCGTTTCATTTAGGAACCTTAGTTCAATTTTACTAAGTCAAGTATAAAAAAGCTAAGTTGATTATTGTCCAACTAAGCTTAGATCAAATTCAAGATCGAAATTCCATTTGTTACCATAATCACAACGTTGATACTCAATAGGAAGATAATTGTGACGGTAAGACACACAATATGCTTAAAGGTCATACTCAAGTAGACATAGAAGTTCATGCATCATTCACAAACCAATCTTATCAAGCTCAGTTCTATGAAATCATAAGATATATATAACATTATAAAATCCTCTCGAGGTTCCCTTTAAGAACTAAAGATCAAGTATGCACTTCTGGAAGAACAGGAGACTGAAGACTACTCAAGGTTCATCAATTAACCATGTTATGGTATTTCATAAGTCCATTACCACACCCAGATGACTATTCAGTCATCTTTACGACAACTCAAGATGCTCATCATAGAGGTTACTAAGGCATACCGGTCGAATATCCTCCCTAAGGAAGAATGGTCACGAAGAAATCGGATTTTCCAAGGATGATAACTAGGTTCCCAGTAAAGTCACATATTACATTCCTACCAATCTTGGGACTTCATTAAAAGTCCAATAGTATTATTGGTTCTAGTTCATAATGAACCCATTCAACACGTGTCATTCGAGTTACGCATTCTCGACTCACACATAAACCACCCAAGTTAGCGATAGTTTCGCACTCAAACATCATTCAAGAGACTCAATTAGAGTCCTAAGCCAAATCAATCTTATTATCAATTTAGTCTCACAGAAGTAATTCTCATAATTTCGCAGCGAGAGATTCAATGAACACAAGGAGATATAGGAATTTATCCTAAGATTCAAATAACCAATTTTATAATTAATTGACTTCATTTGAGTCAAACTACAAAGTTCCAAATTTCTATTTCGAGGCATAATTTCGGGATTCACAATTTATCCGGGTTTCTAACCCAACAACAATCAATCTTAAATCATAATAATTCCAATATACACAATAAACCCATCCGGTTTCAACCCTAACCAAAATCTATCGATATCCATGGAAACATATCATTTTGACATGTATAACAACAATAAATCACAAGGAACAAGTTTCTATCAATCTATCATCAAGATACTTGTAGAGAGAGAAACTAGGGCTTAGGTAACGTACCTCAATCGAGTCACAAACGTCTAGGAAGCGGAAAACAAACCGAGGGGAAAGACTCCACTCGGCGAGGAGCGATGGCGGTCGACAATCCGATGAGGAACTCAGGAATCGATGGATCTCCCATGGAAGCTCCTCCTCCCTCTCTCTCTAAAACTCACGGTTGATGGTGAAAAATGAGGGAGGAAGAGGAAGGAATTGGATTAATAAGGGTGAGGGATGACCATCCTGCCCTTCCTAGCTGTGGACAAGGCAAAGGGGAGGGTTTAAAGTGGGGGTAGTATAGGTTTTTCACACCAAAAATCAAAACAGGGGAAAGAAATCCCGTAACAACATTCTGGAAGTGAGGCGGGCGCCTCACTCCCCTCCATGCGACACTGGCCTACTGCACAAGGGTTGCTCTCGGTACTTGGGCGGGCGCCTCACTCCATTCGGGCGGGCGCCTCGGCTCCTGAACCTCCAAAACTTGGTCTAAACTTGATCTAAATGATCCCAAACTTATGGGCAACCATTCTAAGGTCTAACCCAACTCAAAACAAGTCTAAAACACACCCGAACAACTCAGAAACAACTCGGGAAGGCAGGGAGGGGCAACAACTGCAAGGAGCGACGAATGAACTTCGAAATCAAACGGCAATGAAAGGAGACTTTTAAGGCAAGTCTAAGGGCTAATGAAGAAGCTTAAATACTTGTAGGAGGTTGGATAACAACTAGGAAATAAGAATCCCAAAGGAGCGTGCAGCGACTCGATTCGAACTGGCGATAGAGGCAAGAGCGTTATCTCCAAAGCTTCCGAAATCATCGATAGACTTAAGGAACACCTCCAACTTGAAGTCTAGCACATCTAAACATGTTAACAACCATCTTAAAGAGGTCTAGGACCCAAGCAGGAGTCACGAACACAAAGCGGAAGTAAACCCTCAATCGTCGCATTCAGGCTATCGTCGAGTCACGACTTGTGACTTTAACTAGTTAAGGTCTATGGAACATATGGAACTAATATATTGGCTCCTACACAGCCTTCCCGTATGTATTAATCAAGGTTCTTACCTCAAGTCGAGTAAGCGAGGTTACGGTTGAGAGCGACACGCAAGGCAATAAGGTCAATTACACGAAGGTTCGAGGTCTTACGGTGGAAGCCCCTATAATCTCAAACCCCGTCCAAACTCGCCAAATCAAAACCCATAGGTTATAAGTGATCCCTAGCCTAGTTGTTAGGTATCCACCTCACTTCCCGGTCAAAAATCCCTAAAATAAGTCGTTACTTCCGCCCGAATAACGAGCTAAAAAGTCAAAAACTAAGTCTAGGTTCCACCAAACCAAAAAGGCCAAAACCTACCCAAATAAAGTCACACTCTCGCCCGAGTTGATAAGCCCAAACCTCAAAACTTCAAAAATCAAGCGGTCATCACCGCCTAGTTCAATTTAAAACAAAAGACTCCTCTCACCGAAGGACGAGCGAAGCACCGCCGCTCTAAAGGTATACCTTTAAGGCGTATTTTATTTTATTTGTATTTTCCGTCTTTTATTTATTTTTCAAAAATTGTTATTTAAATCCGGCGCAATGTAGCCAATATAAGCCAAGTTGTCGCCTTTGGATTAGATTAGGAAAAATTATGTAAAAGAGCCGTTATAATGGCCAAATATTCTTAAATGTGTTTGTAATTATTGGAAGGAGACTACGGCAGTGCTCCAGTCCGTAAATAATGTAGCCACGAATGTATCGTTTAAATTTCCCTTGTCAAAATAAGACCTTATTTATTTGCTAGATAAATATAACAATGAGCATACTTGACCAAAAACGCGTTTGAGACCGGAAGAGGCGAGTTGGGTGCCCTAGCACCTTCGTAACTAACTTAGCCCGAACCGAACCCGCTTTCTAAAATCTACGGTTTTTTCTTTTACGGTTTTCCTTTATTTTTGCCTTAAACTAAAGGTGGCGACTCTAAAACTTTCGGATCCAGTGGGCCTCGCAACATTCTCTCTTTGCACTTTCCTCGCTCTCTCCCTAAAAAAGGGAGATACGAGAATGGAGGGGTGATGCATTCCCATATCCTGGTATCCCTAAACAAGGGATAACTTGATGCGGAAACCCATAGCTCCCATAGTGATCCGAATGGGCCATAAGGCTATTTTTAATAAATCCATAGTGGGGCGTCGCAATATCCTTTCTTGCACTTCTCTATTTTCCCTAAAAGAAAGGGGAGAATGGGAATGGAAGGGTAATGCATTCCCATATCCCGTTATCCCCGAAATAAGGGATAACTTGACATGGAAAACCATTAGTTCCCATTTTGGATACAAAATCCACTCGAGAACAGCAACCGAGGCACATTCCAACGTGCTAATATAGACAGCACTCCTCTCGCACTTTGGATTTCGTCTTCCCCTAAATAAGGGAGGGTGGAACGAGAGCAGTGGTGTCCCGCATCCGCACGTACGCGCATCCCTAAACAAGGGCGCGCGGGGCGCGGGGGCACACCCCGGGAACCTCACACTTGGGCACCTTGTGTCCGCAAGGTGGGCAGATTCTTCCTCACTTGTTTCCTTTTCATTCTTTTCAGCAGTTTAATAGTTCGTTAAGTTCCGTTACTTCCGTTACTTTCCTGCATTTTAAAAACTCTACAAAAACTCTAAACTACAAATATTAGCAACATATAAGTACAACATTAAGATGCTTTTCTCCCCCAAACATAGATTTTGGTAAATTTAATTTCAAAATTAAATGTCCAAAATTAAATTTAATAGAGAATAGCATATTTAAATTAACTACAAAAGCAATTAAAATTCATCATAATGGGTTGCCTCCCACTTAGCGCCTTTGTTTAACGTCTTTGGCTCGACCCAACTGCAAACATAATCATCTGGTGGTGCATTGTCAGCTAAACGAATTAATTCAATTGTTAGTTCGACTGACATTGGTTCAAGATATTTTTTTAAGAGAAACAAGGGCGGGTACCCTGCTAGATTTTATTAAATAAGAGGAAGAAAATACAAACTTGAGGGGGACAACCAGCCTAGCCCTTATAACATGGGAGGACAAAGGAGCCTGACCTCGAAAGGAGATACAAGAATAGAAAGCAAAAAATAAAACTAATTAATTCTAATATAAGGAGTGGCATGTTTATCTAAAGCAATCAGACCCCGAACACGAGAAGGGAGCGAGGTAGATGACAAGTAAGTGATAGCAGAGCCATGATCCCACCCATGATTAGCCAGAGCATCAATGACCGAGTTAGCTTCACGATACACATGGCGAAAAGAAAGATGAAGAGAATCCTTAACCGATTGAATGGCACGAATCAAATATAGGCTTCTCCAAGGCGGTTGAGCTTGACCTTCGACACAATCCAAAAGGAATTTAGAATCCGATTCAACGATGGCCCCTTCATGATGATTAGTATCCATCCATATGACACCTTGATGCATAGCCATGCATTATGCTTGGAAACTGGAGGCTTCACCAAAGAAAGTAGAGAAGGCAAAAAGCAGATTACCTTCAAAATTCCGAACAACACCTCCTCCTGCACTTGGACCTGGGTTACCTTGACAAGCCCCATCTGAATTAAACTTAACTGAACCCAAGGGAGGCTTCAGCCAAGATACAGCCCGAATCACCTTAAGAAAAAGAATTCCCAGCCGAGATGAAAAGATCGAGTGGCCAGCTTGATGAAAGGTAAAACCAGACCACTTAGATTTTAATTTTCCAGGGAATAACCTAAGTCTAGAATTAAAAAGTAAAACTTTCAATCCTGGTCGAAACATTTTATTGGCCAATCCCATGTCATGATATTTCTTGGTCTTTTCTTTATACTTTTTAGCATTATCGTACGAATTTAACCTATGTTTCTCTAATTCATTTAATTGAAACAATCTTTCCTCACCGGCCAAGGGTAAATCTAAATTTAAGTCCTTGACAGCCCAATAAGCTTTATGTTCAATTTCAACTGGTAAATGACATGCTTTGCCATACACCATTCGGTATGGACTCATTCCTATTGGGGTCTTATAAGCAGTTCGGTATGCTCATAAAGCATCTTTAAGTTTAGCTTCCCAATCTTTACTATTAGGCCTAACAATCTTTTCTAGTACTGCTTTAATTTGCCTATTACTTACTTCTACTTGGCCAGGTGTCTGAGGATGGTAGGGTGTAGGTAACTTATTTGTTACACCATGTTTCTTAAGGACATTATTTAATAATTTGTTAGTAAAATGCGTTCCTTGATCACTGATTATGGCTTTAAGTACTCCATAACGGGCAAAAAGATCTTCAACAAATTTAACCACTGTTTTACCATCATTAGTTTTAGTACCTACGGCTTCTATCCATTTGGATACATAATCAACAACTACCAAAATATATTCACAATTATTCGAAACTGGAAAAGGACCCATAAAATCAATGCCCCAAACATCAAAGATTTCAACAACCATATTAGTGTGTAAGGGCATTTCATTTCTTTTTCCTATTCCACCAGTTCTTTGACATTTACCACAAGTTTTATAAAATAAGTAACAGTCTCTAAAAACAGTCGGCCAATATAAACCAGATTGTAAAATTTTTCTAGAAGTTTTATTTCCGCTAAAATGACCACCACAAGAATATTCATGACATAATTTCATAATACTTTGTTGGTCTTTTTTTGGAACACATCGCTTGATTAAAGAGTCTGAACACATCTTATATAAATGAGGCTCTTCCCGAAAATACTTTTTTGCTTCAGTTAAAAATTTCTTCTTTTGATAGTGATCAAAATCAAGATTTATAATATCAGACACATAATAATTGACAAAATCAGCATACCACGGGTCTGAATCTTTGATTGCTAAGAGTTGTTCATCAGGAAAATCCTCATTTACAGGAATTGTATTGTCAAGAAATTGACGTTCAAGAAATTGCATAGATTCGATACAAGTTACCTCCCACCTCCTAGATTAATGAAGATTTAGTTCATCCTTGAAGATGAACAACACATGGAGATGAATGAGTTCATGAATCGATCTTCAATACTTGTAATTACAATAACTAATTATGTTATACATCCTAAAATCTATTCTAAAGCTATAGAGAACTACTTTCTAACTGTTTCCAACTGTCCTATGTTCTGGCTACCGACCTCTATTTATACCAAGGAGTTGTAGGGCAATTATATCTCTTGTGAAAACGCAAATCTGGGCATTCTGACTACCTTGCGGTCGCAAGGTATAAGGCACCTTGCGTCCGCAAGGTCCAATAATCCGGGGTTGAGAATCTGACTTTCTGCCTACCTTGCGGAGGCAAGGTATACTGCACCTTGCGACCGCAAGGTTTCCAGCTTGGCTCTTCTTCGTTTCTTCTTCACTTTTACACTCTGAGCCCTTCTCGGAATTTTCACCTAAAAGCCTTCTAATTTGTATACTTTTATCTAAAACCCTGAAACTCACAAAATCACTAAAAAACAAATAGCAGTAGCCAAAAGCCTCGTGAAATAGCTCAACTTAAGTCATAGAAGTATAGGAAATCGACGTATAAAATACATCGATCAATGCCCATAGGCAGTGGCATGTCTGGATTCATCCAGATGCCACATATCACGGATTAACTCTGAAATGTCACCTTCACATCCCTCCAGTGCCATCAGGGGAAGATCCTGTTGTGGTACAACCTACTCCCTACCAAATTATCGTAGGATCCTATACGGCAGATATAAATTTGTCCTACAAAGATGATTTGTGCAGACACGCTAGTAGATGTCGATTCGCTCAATTTGTCACTGAGTGATTACCCAGATGATATCCAGAGAATTTGCATGAGCAAAATGCTCAAACCAATGGGGCCACACTCTCCTTCTAGGAGTCGCACCCGTTGACCTCTTTGTCCAGCCTAGCTTTTTAGCCATTCGACGAGTTTGACCAAATTGTAACCTGTCCATAGGCTAGATTCGTAGATCAATTATTTAAGCTCGTCAATAAGCCCCTTACCGACCGAAATAAATCTCATCTTACAATCACTCAGAAGCCAAAGCAGCCGCCCATGAGCCCCTGCTTCCCCAAAATACAATGTGCATAAAAAATAACAATTACTTGTTACTTGTGCCTCATTGCAAAAAATATTTCACTAGTAAGATATTAGTTTAACTCATTACAACTAAAGAAACTAACAAAGTGGGATTTATGAAAAGCTCTCCTAGATATCAGATAATCACTTTTAATAACACAGCACCCAAACTATCAGACTGGTGTAATCTATGTTATTAAAACAAGACAACATCGAGAGTAAACTGTAAACTGTGTAAGTGGACTGTTGGTTGACATGAATGAAACCTTCGATGATAGCACATCCATCAATTCATTCACTAGTTAGCAATAGTCTTCTTAATCTCTCTCTCTTTTTAATAATTATGGGTATGACCTTTGTTCAATAATTTGTCGTCACTTCCAGGGCTACATCCTCTCTTATTTATACTTGCACCCCGTGACCTAGAAACCTTGTAAAATAAGAAAACCACTTACCATAAAAGAGTTAATATGTTAGTGCAATAAAATAGCACATTTACTTAACACAAATAGACTTACCATTGGAGACGGATTCCTTACCAAAATGAAGGTAGTTAAGCCGTATCTTGTTACACAAGACAAACGACACAAACACAACCGTGTTAACAAGAACACAAAACCCTAATATTCTAACAATTCATAAACCCTAAAAACCGATTAAATATATTCTCCAAAATAACATTTCTATAAAAGGTGTAACAATAATAATTAATAAAAGTAAACATCAAGAAAGGAAAAACAAATAATTAATTTAAATGAAACATTTAGATAACTTAATAACTCAATTAATCAATATCCAAAAAAGTGTGTTCACTGCCTTGGGCCCTTGAGCTTCTTGAGATTCAAAAATTGAGATTCAAAAATCAGGGAATAATTGTGGGCCGGTACCTTTTGGAGAAATTATAACCTCTCTAGTCCACTTTCTCTCTCTCTCTTCTTCTTCTCAGATATGCTCGCCATCTAGCTTCATCTACATCTCTCTTTTATCCATTACCGACCTCTTTTCATCTTCTCTAACCATTTTATTCATAACTTTTGATCTCGAATGAACCATAGGACCCATCGCATATCAATTCGAAGTTGTCGACGAAATCTACAAGACTTATTGAGATTACCCCGCGATGTCTTCGTTTTAAGTCCAAAAAACGATGTTTAAGCACTGTTTTGGACTTTAGTATTTTTCCGATGTACAATTTTTACCCTCGAATTTGGGGGAAGTGTTCAATTTATTCATTCCGACACCAATTTTGTTCATTTTGATGCCCAACTTTGTTGATATTTGGTGCAGTATTTAATTTATTCATTTTGATGTCAATTTTGTTCATTATGATGCTCAATATTGTTGATATTTGGTGGCAGTGTTTAATTTATTCATCTAACGCCAATTTTGTCCATTACCACGCCCAACTATGTTGATATTTGGTGGCATTGCTCAATTTTGTCCATTTCGATACTCAACTTTGTTGATATTTTATGGTAGTATTTAATTTATTCATTTTGATGCTAATTTTTTCCATTACGATCCCGAACTATGTTGATATTTGGTGACAATGTTCAATATATTCATTATGATGCCCAATTTTTCTAATGTGAGGCCCAAATTTGGTTAAGGATCTTTACAATGCGATGCCTAAAATTGGACACACTTCAAATGTGCTTTGCGATGCCTAGTGTTTTCATTCTGATGCCCAAATTTGGGCAGTAGTTTTTTGAATTTCGATGCCCAAATTTTGACAGATTTTAATTGTGCATTGCGATGCCCAATGTCTTCGTTCCGATGCCCAAATTTAGGGCAGTGGCTTTTTGAATTTCAATACCCAAATTTTGACAAATTTCAATTGTGCATTGAGTTGCTCAATGTTTTCATTCTGATGCCCAAATTTGGGCAGTGGTTTTTTGAATTTCGATACCTAAATTTTGACAAATTTCAATTGTGCATTGTGAGACCCAATGTTTTCATTCCGATGCCCAAATTTGGGCAGTTGCTATGTCCGCGCACCGCTCCTTCTTTAAGGGTATCTTCATCACTTCCCCCCCCCCCAAAGTGTACTTTAGCAATTTAAAACAAATATTTGAGACTTTTCTGGTTATAATTTCATCATAGGGGACCGACCCGGTTATAACTCAAAAATCAATGATTAAGAGTCAATTCATTTTACATATTACCTACTTGGTCATCAAAGATTAAAAAATCCAGATTAAGAGTCAATTCATAAGCAAAGCAGTTAAAAAATATACCAATTGAAAAGGTCGGGTACCTGATCGGGTATTCGGGAATTTTTTTTAAACTCGATAACCGAACCAATTTTTAAGAATCAGGTTCAGGTATAGCCGATAACTGAAATTTTGTGGAATTACCCGACCCAGTCAGATTTTATCCAATTGGGTTGGGTTGGGAATTGAAAACTCAAATCCAAAGGCCCGCCCTTACAATTGAGTGTAAATAATGGGAGAGTGAGGATGTGGCATACCTTTGACCAAAGACATTCCTAAAAAGAATAGTTTCTTGTAACAAAAGAGAAATCACTAACACAACAAACTCATTCCAAGAAATCACCAAAGCGGGCTTGAGACCTAGAACAAGACCCAACTTAGGTGTTGCATTTATGTTCTTGGAGTCGTATTCCCCTAAAGCATTGACCTTTTCACATTTGAGCTAGAAAATGCACCCATGTGCGATGCATGTAGTCTATATTGATAGGGACCTTTTCACAATTTCATCTTGAATGATCTTCTCAAAATTAGATGTATCATTTGTCTGCTTTAACGGAGTTGAAACCTTGTCTGCTGACCAACGCAACTACAACAACAAAAAATGGCATGTTAAATATATCTCTATTTAAAAGAAAAAACGAATACTAAAAGATTCATTTAGAAAAACCTACGTCAACTCTATCACCAATATCTCCCTCTTTCTGGTTTTAAAAAATATTCAACTCATGACCCTCGAGTTAAAATCCATGATATTAATCAATTATTGCATTCTCCAAATCTCAAAGAGAGGACAAATTTATGTAGAAGTTAGATTTCTCAATTAAGAGGTTATCTCTTGTGACTTGTTATTCTCTTGAAAAAATAAAATAAAAATTGAATGGTCTAAAATGGAAGGCGTTAGATTGTAACCTTCAAGAGGTTGCCATGTGCTTAGGTTTATTTTTTCTTGTGTTTTCCTTCCTCTTTTAAAAATTTGGGCTAACTTTCATAGGTAGGCTTGGGGAATTCAGGAGAGGAAATTGAGAATTGTTTTAAACTTTTTTTTTAGATTTCTTATAATTGCAGTTATCGGAGAAATTTGACCGAGTCAACTAGGTATATCTTTGTGAGCTTTCCCATGATATAACCAATCACACCAACCAAACAAACAGTGGCTCACACACAATAATTATTAAAAATACTTCAAGGTGTTACAAAACTACCCTTACATAACAAAAATAATTGCATTCTATTTTCGGCAAATGGTTTTTAGTAGGATTTTACTAAATATAGAAACGTTTTTCCTCTTTATATATACATACATATATATATGATTTAGGTAAATATATAATTAGATTGCAATAACCGATTGTGAAGAGTATATATCTTAGGCTTATATCGACGTTGAAATATAACTCTTTTATAGTGATTTCATGATTAAAATGAGGTTGTGATTAATCTAAACTTTGTCCTACTTTCCACTAACACAATCTTGATAGTTTTGATGGTGATTGGTGTCAGTAGGTGTAATTTGTAATTTCCGTTAGGAAAAACTAAGTGGTGTGGGAGTGGATGTACTTGGTGCAGGCAATCTAGCAATGTGATAAATTGGCTAGTGGCCATGTAATAGGGACGTAAAAGAATTAAAATAGGACAATTCTAAATCGGATTCTAGTCACGAAGAATCGTACGAATTACTATTTTGTCATTAAATGATTAAATCACACATCATGGTCATTTAAAGTACTCAACTTTAGACCTAAGTAGTTTAAACTACTAACCTTGATAAATGCCAAAATACCTCTCTGGCCAGACAAAATCTGGAGGTTTATCTTTGCCAATTAAAATATTGAATTACTTTCAAATAATATATTCCTTGGGTTCTTAAATAATTGTCATACTTTTTCTTTTTTCTCTTTTCCAAAAAAATTATCTTCTATCTAAACTTGTTTTTTTAGAAAAACACTTTTACCACTTTATCCTTACTTTTTTTTCCAACTTTAATTATGACCACATTGCACAAGAACTTTAAAATAAAACTACAAATTATTCTAATATTTACAATATAATTAATTAATTTTTATTAAACGATGTAATGAGTCAAATATGACGATTATTCGTAAGCGGAGGGAGTATAAAACTTTGGAAATTTCTTTATTTTACCCTTGAAAAATTGATCACATCCAGATCAACTACTTTTCTAACATGAACTTATCTAATTTCATCCACCTCAAGGAACCTACTTTTCTAATGTGTACTTATCTAATCTCATCAACCACAACGATCAACAAAGTAGGAGAATTACCTTCTTTCACCACTCAACTGAAAAGTATGGGTACATGGACAAATGGTAGAAAAATCTAGAGTATATGGATGAATAGTGCACTTGAAAAAAATTAGACCCCTATGTAGTTATGTGAGTGAACCCACATCTCTCGTATGTACATTGCTGGTAATCTACCATAATCATTTGTCGCGTCACATGTTTTGCATGTGCTTAGCATTTAATCCAATATGAGTCACTCTCAAGTTTCTAATAATGACAGTTGTCCCTCATCTATTTAAATGGTCTCTAGCGATTATACTTTTATTCGCCGTTCTTCACATATGCAACCCTCTTTAGGGTTATAACTCATGTGAGTCGCCGCCACACCTTCAAAATAGTCTATTCTTAAGTTTTCCATAGCCAACACCTAGATGGTTAGTCAATTCCCTCTTTTTCACACTCTCCCTCCCTTTCTATCATGCTCATTTTAGTTTCCATTCTTTTAGCTATTCTTATTAAAAGTTTAGATACAAGATGTTCTTAGTTCTATTTCATGAAATCAACTTATTTGTAAATTATTTATATGGCTTTTAGATTAATAACAAGCATCATTTCATTTTTTTTCCGATAATCTATATCTATTCTATAGCAATTTAGATGACACCTCCATTTAATTTTGACCACATATATGTATCCAAGCTTAAAAGTATGAATGAAGTTGATAGATTTTACAAACTCGTGTGATTGGGCACTTGATAATCTGGAAAAAAAAAAAAAGACCAAACACAGTTGATTGATAAAACATATACAAAAAACAAATGTTTGATGACATTTAGTGAAACTATGCTTGCTTAGAGGAGAACTTACTGTAACAAGGTATAAATTTATAATAATTATGCTACAATACTAATAAGCTAGATTTGATTTCAGAAGATCTAGATTTGCCCACCAAACACTACTAGATCTATAGATCTATGTAGATACGAACTAGATTTCTTCTAGATATGTATCGATTCTCTATGATAGTTTTGATTTAACATCTGGATTGATGTTTGACTAGATCAGCGCTAGATCTGTTCTATGTACGTGGTAGATATGTTTTAAATAAATGTCATGTATGTTACTGAAGAACTCGACATGTCATTTGTTCTAGATATGTAACAAGATCTAGACTCGCCTACAAGATATGTGCTAGATCTAATGTACGCATGCATTAGATGATTTCTTCTAGATATGTGTCATTTTTGTATGATAGTTTTGATTTCACTTTTAAATTAGCGTGACTACATCCACGCTAGATCTATGTCACTTGTGTTTCTCAATGCTTTCTGCCAATTGAAGAACTATAAATACATGAGGTTGGTGATAGCTTTTATTGGTGTTCCTTTTAGTTGTTTATTTTCGTGTTGGTCGAGAATCTTACTGCTTCAAATAGATGGTTGTTGTCCCATGAAAATACAAGATTTTTGTCAAGTGCTTTCAAAACAAGTCTAATGTATTAACAATATAAACTATCAATTACTAAAGATCACGTGACTATGCCCATCGATGATTAAGTTGAAACAATTTTGACTTTTGAAGCAGCTTTTAGAAAATGTAATATAACCAATTTTTTATTTTTATTTTTGCAAATATATCCTTAGTTTCTTTCCCCTTTACTTTTTCATGCGTCAAATACAAATTTCTTCTTAAGAGGGAGTCTCAATTTTTATAAATCCGTCAATAAGCATAATGCTCATAATTCTCATAAAATATAACATGCTTGGATATCTAAGTAAATAGATTAAATATAGATTAAAATATCAAATGGGATTAGTAGACTTTGAAATTTATTATGAAGTTTGTAGTACTTTCATTGATAACCAGTACATTTTTTGTTTATCTTAATTGCAAGAATAATTCTCTAGTATCCAATAAAATATAGTATGCTTGCATCTACTTACTCAAAAGTAATGATAATTCTCTAATTTCCTCTTAGATTGATAACCAATCCATTTTTGTGTATCCTAATTGTATTTTAAGCTAAAACAGACTATACCTTGGGGATTCATGTTTGTTAACACCACTACGAAGGATATAAAAGCAACATTCATGTGGAGAAGATTTTTACGAGTGATTGAATTTTCACTTTTAAGAATGGTATAAATCTCACACTAATGCTAAAATAATTGTCCTACGATTTTGTGGTTTTTAGTTGTAATATTTCATTTTCTTGTGTTAGATTATTGTATCTACTAACAATGAGGATCACATGAAGAAAAACACATGGTCGTTGTTCATGACATTTCAATGATGGTATGTTTTCTAAATCTTGAGAAAGTTATTTATAACTATTGTTTTATTTAAGGTTGATCATATTTTAGGGTCGATAATATTTTGTGTGTACTAAATAGCCACATATAAGTTCGTTCCCTTTTAAGTTGAGGAGACATCTTGCAATTTGTTAAGTGTGTTCACTTGCCATGCCAACTTGTTGTCTTTATCCCTCTTGTAGGCATTGTTCAAAACAACATCATTTTTTTGATATAATATCCAATATATCTGGAATAATTTATGTTGTCATGACTCAATTAATGTTCTTAGGTGTCGTTTGATAGTTAGGATTAAGGTCAAGTATGATTAATAAGTCGAGGTTGTTTGATGTTTGGTACGCAATAAGTGGTCTGAACTAATAACACGAGTTTCCCGGATAAAGTTATTATATATCCTCCTTACTATTAATACTAATGGGGAGGGTGATATTATTAGTGCCCTTACTAAGAAAAATTAAGATTAACATTATTAATTTCAAAACTACCCCCGATATACGAGTGAAGATTAATAACGAGGACACTAATAATATTGAGATTAATAATACTGCTTATTCATATTCTACTACCAAACTAGCTCTTAGTTGTTGACATAGAATATTGGTTTTGTCATTCAAATAGTTATTATTCCATTGAGATAGTTGTTTCAATGAAATGAAACAACTAATTTTTGTTAGCTTTTCTTCGAGTGTATAAAACATTTTTCAACAAGTATTGATATATTTGAAGTTTGATTATGGACATTTGAAGCAAATAATTATGATTTAACTGTTAGTTTCCTAATCTATGTAAAAATTTCTAAAACATTAATTATTTTGGGACGGATGTAGTGCTTATTAGTTGGATAATGAAATTAATTCACCTCAATTGAGTACAAACTATTAATTTCATCATCCAACTAATCATAATTCTTACAATTTATTTTTTATCAAATGAAAAATATAAATAATAACTATCAATGATGATTAGTAAGAGAAAGTAACAATCGAAAACTCTTTCATAATTATTACAAAACCCAAATATTCTTAGAAGATGCTCCATTCCACTAAGGTCTCAGAGAATCTTCTAAGAATTGAAAAGGAAAATTGAAGAGAAGAGAACTCACTTTTGAAGATGACAAAACCATTGAAGGAAGAAAAGTGAAAAGAAAAAAATATATTTAGAAATTTGAAGACAAAGAGAAAAGAGTAAGTCTCTTATAAAATGATTTTATAAATCTTAATTTGTAAGAAGGAGCCTCAATCTCTCATTATTCAATCCACTAATACAAGGTGAGTTGAATAAAGAATTTCATCTTATAAAAAATATACTTAAAACCGTCTTAACTAAATTTTTACCAATACAAAATTGCAAGTGTTTCCCTCTTTTTACACACGGTAAATATTACACGGATTGATGATAAGTGGTCTAATAATAAGTTATTAAAATAGAAAAGGTTGTAACGGATCGAGAGCTTATCTATAGAGCATCTTCAAACAATGTTTGGTATTTGTAATAATTAATAGTATTAAACTACTTTAGGTATGGAAATAAATGTAATCCAATTACTTATCATCTTTATAATAAAAATTTTGATTTCAAATTATTTAACCAAATACTTCCTCCGTTCTAAGCAAATAATCTTCATTTGAAAATCAATTTTTTAATAAAATGACAATTTTAGTAGCTCATTAATAATAAAATATCACTTTTATGTCTTAATTTTTAAAATTAAATTTTTAAGTGAAACATCTCAAAATGAAATAATTATCTCTTTGTCTAGGATGGAGGGAGTATAATCTATTTTCAAATTTCAAACATGTGTACTTTTCAAACTACAATATAACATTTCCAAAAAATGGAAAAAGGAAATGATGAAGAGAAATCATTGTTGAAATGCAATTGTTAGATCTCAATTTGTTGGATTAAGCCAAGAAAAAAAGTTAGAAGATGCTCTATAGATAAGTTTTGGATCCATTAGAGAGCATTGCCTATTTAAATAAATTGTTATTAGGCATTTTATTATCAATTTGAGTATATTTTATGTGTTTGAAATTAAAGAGGGAAACACTCTGCAATTTTCTAATTGTCTTCAAATTATGCTAAAGTGAGTTGTCTCCTCTTCAAATTTCTGTGATATGACTCCTTCTTCTTCTCTTTCAAGTTTCTTCCTTCAATGGTTTTCAACTTTTCATTTAGATTAGAGTAGAAATTGGTAGCCATTATAAATTTCGGATTTTTTTTTCAAATTATTTAATTATGTGATGCTTTCTTTGCTTGCTTGTCTAATGCTTTGTTATAACTTTGACCTTTTTTTGTAATGTTTGTCAATCTTTAGGCTTTCTTTTCATGGTTTCTTGTTAGCAAAACCCTTGATTTCTCCCAAAATGTTTAAATCAACATATATAAATGTGATCGAACGGCTTTAGATTTCCCGATTTGGTAGGAATTTACTCTTGGTGATCTTAATCCTTTAATTTTTTTTAGTCAAAAGAATTGGTCTCTCATTTGGGCCATGTTGAGCACTTTTTGGTGATTTTGGAGATATAAAGTAACTCTGTTTTCAGTCTACCACTCCATCCCAAAATAAATTATTTCTTTGAGATTTGTGCATATATTAAAGAAGCTTATAAAAAGACCGATATATATTTTTTAATTTTTTTAAAAACTTTTAATATTCTCAATGCATTAAAGCATTGTCAATACAATATTTAATAAAACACAAGCGTAATAACCGCCCAATGATGCCGTCGAATCAAGTTCTGGCAAGGTATAGTGTTTTTTGTTTTTTGTTTTGTTTTTTTCATTATGATTGTAAACAAATAATTCATTTTCTCTACTTAGCTGATCTTTTTGTGGTGTCCTCATGATGGAAGGGTTGGAGAGGATGTTTAGTTCCATAACTTGTCTTCAATCATTTCGACTAGATGTACTTGTAGAAGGAGATTCAACTCATGACAAAGGTTAATATTTATCTTTTTCTTTTAATTTCCTTAAATCTGAATTCATACATTCATCAAAGAACTAATTAACTCTTTGGTTAAGGCTATTTTATGATTTTTAGTTGGACGATATGAGCCACCACAAACGGAATGGGAAACTCTAGAAAAGTTCATGAACCCTTCGTCAGCCAAGTTTCAGGTCTAACTTGATTTCCCCTCAATTTCATTTTCAGTCATGCTAGCATATTATTCTAAATGCAAGTTGATCCTAAAATTCTCGTATGTTTTTACTATTACAGAAAACTGAAACTAGCAAGAAAACGTTAGACATAATTGATCTAGCGGAAGATGAAGATATAAGCGATACTACAGGGGGTCGTGGTTCAAGCTCATCAAGTTCCACGAAGATGAAACAAATATTGGAACGTTCCGCTAGGCCCCCTATTTGCCCTGCACTCTCTAGGTTCTCTCTCTCTCTCTCTCTCTCTCTCTCTTTCCCCCAATCTTTTCATTACATAGAAGTTGATTTTTCAATGACAAACTCAAATTCTTTGCTAGATTTGCACCAGCAAACAACTCATACGAGAAGAAGAACCATGACTGAGATAGAACATCCAATCAAAGGTACTCACATATTTTTTGCATTTTAACTAGCTAGCCCATTTTAAAAAAATTATCTCTCATTTCTTGACTTTTAAAATGCAGGTGCTGAGAAAGATCAAACCTAAGTGGTTAGAAGCTCAACTACGCAGACTCCAACAATTGGAGAGGAAGACTGGACAAAAGAAAAGATGGAGAAGATGAAGTTTCCATGAACTTCAATATTGATTAGCTAGGCGATGATGTATTGGTGGCAACTGATCATAACGACTTCAACTTTGATTTTTGAAAAATGTACAACTCTGAAGAAATTTTAGCTTGATTGCATTGTAGATAATTATGTTTCATTTTGCTAGGACCTTGTATAGATATTTAAAGGTTTTGAGGTTGCAATATGGGATAGATTTTTCCCTAAAAGTTATTAAGAATTATAGAAATAGAGTTTGTTACATAGAAAATTCCTTGTTTCCAGTTTAGTGACAATTTTGTCATTTTACATGTCTTTCGTCAAAATCCTAATGAAGGTCATAATGTGACGTTAAAGCATGCCAATTGGCATGATGACATGTAAAATTAGGGGGTCAAAGTTTAATTCTCACTTTCTATTAAAAAAAATCGTTACATTGTCAGCTCCATTTAAGTATTGTTGTAGCAAGTAAATTGGGGAAATAATGAGAGTTTAGAAATACTTATCGTGGAACGGAAATGTATAGTAGGATAAAAAGTATTAATAATGAAGGTGTACGGAAAGCAAATAAAAATACAACAATAAAAGTGTCAGTTTCAAAAGAATTAAATTTGTATCCCTGCGGCGTAGTATTTTTTTATACAAGCGGTTTTTGGATCATGAGGAAAATGAATCCATAAATTATTTGAATATGTGTAATCATGGAAGGGAGCAGAGGGGTGCTCGAACATTTAAAAAATGACTTACGGAAAATAAATCTGTAAATCATTTTTCGAAAAAGAATGCTTAATTTTAGCTTCGACTTCGATTTTTGAAAAATGTACAACTCTAAGAAATTTTAGCTTGATTGCATTGTAGCTAATTATGTTTCATTTCACTAGCTAGGACCTTGTATAGATATTTAAAAGTTTTGATGTTGCAATATGGGATAGATTTTTCCCTAAAGTTGTTAAGAATTATGGAAATATAGTTTGTTATTTAGAAAATCTTCCTATTGTACTTTTTTTTTAACAACAATATTGCCACCATACTTTCAAGTTTAGTTACATTTTTGCCATTTTGCATATCTTTAGTCAAAATCCTAACAAAAGTTATAACGTGACGTTAAAACATGCCACCTGGCATGATAATGTGTAAAATTAGGGGTCAAAGTTTAATTCTCATTTTCTATTACAAACGCTTACACTTTCTGCCCCATTTCAGTATTGTTATAGTTACTAGCAAACAATACAAGCGAAGGATAAAAAGTAATAATAATGAAGGTGTATGGAAAGCAAATACAAAAATAAGAAAAAAGTGTCAATTTCAAAAGAATTAAATTTTCATCTCACGGTGTAGAATTTTTTTTTATACAAGCGACCTTTGGATTATGACATGTGGCTAACTAAAATCTAAAAAAAAATAGACAAACAATGCGATTGACTTGTATCATGTTCAGAGGGTTGTTTGTGTAAAAAATTTCTAAACGGTCGGTAGATGAAAAGATTACTCATCGATAAGGTGGCTTGTAAATAATCAGAGATGGTCAGTTTTGCCATTTTCCCTAATTTACTTGATATGACGGTACTTGAAGGGGGAGGGGTGGAAAGTGTAAGAGTTTTTGGTATAAAATGATAATTAAATTTTGGCCCCTCATTTAACACATCATCAGTCTAGTTTGCAAAGTTTGTATGTCACGTTATGACCTTCCTTTGGATTTGGATGGAAGTTAGATAAAATGACAAAATTTCAACTATAATTAAAAGTAGAATGACAATCTTGCTAAAATAAATAGTTCGGAAGAAAAATATGATGATTAATGAAAGTATAAAATCAAAATTGATCATTTTTCCAAAAAATAGTCAAGTCATAAATGCTTGCTCTAAATATTCATAATCAAGCTTCAAATACTTTAAAACTTTTTGCGTTATTCAACTAAGTAATAACTCTCTATAAAAGAATTATGTACTTTATTGATATTATGATTTTTTTAACTTTGGTTTTGCAATTTTTATTTTTTAATTATGAAGATAAAATTTAAAAAAAAACTAGAAAAGAAACCGATGAGATCAAAGAAATAAAACAAATCAAATGCACAAAACGAAAGTTATTAACTCGCAATAAAAAGAAAAAAAAAGGGTAAATTTAAATGATGTGTAAGTAAGTTTGTCAATGGATTGAATTTTGATCTGAATCTGATCCTAATCCGATGTTATTTTTAGGAAATAGATTTTGTTTTTAAATCCGATAATTTGATTTTTATCCGAATCTGATAATCTAAAAGCTTAACAAATCGGATGTGGATTAAGATGCTTCGATTTGATAACAATCTGATCCGATCCGGTATAAAAAAATATATTAATATTATATATATAAAAGTTATTTATGTTGAGTTTTTAGTTATTAATTATTACTATTTTGACTAAATATAAGATTAAAAAAAGAATTTTTAATTTTATTTGGTTTTTAGTTAAGCAAAAATGCCGTGATATTAATTTTGTCATAAGGGAGGAGTAAAATCTAATAAATTTAGGATATGGATCGAGTTTTAAAAAATATGAAAAATAATTCGATCCGATCCAAATCTAATAAATTTTAACAAATCTGATATGAATTTAACTGATTTATTCTGAATCTCGGTCATTGACAGACGTAAACACGCTAATTCCAGTCAATTAGTGCAACGTGTCGCCATTATACAGAATATGGAACCGACCGTTGTAAAAGGTAAAGGTTACGATTTCACATTTGAGCTGTTCGGTGAACAAACTGTAAGGGACCCACTCGAACGCCTATAAATACCATCACTTTCCAATCTTATTTCCTTACTCCATCCATCAAACAACAACAAAATATTTCCCTAATTTCCTCACATTCGTAAAAATTTCACAGCAATGGCGCATGTTAGCATGATTAGCAACGCCTTCCTTTTGGCCGTCATCGCCACCACATTCTCGGCGGTAGCCACCACAGTTTCGGCGCAGGAGTACGGGATGGCGCCGGCGCCATCTCCCGATGTTGGAGCGGGATTCTCTCTATCAGTATCAGGAGCCGTAATCGGAACATCTCTAATCTTCTCTCTCTTGGCTCTCCTGAAACATTGAGGCAGCAGCTATTTTGATTACGGTTTTAATTTGGATTGAAGGCTATTGTATATACTCCTTTATTTATTTTAGAATGAGTGAGTTCTTCCATTTATTATATTGAATAATAAACATGTTTCTTATACTTGTTTGGTATCACAATAATAAACTAGTTTTACAAGTACGGACATATATGTTTATTTATTTAATTGTACTAAAAAATAGGCAAAACACACAAATTGGCCACCCAACTTTGGACCTTATTGCAATTCGGCCACCGAAACTTTGGTTCATCTATTTTGGCCACCCTACTTTCGTTATAATGCAAGCCGACCCATTTTTTGGATGGCCGTTAGATTTTTCCGTTAAGTGATCATGTCAAATATCTATTTTACCCCTGAAGGAACAATTATATTTAAAAAGGGGTCAAACTATAAATAATAAAACCTGGGGGTGGTACAAATCTATTCATATTCATCTTCATCTCTCTCTCTTTCTCTCTCTCTCTCACACACACAGAGATCTGGAAAAATCGGAAGATCTAGAAAAATCTGGGTGAAGCCGCCATCCTCCTTCCTCTCTTTCACCCATCTGCTTCAGATCTAATCCATCTCTTTCTCTTCACCTTCCGCGCAACTTAGCAAATTCACCCTTTTCGCCTAAAACAGCAAAGTAACGCTTCTATATTTTGGCGCGAAAGCCGTCATAGCAGTCAAATTCTCCAATGATGTGTCAGACGATCGAAGCGATAATCGCTAAGAAGTCCGGCGAGGAAAAGCCTCCGGAGACAGGAGAAGATCCCGACGGCGTTAGAGAATTCGAAGAGTTGTTCGTGCCGCCTCTCAACTTCGCGATGGTTGATTACGGTGTTTACAGGTCTGGTTTTCCCGATTCCGCAAACTTCGCATTCTTGAAAACCCTAGGCCTTCGCTCGATCCTATAAGTTTAGATCTTCCGATGATATGTGTCAGGCGATCGAAGCGATAATCGCTAAGAAGTCCGGCGAGGAAAAGCCTCCGAAGACAATCTCTATGACACCCTCCCTCCCTATATTGCTAACTTCACCCACCTCCATTGACTCTCCATCCTTCACAATTCATTCCCTGATAGACCATCCTTCACAATTCATCGGCGGCGGACCAGATCTGGAAGACGCCGGAACAGTCCTAGCTAGGGGTGTCAATTGGGTTGAGTTGGGTTGAGTTGGAGTGGGTAATGGGTTGAGATGGGTCATGACCTGCCACAACCCAAATATTAAATGGGTTGAGATGGGTTGGGTCATAAATGGGTCGGGTTAAAGCGGGTCGACCCACTTTAACCCGTTTTTTATTTTATTTTATTTTTCATTTTTTATGGATAAATAAAATATACCTCCAACACATTAAATAACGAAACATCGTCCATAAAAATTTAATCAAAGTGTAGAAAATGTTCATGTCAAAAATAAAAAATATATATTTCAGACATTTCTTATCAGGGTCGCGATGCGACACAGTACAACCCAAAAATAATAAATGAGTCAAATAGGTCGGGTTAAGACAGGTGAACCCATTTGAACTTTAAGTTATTCGTATATAAATAAAATATACCTCCAACACATCAAACAACGAAATATCGTCGATAAGAATTAAAACAAAATCATGTCGAAGATAAACAAAAATATATATCTTGATTTTTTGGTAAACCCACGTGATTTTTGAAAACCCACCGGATTTGAAAATCATTAGAATTCATCAATGGATTTATCCTTGCACATTATCTGGCAATCTTCTTAGTGGCTGCCCTCCAATCATACTTTTCCATTTCTTGATTTTGATTTACAAGAGGTGTACAACTGATGTCCAAAAACCAAAAAAAAAAAAAAAAAGAATCAGGGCCATCGCAATCAAGTTCAGTTTGCAAAGTCGTTCTGCCTATGGAATTACAATCTTCTTAGTACCGACCACTATAGGTTTTAATTGTTGGGTTTAATCAAGTTAGTGGGTTCAACCCAACTTAACCCATGAGATTAAATGGGTTAAGTTGGGTAACCCATTTAAATTTATTTTATTAATGGGTTGGATTGGGTTGGGTAATTAATGGGTTGGGTTAGGTGGGTTCATGGATAATGGGTTGAAATTGACAGGCCTAGTCCTAGCCCAGCGCTCTCTTTCTTAAAAAATTCCTCAAGTAACAACCACATCGTCTCCATCCCCGCCATCTACACTCGCCGCACTTCGAATCCCACCATCTCCAATCGTCTTCTCCACAGCCTTTCGGTCTCCGACATCGATCTTCCCAATAGGACAGTAGACTTCGCAAACCCACACTCTCCCAGTCTCGCCATCTCGAGCCCCGCCATCTACACTCGCCGCACTTCGAATCCCACCATCTCCAATCGTCTTCTCTACAACCTTTCGGTCTCCGGCATCAATCTTCACCATCCCCAGTCCCGTTGTCTTCTTCAATGAGACAGATTCTGAGGAAGATGTTGGAGATGTCGATGTTGGATCTGACTGGGAAGGACGGGGGAAGAAAAAAGAGTAGGAGAAAGATGAAGATGGGTGGGATGGGGATGGGGAGGGGGTGGGCGGCGGCGGACCAGATCTGGAGATGTCAATGTTTAGTTTTATTTTTAATTTTTAATCATACTTTGACCCCTTCACTTTATATAAATAGCATATGTAACTTTTTGTTTCAGTTAAACCCCATTGAATTTTTAATATCAGAAAAAATTGTATTTACAAGGGTAAAATAGATATTTGATCCAACTTAACGGAAAAATTTAACGGCCATCCAAAAAATGGGGCGGCTTACATCATAACGAAAATAGGGTGGCCAAAATAGATGAACCAAAGTTTCGGTAGCCGAATTGCAATAAGGTCCAAAGTTAGGTGGCCTATTTGTGTGTTTTGCCTAAAAAATAAAATAACTTTTATAAAAGAGCGAGTAATTGTTATCATATATAAGGTGAAAGTAAATTAAAAGAGTAAGTTACATTATTTTTGTCACATACCTCATATATATTCAAATAAAAAAAATTGCTCCTGTAATCAAGATGAATATAAATATTAGTACTAAATTGAAAGTTATTTCATAGAAGAGAAATATGATGCACATACATGTAATTTTTTTAAGTTTATCATTTCAAGGCAGTCAGCCAAAACTTGTTTGGTTGAGTGCTCCGTTATAAACCATTAAAAAATGGTGCAAGTTAAATTAACTTCTGTTCCCAAGGTACTGCTTTTTGTTTCTAATGCACTGGTTTTTGTTTTCAATTGCATGTCCAGCTATTAATGATTGATAAATAGATGTTTTTATTTTTAGTAAAATGATTTTGATGAGATTTTATTATCTTTAGACTAGCTAGGATATATATATATATATATATATATATATATATATATATATATATATATATATATATATATATATATATATAAGATCGTACATATTTGTAATTTAAGGAGAAAATAATTACTCTAAAAGAATAATTAAAAAGATTTAAAATAACCTTTTTTTTGTAAAACGAGCTTACGGATTTTAATTGATAAAATAAGACCTCATTATTTCAATCTTAATACGTGGACAGAGTTCCACTATATAACAACTTTATACCAACTCATAGTAGGTCGAGTAAAAAGAGTTGGTCTTACAAAAAAGGTCGTAGTAGGTCAGGTAAAAAGAATTTATCGTACAAAAAAAATAACAATAAGACGGAAAAAAACGATCTGACGATATATTTCACGTAAATATTTTATGATTCATACATAATCTTGTTTATTTCATTACGAGTACGACTCACACGCTCACCATAGTTTCAAAGTAATGTACTACCTGGTATTTGAAGTCGTAGAAAAGGACAATTTCTACCACTCCTTGATGGTAGACTTGGTAGTCTTCTCTAGTACACTATATATATATATATATATATATATATATATAGAAAAGCGCATATGGCATATATTTTTATGAAATACGAGCCGAGGTGACACCCTCGTTGCCGGTGCATTAAAACTATATTTAATTTAGCGTCAACTTTTCATTGTAATTTTTTTTACACAATTGTCCATCCTAATATGACATGTGTAAATTGACTAAATTCCAAATTTTGTCTTTTTTTTTTTTTTTTTTGTTTGTAGATTTTGGTTGGTCACGTGTCGTCTTTTAAGTTTTTTAATATCGTTTGTCTAAAAAAATTTATAATGTCAAGGATGAATATTTAATTATTTATTTGTGTATACTCACTGCTACGCAATAAAATAAATATTCATTAGTAAAATTATATATACTTTCCTTTTTTTTATAATTCTTAGCTTTTTATTAAGCATTAAAAATAGTAAAAAATATTTTGGTTAGCCAAATGTCAAGATCCAAGTGTTGTGTGGATAAGATTTTACATCGCCAATCAAATTTTAATTTTTAAAACATCTTTTGCAAATCCCTAATATTCCTTCTCTCCCAAAATTATTATCATGTTTGATCCGACACACGGATTAAGAAAAACACAGCTTACTTGATTATTAATATTAGTTTGATGTATGTTTTTTTAAGCTCATGTGTATGTGATCACTTCCCGAATTGAATCCCAACACGGAATCTTGAATTAGTGCGTCAAATCACTTTGCTAACAAACTAACAAACACATGCTCACTCCTGAGCTATAAAAGCTCAAGATGACAATAAGAACAACAATAACAATATTAACACAAGATCGGCCAGCAACAAAGGTCGATATGAAATAAAACCTCGAGCTATCAAGCCCAAATTTGTAGCAATATAACAAAAGAGGCTATCAAAATACAGCTGAAACAAACCACACTAGAGTCTCATAACTTTATACAGGCATGACAACATATGTCGGCATCAAAAGAATATAACCATAGAAACGTACTATATAATGCTACCAAAAAATATAGAGTTTACATAACTTCATATAACCAACGTCCTTTCCAAATATAAACCACTGTACAAAGCCCACGTTGAGTTACTACCCAAAAGTCCCACCTACTCACGTCTCGTGGGAAAGCTCGACCTGACCGCGAACTCCTTGGTTGATTGGATCTAAGGAAACCAAATAAAACAAGGAACGGGGTGAGTCGAAGACTCGATAAGTTACTAAATGCAAATATGTGGCATGAGATTATACACATCAAGGCCATACTCATATATTCATCGCATGGTATCTACATCCAGTATACAAGTGATAATCATATAGGTACAACGTAAGTAAACATATATAAAAGTATATGAGTTTCATCTACATATTTGTGTTGCCGCCGCTGTACACATGCTGAGCTGCTACCGAATCAATTTTCGTGTTCGTGATACAATGAAACACATCTCACGAAGATTATAAGTGAGGAACATCATCTTGGCTTACCATAAGTTATGTGAATTGATGTAATGATGGGGCCACTTCCTACTATGGCCAGTAGAGGCGTCGATCAAAATGTAAGTAAGACATGACCCATAGCGATTACCTACCATAAAGGCTATGTGTCTTCGTACCCCAACTTTGTCATATATGTCAGCTGGACTTAATGTAATGTACAAGCAGACATTTACTTGTCATCGAGCAAACAATGATCGAGTCCAAAAGTAGATGACACCATTCCTTGATAGTTAGGTCATTGATCTTACCATAAACCATCATTTAACATGTACTTGCAACCAAGGCCGGCCCTGAGATTTTGGATGGCAAAAAAAGGGACCTCTATAGAGATGTAAAAATAAAAAAATTACACAATTTTTTTTCGAATGTCTTGAGGTAGGAGTTGAACCTATAATCTTATATCCCATCTTATTTCATATTTCATAGTTAATAAACAAATATACTATCCATCGAAACAACTAGTCTATTGTGATTTTTATTGTAAATTATAATATATATATATATATATATATATATATATTTATATTTATATATCTTTATATTTATATATCTTTAAAAGTAAATTCACAAACCAAAATTAATAAAAATATTACCAACTCCCAAGGATTCAAAACTACAATCATTAATACGTGCGTAGCACAACTCATCACTCTGTCAAACAAGCTGTTGCGAATATTTTCAATATTAAAGTGTATATACAATACTTAAGACAATTTCTACAAATTGGGGCTCTCAAAATTAAGGGCCCTGGGTGATCACCCTTCGCCTCCTCCCATGGCCGCCCCGCTTGCAACTAGTCAAACACCACATTAAGACCACATCTTTAGTCTCTAACTATGAAGTGTCACTTAGTGCACTAATTACAATTCTCATCGACCGATAATCAATTCCAAACAACTACCTAACACTGTAGGGATCAATTATACCGTTCGTTATATTTTATTTATCTTTAATTCGGCTCCGTTGAGTCATTTAGTAATGTTACATAATTTACGAGTCACAACTGCTACTTGCAATATCACCTCGTATTATTATCTCAAGTTATTTTACTAATTAGACGGGACAAATATTCAATTTCTTGACATATACAAGTTCCATACCAAAGCAAATAACAAACTGAGTTATTTCTACTAGTTAATTGACATACTAGTATGTGAACAATTTATATAGCATATATTATTGCTAATATAAATTAAAGAAAATTAATAACTTACCAATTAACAATTTGTTTATCGATTAAAAGGTGTTACTAACCCTCTATAATAGTTCCAAAGCTCGAACCCGTAATTTCTTCGAAGTAAATTTGTCAAAATTAAAACGTGTATATTTTTTTCTCTTTAGCCAACCTAGTCAAATGGTCACACGGCCCAAGCATGAGGTGGCTTGTGGAGGTTAATTCACTTTGAGGTATCCCAAATTAACTTACTAACTTATTACTCTTTACTTCCCAATTAATCTCCACTAACACTAAATGTATTTAATTAGGCCCAATTCTATTTTATTAAAACTAATTATAAGTAATTAATCACATTTAAAAATATAGTTTTGACTCCATAAAATAAAATTAATATCGTACAATATAGTTTGTCTAACTGTGGGCCAACTTAACCATAAATAAATATTTAAATGTTATGGACATGCACAAGTGTTTTATCACAAATATGCAACTAACAAAACAACCTAAACATATCGTAACATGAACCAAACTATATTACAATATAATAAAATGGGCTTTAAAACCTCGGGTGTTACATATGTGCTTTATTATTAAAATATGATGAAAAAATAAAAATAAAATAGTAAAAATTATTGTAAAAAAGTAAACCTTAAACTAATAATAATTTTGGGACGGATGAAATATTTTATTTTATTTTCCTTTCCACGTCTCTCTTCTCTCCTTGCCATGTGACCTCTTTTGGTATAAAGTTAATAAGAATTAAAATCTCTAGGAACGAATTCTCCGTTTGCTTATTAAACACTTCTTTAGGTCATGTGTATGCATGCTATACATAATTAAATTAGAAAAAAAGTAAGAGTAAAATGGTAAATATATTGTCCAAAATATAAAAGTTTGAAATAAAATAATTATTTTAAAACTAACGAAAATAGAAAATATGATAATAATTTTAGAACGGAAGGAAGGAAGGAAGGTGTACTGCACTTAAGGTCTCGTTTGATGTAGCATTTTAAAAACGCATCTTTTTCAAAACACATCATTATTAAAATGCAGTATTTTCGAAACGTAATTTTTACCATATAAACACGTTTGATAAACTAGTTCAAAACATTATTTTCATAAACAAGATAGTTGTAAATGTAACATATTTTAAAAACGCTTCAAATTGGAGCGTTTTAAAATACTGTACATTTTTAAAACGTTGCATTGAAACACTTTTAAAGAGAAAATGTTACATTTTTGTCAGTGTTTTGATCAAAACGCTCCAGCAAACAAGCACTAATAATGATAAAGAATATACGAGGTCCACCTGGCCTAAGAATATCATTGTTATTCACTTCCTCCGGTTTTTTTTGGATGTTTTACATAAAAAAAAATCTATTTTTAAAAATTAAGATATGAGAGTGTCATTTTACTACTAATGAACTATTTAAAAAGTTAATGTTTTTTTAAAATTAATTTTCGAATGGGGGCATTTGCTCGGAAGAAAGTATTTTATTTACTTTTCTTGATAGGTTGGATGCCAAATCTTTGGGTCATTGTATTTACAAAATATTACAATATTACGCCACTTAAACTTTAAAATTTTCATAATGGCCATTATACTTAAGTTATGTTGAAATTTAACATATTTTTTGGATGAACATTAAGTTTAACAGTTAAATCATGTTAAATACATGTTTTACCCCTTTCTTCATTTTCAGCATCTTCTATAATCAATAAAAATTAATCTCAAATTAAACCCATGCCCAGACCGCGATGAAGAGATAGAGTAACCCTATCATTGTCTTATGTCGGCGGCAATGGTGAACTCTGATGAATTCACCGGCTTCTCAAAAAAATCAAGATAGCTACAAACCCCCATTTTGTAGGACTAACTTCTTTATTTTTTTTTTTTAAAACATAGGTTTACTGAACTGGAGATCAAAATTTCTCACAATGCAGTCACCACAAGTATCAAGTTTCTCCCTCACGGGCTTAGCTCAATTGGTTAAGAGCTAATAGATTTGGATACATGACCAAGGATCGAGTCCTAGCAATCGTAGTGTAGAGATTTCATCCTCTTGTGGGGGTGGCTCCTTGTAGGTACTAGGCACGGATTCTCCTAACTACTTAATCGCTGAGTCACCATGATTTTCCCTCTCACATTCTCATAGGGTTGGGGTGTGGGGGCTCTCGGGGGGAGAGTTTCCCCTTTTTGGATATAAGTATCGAGTTTCAATTTTTTTGACAACACTTGATTATTGCACGAAACATACGTACTAACCACATGATTCCAAGTTGCAATTTCCAAAAATATCAAAGATGAACTTTATTGATTTGACACAAATAATGATAAATTGAGAGTTATTAAATGAAAATTAGTTAAAGTCCAACACTATTTTATATTCAATATGACCATTAATATTATAATATTGGGGTATACTTAATACAACACCTATAAAATGTTTAATACAGCACTTTTAAAAATGTTTGACCAAAATACCCTTTACATAATTTAATTTTTTGTTTTTTATTAAATTTAATTTAACAAATTTTAAATTTAAAATTTTTTTAAACACAATTAATTTAATAATTAATTTGATTTAGTTACTAAACACAATTAAATTACTAATTAATTAAAAAAATTAGGGTTTAGGACTGGTTTGGCAGCAGTCCTAACCAAAAAAAATTAAATTTTTTTTTAGAGCAATTGGTCCACAATTTTATTTTAAATTAATTATTAAATTAAAATAAAATAAATTAACATTAATTTAAATTTAATAAAAAAACAAAACATTAATTTAAATTTAACAAAAAAACAAAAAAAATAAATTTACGTAAAGGGTATTTTGGGAAAAGCATTTTCAAAAGTGTTGTATTAAGCATTTTATAGGTGTTGCATTAAGTACCGCTGATAATATTTTTTTGTATTTATTCATATATTGTTTTTCGTAACATTTTCCATGTGTTTGCCAAACACCCCAAAATATTTTCCGACATATTTTCTGATGCGTCCAAGAAATCTGGATGCACTGAATAAGCCCAATCCGTACACCTAGCTTTCAACGTGTACTTAGATCCTCAAAGCCCAACTCTGCAATACAAATGAACAAACATGAACTAGGCAGGGGCACTCCCTGCAAAGGCCCTCCGGCGTGTAAATCAGTATATGAATTGGCAAGAGAGTAAATAATTTGGCAGAGTTTCGGCTAGAGAATTAGATTGCGCATACCTCACTCCATATTTTGCCAAGCTTTTATATGCACCGGAAGGCATAACCGCCAATAACCCCGAGTAACCACCCATATTCCTGCACTTCTCGATTCCTCTTCCTGTAGGATGTCTAGCGAAGAAACTATCTCCGAAATGGAAGGGCGGAGCTACGACCATGGAGGTCCAGAAGAAATGCCTCCATCCTCGACCTCATCTTCTGAAGAAAGCGAGCTAGATGTGGTCCCTTTAATTACTCGCCGACGCAAACCCATACAACTAAGCGAGCAACAAACAAATAGTGACTCCCAAATCCCTCGTGAAACTGCGCGATCAGATGATCTTTCTCGCCCAAACGACCAACTTCCGAGCCAAGCCAAACTTCATTCGTTCCCGCCTCTTCGTACTCCTCCCCCTCAATCAGATGGGAAGACCTCAATTCCGAGGAAGAGGTCAAGACTGTTCTACTCATTAGAATGGACCCTAAACTTTACCGCTGTCGCCTTTGACTTAGATATAGACATGAAGGCCATAACTTCCAGGGGACAAAATGGTGTTTTACTTCGATTTCTTCCAAGTCGGGCTTCGCCTCCTCTCGACCCATTCATTGTCGAGTTGATGAATGCCTCCAACACTCTCCCCGCTTAACTTTAACTTTAACCACCGTTAGGTTCCCGGTATCATTTATCGTGGCTTGCTCTGGCCACTCCTGGTTTGAGCCCGATATGACCTTGTTAAAGTGAATTTTTCCTCCTCTCTCTTGACAAGAAAACCGGGTCGCATCAACACCGCCCAACCACGGGTTCTTCAAACTTCTCACGATGGTCCCAACAAAGTCGATGGTCGGGACTCAAGGCTTTGCTGCTGAGTCGAGCATCGGGGCCCTGCACCCTCGCATCGCGACTACGACTTCCCGAGCGACAAAGATGCTTACCGAAATGGGAACCCTCGGATTGTTAAAGCTTTTAAATCTATCGAGCAAGAGAAGGGCAAGCGTGGCAAGATTTTGTATTGGATCGGCGAAGTTCTCACTTCCGACCTCGCCTTCTACGATCCGCCGATCTCTTACCTTCCCATTAAAGGAGTTGAACCCCGAGTTGTAATCGATCCAGAAACTCCTCATCCATACTGGGGCTCTTGCCATGGGAAGAGGTTCCCTAGTGGGTGCGAGGATTGCGCTCGCGCCGGAGCTCTCTGCCGACCTTCTTTCTCGCTGACTGGTTACATTTCAACTGCTTACTTTATCATCCTTTTTTAATAACTTTACATATTTATGCTTTTCTCGAGCTAACATTCTCTTGATCTTATGCAGATATGAGGCAGTTAACAGATGTTACCAAGTTTATGCAAAGTCGCGAAAAGAGCTCCAATAAGCGAGCTAAACACTTGTCAACCCAACCGCCTATCAATCTTCCAACGGTCCCGCCAACACTTCAAGCCGAGGAACTAAACGCCAAAGAACCCGAGCCTACCAACTCATGCATCCTTTATCCCAAGCACTCCTGTGGAGAGAAACGGTGAACATCTCCCCGCCAATCATCAATATCGAACCAACTGAAAGCCCGAGGAGACACAAACGCCGGGCAGACAAAGCTATCATGGAAGAAAGTACTCCCCCACTCCCCTCTTGGCAGAAAGAAGACTTCGTCATGCCAGACGATCAACCCAAAGCCGCTGCCCTCATCAGGGAGCTCGCCAACGTACCGGATCTCCACAACATCGCTGTACACAAACGAAGTGGTTTCCAAGCCACTACTGGACTTGGTTTGATGAAGCGATTACACCATAGTGGCATCCAGAAGAAATACGCCGACAAAGCGAGCTCCGTCTTGATCGGGGAAATGGGCATGTGCATGACCGAGGTAATACTTTCTTCTTACCACTTGCTTTCTTTCCCTTTTTCTGTCTTCTAAGCCACAATTTTTCTAACAGATTGCCAATAAATCCATTTTGATGTATGAGCGCCTGATCACCAACCTTAACAAGAACAACACTCTTACTGCCGAAAAGGATACCCTAACCACCGAGAAGAATGCTTTGGAGGAGAAAATTAACTGCATCCGGGCCGACCTCAAAACTACCGAGGAGTCCCTCACGAGCAAAGTGACCGAACTCTCCCAAATAGAATCTGAGAAGAAAGCCTTGGAATCCTAGCTGAGCCTTTCCAAGAAATCGGAAGAAACCGCTCTCAACAACATAGCCGGAGTGCGCAGGGAACTTCGTGCCTGCCAAGGTGAACTAGAAGCTGCTAATGCCACCATCACCAGCCTCGAGCAAAAACTAGCTGGTCCGGCTTCGTCCAGTGAGGAGCAGAAACAACAAATCATTGAAGATTATAAGAGCTCGAACGACTTCGCCAACAAGGTTGAAAGTGAGGCTTACCCATTCTTTGACAGGCATGAACCACGCCTTAAGGCGCATTGCTTGCTGGTTGGAAATTCGCCCGAGCAACTCGCCGAATGGGGAGCCAATCCATTATTTTGCTCGCTCACGCCCGCCACTCCCTCGTGCCCTTTAATGAAGATGAACTGGAGTCATTGGCCGAGGCCGATACTGAGAAGGGCTTATCACCGTGGAATCCCCCTCCTGTCGTCACTCCCTCTGTTACCGAGCTCATGACAGAAATATGGAGGTCTCAAGCTCCCCCAGCCACCACCGATAATGCTCAAGACCAGGCCGATGACGAAGTTACCATCTTGGAATCAACTGAAGGAACCGAGGAACCCGCTCCCACAACGAATGACAACAATGCTGCCCCCTACGCCTGAACTTATAACCATGGCCTGTGTGCCTTTCTGGCCTCCGTGCCTTGTCTCAAAAACAATTTAATTTTTACGTCTGTAATATTTTAACTTGCTTTCCTTTATCTTTGAATGACTGCATAATATAAGTTTTTCTCAAGCAAAATCACCTTTTACTCGCTCTAAAGCGATCACCATTTAGCCAAGTCCCACTCGAACACCAACTCCTTTTACGAGCATAAAGCCCTCTATGCTCGTAAAAAGAGACTAATTCGAGAACCGGGAAACCTCTCCTCAAATCTTCTCGAACATAAAGCCCTTTATGCTCGAACAAAGACTTAAGGAGATATTCAACTCGAACACCAACTCTTCAACCGAGCAAGAAAAAACTCGTGTCTGATAGAGAATAATCGAGAAAACAACAAAGACCAACTCGCAGACTAACTTTCCAAACATAAAGTTGAAAAGACAATCGAGTTGCACCATTATTAACTTATCATAAGAATAAGGATCAAAGAATTACATATTGCAAGTCAATTACCAATAGTATTTCTTCAAATGATCCGCATGCCATGGATGCTTTAACTCATCACCATCCTCTGTTCGCAACATGTAAGTGCCTTCCTTAATGATTCTCGAAATCTGAAAAGGACCTTCCCAGTTTGGTGACGTTTTTCCCCATTCAAATGATGACCCGTTGCCTCAATTTTACGAAGGACCCAATCCCCCGCAGCAAACGATCGACCACGAACCCTTTTATCGTGGTGAGCTTTTGCTCGCTGCTTGTAATTTGCCATTCTCATCTTGGCCTCCAATCGTTTTTCCTCCAATAAATCCAAATCGGCTGCTCGAGCTGTGTTATTAGACTCAACATTGTAATTTAAAACCCTATGAGTGGGTAGATACATTTCCACCGGGGCCATAGCATCGCCATAAGCAAAGAAAATCGTTGACCCTTACGGTCGCTCTAAGCCACAAGGCAAGGCGCCTGCCTACCCATCTTCCAGCTTTTTATTCCAAATTCCTTTTCAAAACATGCAGGATTTGTTTATTCGCAGCTTCAGCCTGCCCATTTCCCTGTGGATATGCCACAGATGATTGCCAATGCTTTACCTTCATCTGCTCGCATGCCTTAGTAAACTTTTCCGAAAACTGAGTCCCATGATCAGATACAATTGCTCGCGGGACTCCAAACCAAGCACCATATGTGCTCATGAACAAAATCGATAACATTCACCTCACTTATGGTTGCTGGTTTCGCCTCTACCCATTTCAGTAAAATAATCAACAGCCTACTATCGCATACTTGAATTTAGAGCGTTAGCAACGGAAAAGGACCAATCAAGTCTATTCCCCACATATCAAACGGCCATGAGGCTATAAATGTGGGTCTTCTGTAGATGACAAACGTGGAATATCCGCTGCACGCCGACACTTGTCACATCGACGAACATACATCTCAAGATCCCGTCGTAATGTTATCCAAGAAAATCCACCGCCAAAACTTTCTGCTAATGACCTCCGACCTGGTGACCTCCACACTTGCCTTCATGCACTTCGCCCAAAATTCCTTCCGTCATCTCCTCGCACACACCCAAGAGGTCGGGTGTAAGATCTCCGATACAAAATGTTATCCAAAACTAGAAACGACATGATCGCTTTTGGATTGTTCTAGCTTCCTTCTTGTCTTCAGGTAACACCCCCTGTTCGATGTAAGCCCGAAGATCATCTATCCAACATCTTGTAGCCGGCTCAATAACCATAACCACCTCTTTCTCAATGACAGGAATCTCCAAATGCTCGATCATGACTCCAGGGTGTAAAGATTGAATTTCATCCTCAGCCATCTTCGACAGATAATCGCCGCATGTTATCCTCCCGAGCAATTCTCACTAATTCCCAGTAATCAAAGTCCTTTAAAATTTCCTTTACCATCGCACAATAACGAACCAAGATCGGATGATGTACTGCATAATCACCCTTGACTTGATTCACCACTAACTGAGAAT
The DNA here is from genome assembly GCA_013146195.2 of Codonopsis lanceolata. Taxonomy (NCBI): domain Eukaryota; kingdom Viridiplantae; phylum Streptophyta; class Magnoliopsida; order Asterales; family Campanulaceae; genus Codonopsis; species Codonopsis lanceolata. Next base: position 108,776,417 of record CM028380.1, on the reverse strand, counting down.
CACAATGTACAATCATCGCCGCACTCCAATGTTCATGCGCGAGCTCAAGCCCAAAGAATTAAAGCTTCATACTGCCTGATTGTTTGAAGCCGAATTTGAAACAGCTGCCTTCTCAAATTCTACATCTTGCTCGTGGAACCAACACCAAACCCAAGACCACTCCCAAATCGGCTAGCCGAACCATCAACATGGAGTTCCCAACAATATTCTCGCCTGGCTTTGACTCGCACTCGCCGCTGCATCTTACCGCTACTTCTTCCTCGCCGTAATCCTTGAAACTTGTCTCACCACAAAATCCGCTAAAGCTCGCGCCTGATAGCTCGCCGTGGTCGATAATCGATATCAAACTCCTGCTAACTCAATCGACCAAGTAAGTAACCGACTGTATATCCTGCTTGTGCAAAATCTTTCTCAAAGGCAAACTGTACACAATAATTGAGTGAGCGTAAAAATAAGCTCGAAGTTTCCGAGCAAAGAACAACAAGCGAGTACGCCAATTTCTCTCGCATTAAAATATCTTCCTCTACATCGCGAGGGCTTTTGATACATAATAAATGCTTTTGTACATTGCCTTCCTCCCTAATCAAAACAAGGGCTACCGCCCGCTTCTAGCCGCCAAATAAACATACAACGCTTTCCCCAAAGACCGGTAACTCAAAGAAAGGTGGACTCCCAAATACTTCACCAAGTCTTCAAAAGCTTTATGGCACTCTGGGAGTCCATTCAAACCCTTTGCTACCCCCGCAAGAAAACTTTGAAGAAAGGCAAGCACCGCCTCCACCGACCTCGAGATGAACCTTCCTTAGAGCAATCACCCCGCCGTTGAGCTTCCTCTCGCACATCCTTAACGCAACGAGGAAGCTTCATAGTGACCAATGCCTTTATTTTCTCAGATTAGCCTCATTCCCTCTCACCACCATGAACCCGAGGAACTTACCACTTTTTACCCCGAACACACATTTACTCTCTGATTCAACTTCATATTGTTCTTCCCGAGATTTTTAGCAAAGGTTTCACCCAAATCCTCTCAGATGCTCACACCCTTTAGTCTTGACCACCATATCATCTATGTAAGCCTCCACGTTTCTCCGAGCCGCGAGCTGAAAAACACCTTGTTCACCATCCTTTCGTAAGTAGCTCCAAAGATTCTTCAAGCCAAAAGGCATCATCTTATAACAATATGCCGCTCTGAAGTCAGCCGAGCCTTGTCCGCTCACCATCTTCACCGATGGTACCTCGAATAGGCATCTATAAAGCCGAGGAGCTCGAACCCCGCAATGGCATCCACCAACTTATCAATTCTCGACAGAGGATAAAATCCTTCTGCAAGCTTTATTCGTGATCTCTGTGAAATCAACACACATTCGCCATTTCCCATTTGACTTCTTCACCATTACTACATTTGCCAGCCATGTTGGGTAATGTATCTCCTCAATTATATCCGCCTTAAGCGCTCGACCTCTTCCCCGATCGCTTGATCCTTTCCACCGAGTAGACTCGGCGTTGAATTGGTCGAAAAGTCGATCAACATTCAGCGTGCAAGGCGCCAGCCTCGCTTATCCCTTCATATCCTCTCGGTCGCCAGCAAAAACATCAAGGTCGTTTGTCCCCGCAATTGCTTAATCAAGTCTTTGCCTCGCCTCTACCGCCAAAGCTCTAATCTTGATCTTCTCGCGTCTGATAAGCAAATGCACTGATGACAACCTCTTCCACTGCCTGAGTCAGAACTCCGGCTCGTCTCGCATTTGGAGCCGTGTCACACTCCACCTTCATCCTCCTCACCGATCTTCGACTTTATCAAGTTCTGGTCTACATCCATATTCAACTAACTTCTCTCGATATGACAGCTTGGCAAAGATTCATCCATAGCTCAACGACCTCTGCTCGGCCTCAAATCCCGACGTTTGCTCCAGCAAAGGATTATTAACACCTTCCCTCTACCACCTCTTCTTGCTCACTTGTTCCAAATGACCGCACTCTGTCAACCGAAGATGGAATAGCCTCAATATCCGACCAACATCCAT
>CM028380.1:108727166-108774293 GCA_013146195.2 Codonopsis lanceolata | reverse complement strand
ATGTAAGCTTAAACAAGATGTGCAGAGTTTTTCAAAAACAGAGTTCAACCATAAAGTAGATAAGAAGAGGTTGAAGAGTTATACCAAGTCAGAAAAGGTTGGGTTGTGTTAGACGTCGTTCCATTTAGTCACCAACCCAAATTCTGATGCGGTCATTCAATCTCTCTCTCAGTTTGTTTTGTTCTTCGATTAGTGCTTGGTTCAAAAAATGTGTAGCTCTCTCCTCCCTGATGGCAGCAACCCGTCTCTGATCGACATCAACATGTCTCTGGTTAGCACACTTAACATGGCGAACATTAGTGAAGCTACTTTCGACACGATTGGCAATAACGTCTCGAGCCAGAGATGTTCTCAATTCATCGAAGAGATGGCAGATGCTAACTTGCTAAGAGTGGAGCATGCCGATCAAGGATTCTTGCTGATCTTGGATAAGGAATGTGTGGGAAGCATAAGCAGTGTCGTTGACAAGCTGCCCGGCAACGATCTTGCCAAGATCTAAAATTGTGGCAATGGTGGCATTTAACCCATAGTTCATGACCTCGATTTGCTGGGCCATGGAAGAGACCGTGCTATTGAGACACTCAAGTTGGGCTTGATTGGCTCGAAGGAGGTCAAGTAAAGCAGGATCAGCAGAGTTGGATGTGAGGAAGTTGGGGTTAAGGTTGACGTGGATGAAGTCCTTAGCAGAGTTAGGAGGAGGAGGAGGAGGAGGAGGAGGAGGAGGAGAAGGGGTTGAAGCTGAAGGATCAGAAGTGTGTGGAGAAGAGGGTTTAGGGTCTAGCTCCATGTTAGTTTCTAAATCACTGGCAGAGGGAGAAGAAGGTTCAAGGAAGGATTGAGGGAAGATAGATTCGGGTAGAAGGATAAAGTTTGGAGGAGAAGGGTTGAGAAGGGTTTGTGATGGAGTTAAGTTCAAAGAGGAACTTATAGGTGGCAGAAGAGATGGATGGGGATAGAATTTGGTAGAGGTCGCAAGAAATGGAGATGGGTTTGAAGTAGTGAGTGATAGGTGGGTATAGTTCTGGTAGAGAATCGATTTCATAATAAAGGATAAAGAAGAGGAGAGGGTCTAAAGAAGGGAAAGAGAATTCTTCTGGAATGGAGTATGGTGAAGAAGAAGAGGAGGGAGAAGGAGAGGAGGAAGTGACGATAGCTAGAAAGTGATCGGGAAAAAGAGAAGATATAGGTTCAAGATAGGATGGAGGAGGAGAAAGAGGTTTAGCAGCCGCAGACTTCTTGCAAAGTTTGCATTTCTTCTTCTTAGGAGTGGTGAAGAAGGCTCCTCCTCAACAATAGCAGAGGTTGTTGAAGGAATGGGAGAGGAAATTTCAGAAGGCTCCTCCCCAACAACAACGGGGCCTGTTGAAAAAGGAGTGGGAGAAGAAGAAAGAGGTGGAGAAGTGGAACAAATAGGAGAAGTGGAAGGGGCATCAAAGGGAATGAAGGGTTCAGAGGGTTGAGCAGGTTTGGACTTATGTTTGCGAGGGCGAAGGGGAACTGGTTCTGGCTCAGCTTGAGTCTCTTCTGGCACGGGAGCAGGAGTAGGAGTAATCGTAGTAAAATGCTTCTTTTACTTGGCAATAGTAGAGGTAGAGGTAGGAACAACATGGATGGTAGCAATAGTGCTTGAAGAAGGCTTCTTCGTCTTCTTTGTAGCAGGCTCCTCCTCAACAACAAAATGCTATCTTTTTGGATTTCTTAGAGGGAGGAGGAAAAACAACAGACGATTCTCCAGCAGACTTGCTAGAACAGCCTTCTGTAACAGTATCCTTCTTCAACTTTCGATCAAGCTTCTTTGCAATGAAGGCATCCACTGTAGTCTTTGGATATATCTTCATAACCACGAGAGGTGGAGGATTGAGGGCATGCACTAGGAGTTGAGGGGGAAGCCCTTGTTGTGCAAGCTTCTCATTCCTTACCTTGTGGGTGAGGGTAATGAAGGTACTGGTGAATTGTATGGCCTTTGTTACCTTCTTGATCTCAAAATTCACCATGTTGTTGATGAAAGAGCGGTTGTTGCGAAGAAGGGTGTTGATGAGCCTGACAAAAGGCCTCTTCTATGAAAGTGAAGCCTTTACATCATAAACAGCATCACACAGAAGCTCGAAGATGATTTCTACCCAATTGAAGCGTATGTTTAGAAGAACTGCTACAATATACTCCAACGGGTCAACAGTCATGACATCATGAATGCCATTTTTGAAAATTAAACTCTTGTCGAAGAGGTGGCTGATGTAGTAGACATCGTCTTCGAAGAGCATGCACTTCATTATGGCCTGGGGCTCCCGGGGGGTGTTCTCAACACGCATGTAGGACCAAGCCAAGTCTTTCTCAGCAACAATAAGCTTGGTGAGGCCATCGAATTCCACGCCAATAATCCTAGCTATGCAAGAGGTTGTGATGTGATGGACACAGTTCGAACGATACCAGAAATAGAGGTCCTGGACTCGTTGACAGATACATGCTAATAAAACTCTTCAGCCAATAAGTAGCTATAATCAGTGTCTCCAAGCTTAAACAGTGGCAGTAGCCCATATTGGTTGAGGTCATCAGTGACCTTGACACTAGTGGCGTAGGCTCTCACAGAGGGTGCATCAATGCACATTCCTGGGGATACATAATAGAAGAAAGATTTGGAATCTCAACTGTAGGAGCCAAAGCTTGAGCATGTGTAGATTTCGCTACATCTGAAGAAGATAAAGTATTGGCCTAAAGATTTGAAAGACAAATTAGGGCAATATTTGAAGGGCATATGACTGACGGCTTAAGGCAATCAAAAAGTAACTTTTTGAAAAAAAATCTCATCCATTTTAAGATCAGTCTCTCATATTTTCACAACTAACCCTTTAAAATAAAAGTTAAAAAACTTACCTCCATCTTCAATTAATTAGCAGTACTGCTGTTTTCTTTACCTAATGTCAAGTCTGCTTAAACATAATATCAAGTCTGCTCAATAATGAAATAAATAATTGAAATACATTAATTTGAATTAATATTAAGCAGTTGGGTCGAGCATACCAAGCTCTCCCCTTAGATAGACAAACCTGTCAGCCTTAAGTGCCTTAGTGAAGATGTCTGCTAATTGATGTTCTGTTCAAATGTACTTCATGCTTATGTTTCTCTTTTCTACATCATCCCTTAGAAAGTGATATCGAATATCGATATACTTTGTCTTGGAGTGCATTACGGGATTGTAGGTGATAGAGATTGCTGAAGTGTTGTCATACATGATTGGGCAAACTGCAACCTTGATATCATAGTCCACCAGCTGTTGTTTGATCTAAAGTAGCTGTCAGCAGTAGCTTCCAGCAGCTATGTATTTTGCTTCAGTCGTGGAGTTAGAAATTGATGCTTGTTTCTTGCTAGCCCATGAGACAAATTCATCTCCTAAGAATTGACAAGTCCCACTTGTGCTCTTCCTGTCCACTTGGCAGCCAGCATAATCTGCGTCTGAGTAGCCAACCAAGTTGAAAGAAGATTCTCTAGGATACCAGATACGTAAGTTAGTGGTGTCTGATACATACTTGATGATTCTCTTGGCTTTTTGAAGATATGGCTCACGAGGATTTGTTTGAAATCTAGCACATACCCCAACAGCATATATAATATCAGGTCTGCTGGTGGTAAGATAGAGCAAAGATCCAATGATTCCTCGATATAGAGTGATATCAACTTTCTTTCCTTGTAGATTTTTCGTTAATTTGCATTTTGCAGCCATGGGTGTATCAAAGGTGTTAGCCAATTCCAATCCAAATTTTTTGACCAGTTCCTTGGAATACTTGAATTGACTTATGAAGATTCCTTTGTTTGATAGTTGAATTTGAAGTCCTAGGAAAAAGGTGAGCTCACCCATCATGCTCATCTGAAACTTACCAGTCATAAGAATCTCAAATCTTTTGCACATGTTCTCATTTGTGGAGATGAAAATGATATCATCGACATATATTTGCACCAGCAGAGAGTGTCCTTTGTGCTTGAGAATGAAGAGAGTAGTGTCAATCTTTCCTCGTACAAATCCTTGTTCTATTAAGAATTTGGACAACGTCTCATACCAAGCATGAGGTGCTTGTTTAAGACCGTAAAGTGCTTTCCTAAGCTTGTAAACATGTGTCTCTTTGCCTATTTCCACGAAACTAGGAAGCTAAGTGACATAGACTGTTTCTTGAAGATCTCCATTTAAAAAAAGCACTCTTGACGTCTATTTGGTATACTACAAAATCCTTGTATGTAGCATAGGCCAGAAAGATTATAATAGCTTCTAACCTTATTAGTGGAGCAAAGCTTTCATCGTAGTCGATTCCTTCTTCTTGGCGATATCCTTGTGCAACAAGTCTGGCTTTGTTTCCTATTATGTTCTTGTCTTCATCTTTCTTGTTTCTGAACACCCATTTTGTGCCAATGATAGTATGGTCAGCAGGTCTTGGAACTAGCTTCCATACTTGACATTTTTCAAATTGCTGAATTTCCTCTTGCATAGCTTCTAACCAACTTGGGTTTTGTAAAGCTTCATCAATCTTGTTAGGTTCATCTTCTGAGACAAATGCAACACATAACATGCATTCATTTCTAGAAGATCTTCTAGTCCGAACACCTACATGAATGTCCCAAATAGTCGAAGAAATTAGGTGATCTCTACATTCTCTTGTAACAGCAGGGATATGATTCACTACTGGTTTCTTCATGATGAGGTTCAGGGGGGGGGGCTAGGAGGAAAGTTGGTTGTTTCTTATTGAGGGTGTTGTTCAGAAATAGGTTCATAGGTGAGTTAAAGGTTATGATTTTGAGGTTCAGAAGATATAGGCTCTCGATTGATGTTTTCACGAGCAGAGTTAAGGTCTTCTGGTGGTTCATTTGAGAAATGATGGTCGGGGATATTTTAGTGAGTTGCTGGTGTGGGATTTGAAGTATGAGGAGTTGAGGCTTGAGATGTTCCTAACTCAACATTAACAAAGTCATTAGTAACATTTGGAGCCACATGTGGTTCTAATAAATCAAATTCATCAAATGAAACGTGTATAGACTCAACAATTTTTAAGGAACGTTTATAGAAAACCCTATAAGCTTTAGAATGTAAGGCATAGCCCAGAAAAACTCCTTCATCGACTTTAGTATCAAATTTGTTTCTATAATCATTACCATTATATACTACAAAACATTTGCAGCCGAAGATTTTGAAAAATTCAAAGTTTGGGGCTTTACCTCTTCAAAGTTCATATGATGTTTTACCGTGAAATTTGTTGATCAGGGACCTGTTTTGAGTAAAGCAGGCTGTATTGACTGCTTCTACCCAGAAGTGTTTGGGCAACTTTGCTTCGGCAAGCATCGTCTTAGAAGCTTCAATGAGGGTTATGTTCTTTCTTTCTGCTACACCGTTGTACTGCGGAGTTCTAACAGCAGAGAAGTTATGGCCAATACCATGATCATCATAATACTTTGCTATTCCATTATTGGTGAACTTATTTCCATTGTCTGATCGAACATCACTGATGTCATCGAGATTTTGTGTTTGTAGTCTTCAAAACAGAGCTGTAAGGATGTCAAATGTGTGATCTTTGGAAGACATCATCTTTGTCCAAGTGTATCTTGCATAGTCATTTACTATGACTAGAGTGTATCTGTGACCACCATAGCTGATAGTAGTTACGGGCCCGAAGAGATCGATATGAACAAGCTGCAAAGGTCTTGTTGTTGCGGGTCCTGGTTTGCTCTTGAAGGAGGCTTTTGAAAGCTTCCCTAGCTGACAAGCTTTGCATACACGGTCGTGATCAGCTGAAACTTTTGGCATCCCTCTCACCAAGCCTTCTTTGGATAGCTTTGATAAGTATTTGAAGTTCAGATGACTAAGACGCTTGTGCCAAAGCCAACTTTTATCTTGAGTAGAGTTAGCCACAAGACATAGATTGGCAGCCTTCTCATAGGCATTCAAATCTATCACATAGACATTTCCTTGTCTATATCCAGTCATCAAAGTGAAGCATGACTCTGGATCCTTTATGTCGCATTTGCTTAATGAGAATTGACATATGAGACCTTTGTCGCAGAATTGAGAAATACTCTACAGATTATGCATCAAACCTTTTACTAGAGATACTTTTCCAATATAAAGGTTTCCCCGAATTATTGATCCATAGCCGACGGTGCTTCCTTTCGCATTGTCACCGAAAATAACAGGAGGACCTTCTGCTTTAGATATATTTGAAAGAAGACTTGAGTTTCCAGTCACGTGTCTAGAACAACCACTGTCCAAGTACCATATGTCTTTCTTTTCTGAGCCTGTCTCAGCCATGAAATAGACATGTAATTAAGAGATGAGAAAATCATGGTTGCCTTTATTTTCTTTTTGGGTCCAGATGGTTAGCAACTTTTCGGAATCCATAATTGCCTTACTTTTGGGATAGAAAACCCAGTAGGCTTTATGATGGATTTTAGTAGGCATTCATAAAACAGATGACCTAAGCATTTGCAAAAATTACAGCGATGAAAATTACAAATGTCATGTTGAGATAGCTGGTTTTTGGTAGACTTTTTAGCTTTTTTTTTCTTTTAGCAGCAGCCTTTGATTCAAGAGATTTGTTGACAGCAGGTTTAGAAGGTTTTGTATGAGTCTTCTTAAGTCCATATTCATCAGTTCCTGCCTTAGCAAAACTGCTGTTAGTAGACTTAGACACCTCATACATTTTGCCTTTAAGCTTAGTGTCAACAGTCTTGGAAGCAGTTGAACCATCTGTAGTGCTTTTGATAAATCTGATAGGCTTGGGCAGTCTCTTTGTGAGCCTCGAAACAACAGCCTTTGCTTTAGGAGAGGTGCTGGTAGAAGGCTCTTTTGAGTCTGCACAATCTTTAGCAGACTTCTCACTAGCAGATGATTGTTTTGCTTTAGACACATTACTGGTCTTAATAACCTGAATCTTAGGATATTTGTAATGAATCGCAGCATAACCAATCCTTTGTCTATCCTTAATAGGCGGCTGATTATATACAGGAGTATTATCAGTTAGTATAAAAAGGTCTTCTGTTTTCTGTTCAGAGGTTGTGCCAAAAGAGTTTTCATTGAAACCTAGCCTAGTTTTATATGCAGTGGGCTTCTGGTCTCCAATAATTTGGTCAAAAATAGCTTTTGAGTTATTCCATGAGTCGACAGTTTTTTGTAACTCATCTTTCTTAGTAGATAGCTCTTTGGCATGACCAATGAGGCATGCAACCTTTTCATTAAGAAACTTGTTCTCTTCTTTTAACTTGATACTCTCCTGCTGGAATCCATTGAGGGTTTTTAACTCGGTTTCCAACATGGATTTCTTAGTTCCTAGCTTCTCATGGCTTTTAGCTAACTTTACATAAACGTTTATAAATTCATTAAATTCCTCTAGCATATCCTGAGCATCCTTGAGGATTTCTTCTTTAGAGGGCTCTTCAGAATATTGTTCTACATTAACTTGGAAAATGAGAGTACTTGACTTCATTTTCTAAGTCATAGGTGGGAGGTGACTCTAGAGCAACAAGACAAATATGTGCCTGTTCAGTCGAGTCATCATCTTCCTCATCAAAATCAGTCTCAAACCAAGTAGACACTTGGTTTTCTTCTAAGTCCTCAGCCAGCAAACCCCTATACTTTGAAAAGGTTTTAGAGGGTCACCTTTTGTAAGCTTCATATTTTGGCTTAAGACATTTAGAAGTAAAATGACCAGGCTTTCTGCAATTGAAGCAAACCAGCTCATCTTCTTGCGAGCTTTCAACAATTTTTCAAAAAGCCTACTGGTTTGCATTCTTCTTCTTATTGAAGTTTGAGAACCTTTGAAATTTCTTAACAAACATAGCAAATTGTTCGTCATAAAGAATTTCATTATCATTTGAAGAAGAAGAAGAAGTAGATGGTTTATTTTATTGGGCAGGATGTTCTTGAGAGATTGCAGAAAAAGAAGGAAGTTTAAAATGTTTGTCCTGTTCTTAAGCTTGAAGAAGTTCTTGCTCATAGACAGTTAAACTCGCATACAAACTTCGAAGATGCATGAAGTTTAAGTCTTTGGACTCTTTAATGGCTGTGGCCTGTGGTTTTGACATGCCACAGACTTCCTAAAGAAGCTAAAAATCTCATATTGACTTCCTTAACAATATATTCTTTACCTAAGGAATAACATCTATTTATTACCTCACAGAATATGCCGTACGCTTGACGGAGTGTCTCATTTGGATCTTTTTTGAAGGAGGCAAACTGTTGAATATAGTTGTATTTTCTGTTTTCTATTGTGGACAGGTCTCCTTCCAGATATTCCACCAGAGCTTCCCACATTTCTTTAGTAGTTTTGCACCTGATTATTTGCCGGTATGTGTTGGTGTCGACAGAGCTGGATATTACGTGTATAGCTTTGTTGTCGAGTTCAACAAACTTCTTTTCTTCATCAGTCCATCCATTTATGGACTTAGGCACTTCTGGTAGTCAACCTCCTACTTCAGCAAGTAGATTTGGCTTCATTGGAATGTGGGGACCTGTTTGAACACATTGCCATAAGCGATTGTCAATAGAATTCATGTATCTCATAACTTTGTCTTTCCATACTTCGAAGTGGCCTTCGTCCAATATTGGAACGTGGCTTGTATTCGAGGTAGTCAACATATAGTGAGCCATGGGATCTATTCTCAAGAGGTTAGTCTCGGAAAAACAAGTTCTTCAAAGAATTAAGTTATGATACCAATTGTTGGTCCCAAATAGGCTCAATCTAGGCTAGAAGGGGTGAGGGGTTGAATAGCCTAGTAATATTTTTAAAATGCTTTAAAATCTTTTCTAAGAGTTTTCTTCTTTTGAAAATAACTAACTCTTAAGGAAAGTTAGGGCAACGGAATTAGGTAGATAAGCTAAAGCAGTTCATAATAATTTCAAAGAAGATAATTCAAACACAATGATGTACAAGGATGTAGAAGTGGTTCGTACTATAAAAAGTACTACGTCCACTACCAAAGTGGTTAGCTTTGGATTTTGAAAGGTGTACTTGTTTATCCACTAGGTGAGACTGTGGGTCCCAATGGGCACAATAATAAGCTAGAAGGGGGGGTTGAATAGCTTATTAAACACTTAGAACTTTTAAGTAAATTCTTTGAAGGATACTTGCAATGTATTGAAGAGAATGAAGTAGCGGAAGACCTTCAAGATAGTTGTTCCAGGTCTGCCGATAAGGACTACCGGTGTGAAAGAAACATTAATAAATAACTTTGAATTTAAGCAGTAGGATCAATCATACCAAGATTTCTCCTTAAATAAGCAAACCTGGTGGCATCCAGTGGTTTTGTAAGAATGTCTACCAATTGATGCTCAGTTGGAACATATTCCAAACTGATGTTACCTTTCTCCACATGATCTTTGAGGAAGTGATAACGGATATCAATGTGCTTAGTCTTGGAGTGCATTACTGGATTTTTAGAGACTGAAATTGCTGATGTGTTGTCATACATGATTGGGCAGTTTGCAATCTTGATGTTGTAGTCCACTAGTTGTTGCTTCATCCATAGGAGTTGAGAGCAACACTTCTGACTATGTATTCATGTGGTTGAGTTTGCAACCGATCCTTGTTTCTTGCAAGACCATGAGACAAGTCTATTTCCAAGGAATTGACAAGTCCCACTGGTGCTTCTTCTGCTCACTTTGCAAGCTGCATAATCTGCATCTGAGTATCCAACTAGATTGAAATTGTTGTTTTTGGAATACCAGATGCCTAGATTTGTTGTTTTTGAGACATATCTGATGATACGTTTGGCAGCAAGCAAATGTGACTCCTTTGGATCTGCCTGAAATCTAGCACAAACACAAACAGCAAACATAATGTCAAGTCTACTAGCTGTAAGGTAAAGAAGTGAACCTATGATTCCTTGGTACTTGGTCACGTTCTCTTGCTTTCCTTTCTCATCTTTGTCAAAATGGCAGTCGGTAGACATTGGAGTTTCGAATCCTTTAGCTGAATCAAGGCCGAACTTCTTGATTAGTTCCTTTGCATATTTGGTTTGGTGATGAAGATTCCGTCGGAAGTCTGTTGTATCTGCAATCCTAGAAAGTAGGTAAGTTCACCCATCATGCTCATCTCAAACTTGCTTTGCATCGACTTCTCGAATCTTTTACACGGGCTTTGGTTAGTTGATCCAAAGATGATGTCGATCCACATAGATTTGTACCGTAAGAGAATGGCCTTTGTGCTTGAGGATGAATAAAGTAGTGTCTATTCTTCCTCTCACGAATCCTTGTTCTATTAAGAATTTGGATAGAGTTTCATACCAAGCTCTAGGAGTTTCCACGTATACAGTTTCTTGAAGATCACCATTTAGAAAGGCACTCTTTACATCCATCTGATACACTTTGAAGTTCATGAGCGAGGCATAGGCTAGAAAGATTACGATTGCCTCTAGTCTAGCAACAGAGCAAACGTTTCATCAAAGTCAATTCCTTCTTTCGTCGGTAGCCCCGTGCAACAGGTCTAGCTTTATTTACGGTGACATTTCCTTCATCTCTTTTGTTTCGAAAACCCACTTGGTGCCGATGATTGGATGATCGATCGGTCTTTGAACTAAGCTCCACACCTTACATCTTTCAAACTGGTTCAGCTCTTCTTGCATAGCTTCAATCCAGTTATGATCTTCGATAGCTTCATCAATCTTCTTTGGTTCGAGTTCAGATACAAATGCATATGTGACAGCCCGACCCGAACTCCAATGCGGAATCCCAAGGTCGTGCCGTCAAGACAAGCTAAAAGACGGACAAGCACCCGCTAAGCGTAGTAGTGCGAGTCCAGAGTTGAACTAACAAACACTAAACAGAATGAAAAGCCATAACAAAAACCGAATAACCAAAAACTAACATCTGCGGAAGCAAATCATAAGTGAGACCAAAGCCTATAATTATAAACTAAGGAATACAAGGCTGAGAGACGACTATCTCGACAAATCTACGACTCGCGTGGCGTAACTTTGCGTACATACAACCCATCGGCAACCTAAGGCCGGCGAAGCAACAAGAACCCAACCTGATAACAACAACTCAACGGCTATAACATGCCGGAGGAATAAATCAACTAAAAGAACAAGATATTCAAATCCTAACAACTAAACCCAAGTCTCACGACTAATGTCGTCGGAGATGACAATACCAACAATACTAGAATGAGTGAGCTAAAGCATGCTCGGAATAATAAAAGGGAACAACTCATAAGGGATACAACAGCTCGACCAAACAAGTCGGCTACCAAAATAATACTATGACAAGATACTAACACAATCTACCCAAGTAAAGTCTACTTAACTTTACATTTGTGTCTCACAAATACAAAATAACTTAATAATAATAAACCCAAGCTTAAAGCTAAGACCACCTTCTAGGAATCACTATCCGCCCGCACGCGTACTAACGGGATCACTGCAAAAACTAAGGAAAACAAACAAACGAAATGAGTCATAATGACCCAGTAAGTTACTAAATGCAACTGTATGGCATAGCATGACGTGGCATGGCATAATGCACAAGCATATATAAACTCATGGCATCTAAATCGTATACCAACAATAAGCCTGTATTAAGTCATCGAGTAACATGAACTTCATAAATCACATAGCACATTATCTTTCATATAAGTGCTCATAGTAAGCCACATAAGGGATAAAGAAGTTACCCACATAGTGTCGTTGTGCTGCTCCTGCAATACACATATTATACTTTATCTTTATCGTGCAACATCGATGCCCTGTGACGTCATCGACTTTTATCGAGAACCACTCGATTTAGCTAGCAAGCCAATGCGGCACTTAGCGTCTGACAAGGGGCTACTTCCCCATTGCGCCAACAATGGAGGTGTGTGTGAGATTCCAAGTGCGGCGATCCATAGCGAGCACGAATCCCATAATTCGTGAAGGCGATGCATCGTCCCACCCGGACTTGATAAACAAACCAAATAATCCAAATAATGCCAGCTGGGCTTTTATGAAATGCACAAGTAGATAATTACTCTCATGCTCAAACAAGAACCAAGACCGATCATAGCGGGCATACCAAATCAAGTAGGACATAAAGCTCTACACACCAATTTCAACAATGCACATATTTGCACATACTTAACAAATTCAACCAACTTATAAGTTTAGTCAAAGAACCACATAATGAGGTACTCATAATCCTCAAGTCATCACCAAATCGAAAGTAGCATATAAGCTCAAGAAATCACAATATGAGGTCTACTATAGCCCTCTACTCGGGATTAAACCAAAGACTACTATTTAGTCTAAGAACAACCATAAATTGAGACTTAGTGATTAGTCAATTCATAAAAGCAATACAGACCCAATCATAGTCCCAATCGTCATATATACTTGACGTTATCAAACCAATCTCAAGGGTACCAAAACCAACCCATAGTCATAATCTCGCAAGTGCTTTGATGTGCACGCGGCCAAATTCCCTAAGAGAGAACTCATTCAAATAATCATTCCTTAAAGTAATACGAGGTCATAAGTTGGTCTCTAACGCTCCGTGCCCTAATGAGCACGCTCTAATTAAATCCCCAAAAAGCCTCTATATCATGGGTGTCACCATTGGGACACAATACGGGATGCTCGGGTACTCACAATCAAAACCAACCAAACCCGAACATCGTAGGATTTCGACCTAAGGCTCACCAACATCTTATTGAACCTAAAACAACTCCATTGAGTCTTAATACCGCATTTCATTAAATACACATTTCATACAACCCAAAATTAGTACATCATTCGAGTTATATCAAATTTCCCAAAATCATCCGGGTTGATTCCCAAGCCCTAAAACCCAAGAATTCATCATAATCATAATCAAACGAAATCCAATTGTTGTAGGATTCCAACCCGAGTTCATTATCACATTATTGAACATATTTCGACTCCGTTGAGTCTAAACACCAAGTTTCATCATTTACACCCTTCATCAATCTCAACATTAACCCCACTTCAACTAACAATAATTTCTCCAATAATTCGGGATTGACTCTCAAGCCTAAAATCCACAAATAATCCCAACGTAGATCAAAACCCATTTCATAAATCATATCATTTCATTTAAGTGATCATAACCATAGTATATAGAGAGTTCACATATCCAAAGCCCCAACCATAGGCATACTTTCATAATAAACCCAAATAAAATGTAAACATGATTTCTAGCATGCTCACAACCCTAGAATCACAAGATGAAGGATAAACATATACATCAACAATCATAGAAGTCATCTACAAATACTCCTAACAAGTTCATACTTCCAAAATCCCCAAAAATTGGGCAAACATAGCATACAAGTGTTCATTGCCCACAAATAGCATATAGATTGTCTTCCTTAGGGCCAATGAACCAAAAATCAAAGGAAGTAACTTACCTAGCTTGAGTGAAAACTCAAGAGAACACAAATCCGATCGGTGAAGTTGTTCTACTCGTCGAGGGCTTCAAGATTCCGAAGTTTGAAGGCAATCGGGTGGGTGGATCGTCTTGGATCGAAGAGAGAAGAAGCTAGGGCTCAAGAGTCTCCCATGGAGTCTCTCTCTCTAACTCACGGTTTGTGGAAGAGAAATGAAGAGGATTTGGCTGAATTGGTGAAGGGTTAGGCTATTTATACTTCTCAACAACAAGGGCACAATAGACTTTTCCCAAGTACAATTAGTAGAGATTAGGATTAATCAATCACTAATCTAACCTTAATTAACTTCCAACTAATGTTAGGACATGTTTAGGGTTAAGTATGAGAGGTTAGGAAGGGTTTAGAGGGGGTTTAATGAGGGTAGAATAGGTATAATTCGTCCAAACTCAAAACAGGGCAAAATCCCGTAACAGCATTCTGGAGTTGAGGCGGGCGCCTCACTCCCCTCCATGCGGCCGTGGGCTGCTGCCCGAGGATGCTCTCGATCTTGAGGCGGGCGCCTCAGGTGCCGGCGGGCGCCTCGGCTCTGAACCTCCAAAACTTGGTCTAAACTTGATCTAAATGGTCCCAAACTTATGGGCAACCATTTTAAGGTCTAACCCTACACAAAACAAGTCTAAAACACACCGAACAACTCCCGAAACAACTCGGGGCGAAGCAGGAAGGGGTGCGACAACGTCTGCCGGAGCAGCGAATGAACTCGCAATCGAACGAGCAATGAAAGGAGACTTTTAAGGCAAGTCTAAGGGCTAATGAAGAAGCTTAAATACTTCTAGAAAGTTGAATAACAACTAGGGGAATAAGAATCCCAAAGGAGAGGCGATTACGCGACTCGATTCCCGAACTACGCGATAGAGACGAACGCTATCTCCAAAACTTCCAAATCATCGATAGGCTTAAGGAACACCTCCAACTTGAAGTCTAATACATCTAAACATGTTAATAAACCATCTTAAAGAGGTCTAGGACCCAAACCGAGGTCACGAACCCAAAACACAAGCAAACCCTCAATCGCGTCGCGTTCCGACTATCGTCGAGTCACGACTTGTGACTTTAGCAAGTCAACAACTATATGAAGTCTCTTAATAATGTTTTGGTCTTAATATGGTCTCTCAAAAACATCTAGACCCTCTCGCAAACCAAGCATACAGTCAACAAAGGAAGAAGTGCAAGTATAGCACGCAAACCGAGATAACGAAGGAGCGGGGTGTCACAGCATAAGTAAACATAGTCTCTTCTCGAACTTTATTTCTCGTACGAACTCCGTGTTGAGATCACCAATGATTTGAGAGATGGGATGATCTCTTGCTTCAATAACGCTTGGAGGAAGATCACTTACAGTGGGTTCTTCCCTTAAGAATTCGGAGTAGGTTGAGAAGGAGATTCACCAAAATCTGTTCGAAGAGATAGGATCTTCAAAACCTTCATTTTCTGGTGAACAAGAAGGATGAGTGATCTGTAAAGGTGCTTGGGGTAAAACAGAAGAGATGGGTTCAGGGTCAACAGAAGAGTTGTAATCGGTATCGGCAGAGTTCTCGTCTACCGGTGAAGGGTTAGCGGTACTTGTGGATTCTGTAGTTGCCGTTTTCTGATGAGGAGTGGAAGTAGATGCTTTATTTGTACATGTCTCATCATTATCAGAATCATTAGCAACGTTCGGAGCCTTTCTAGGCTCTAACAAGTCATATTCATCAAAAGAAACATGCATGCGATTCTAAAATTTTTAAATTAGATTTCTGAAAATGCGAAATGCTTTTGAATGTTTGGAATACCCGAAAAATTCCTTCGCCTCGATTTTGCATCAAATTTTCCTCTATATTCTTTTCCATTATAAAGAATAAAACATTTACAAAGAAGATTTTAAGAAATCCTATGTTGGGGATCTTCCTCCATATTTCATATGGAGTTTTATTATGAAACTTGTTTACCAAGGATCTGCTTCGAGTAAAACATGCGATGTTGACGTCTTACGCCTGAAATACTTAGGAAGTTTAGCTTCGCGGCATTGTTGTTCTTTGCTTCAATCGTGTTGTTCTTCCGTTCAGCTACACCGCTTTTGTTGAGAGCCGGCGAGAGAAGTTGTGGCCGATCCCGTGGTCATCGCAGTACTTTTCTACACCATTGTTCTTGAATTCAGTGCCATTGTCTGATCTTATGTCACTAATGTCTTCAAGCTTTTGAGTTTGAAGTCTTCTGAATAGAGTTGTGACTAGATCATACGTTTCATCTTTAGATGTCATTGTTTCAATCCAAGTGAATCTAGAGTAGTCGTCAACTACCACAAGTGTATACTTGTCTCCGAAATCTTGGGCCGTTGTGATTGGTCCAAAGAGATCCATACGAGTTGAAGAGGTCCGTTTGTTGACAAAACAGACTTTCTTTTGAAGGAAGACTTGGAGAGTTTTCCTAGTTGACAAGCTTTACAACTTCTATCATGGTCGGCAGACACTGTAGGTAGACCTTTGACAAGCCCATTTTTGGAGAGCTTGGAGAGGTGCTTGAAGTTGAGGTGACTGAGACGCTTGTGCCATAGCCAGCTGTTGTCACGAACGTTGTTGGCTACTAGGAACAGGCTTGAGAATCTCCCTAGAAGATTTAAATCAACGACATAGACATTTCCTTGTCTATTGCCGGTCAGTATTGTAGAGCAGGATTCATTGTCTTTGATGAGGCACTAGTTGGAGTTGAATTGGCATAGCAGTCCTTTGTCGCAAAATTGAGATATGCTCAGAAGATTGTGCTTTAAACCACTTACTAGAGAAACTTTGTTGATGGAGAGACTTCCTCTAGTAATTGAGACATATCCAATTGTTTTTCCTCTTGCATTGTCTCAGAAAATAACCGTGGGTCCTTTTGCTTCACTATATACGTAAGAAGACTGTTCCAGTCATGTGTCTTGGCGACCCGTCAGTACCAAATGTCTTTGTTTTCTGATTATATAGCAATGAAGCATTCATGACAAAGAATTAAAGTAAACAGGTACCCTTTATTTTCTTTCCGGTCCTAAGGATTAGCAACCTTTTGGAACCCATACCTGCTTGACCTTGAGAGAACTAGGTCTCTCAGATCTTGGAGTGAACCTTAGCAGGCATTCTAGGGCCAGATGGCCTAGGCAATTGCAAGAATGACATAAATGGAAAATCCATAGAGAACTGTTAGTGACTTTAACTGAAGAGTGATTATGATCATTTCTTTTCTTGACATCCAAGTCTTACACCTCAGTGCAATCAAGAGATCCTCAACAGATCTAGAAGTCCTCGTCAACAACAAGAAGCTGCTCATAAACACTTATTGTTTTTAACTTCTTGTTGTTTACATTCATTTACTATACTTCCGCACGAATTAAATATCTTGTATTTACAGATATTCAATTCCATAGACCCCAAACACAAGTTAATATTTTGTACACGATCTATTAGGGATATTCTTTGTAATTGATCTAGTGGAAAACATAGTGCACTATTTAAATCCAAGGTTGATTGCCTTGGTGGTGGACGTAGCACTCTTTATAGTGCGAACCATCCCAAAATACTTGTGTTATTTTTTATCTGTTTGTTTGTCATTTGATCTAGTCATTACTTTGATTATCTTTATCCATTTACAGCAGAACTTAAGTATCTTGTAAACGGTCTACCGGTAGTCCTTATCGGCAGACCTGGAACAACTATCTTGAAGGTCTTCCGCTACTTCATTCTCTTCAATAGATTGCAAGTATCCTTCAAAGAATTTACTTAAAAGTTTTAAGTGTTTAATAAGCTATTCAACCCCCCCCCTTCTAGCTTATTATTGTGCCCATTGGGACCCACAGAGACAGATAGATCTCTAATGGATCGTGTACAAAATAGTTTTTCAACCAGTGTTTAATGGTGAGAGAAACATTCAATGAATAATCGTTCTCTCAAGTGCTAAAGTAAAGAACAGTTAATAGCAAACTAGAAGAAGTTGTGAATCGTGAAATGTAGATCTGTAACTTTAGGAAGTTTGTTGGAGTGTTGGTTCTTGTCCTTTGATCTCTTGAATGCTTATATATTGAAGATGAAGCTTGAGTATTGAATACGTAAGAGATGTGTGTTGTTCAGATCTTCAAGTCTTGAATATATACTTTGAGAGATCTTCAGGACCAGTGGATTTCAATATGGAGAAGATGTGTCCAATGTTATAATGCATTAAATGCAATTCGGCGCTTTGTGTAATGAGTGTGGTGAGACTGTCATCAGAGATGCAGTTTTGCAGAGCCTCATACCAAACAGAGTAATTTTGCAACTTGTAGGTGTTACAGCTTGAAAGTCTTCTTAGCCAAAAGAGGTAATGTTTTCAGACTTCATAATTCAGACAACATGATGGATATACAGTATGTACAACTGTCTGTGGTCAAGCAAAGATATGGTTGACCTTTTGAGAGGGAAATATGATGAAACGAAATTCAAATATTATTTGACTATATATAAAATATCTAGATCAAATAATATAATCTAAATCCACGTGTTTGGCTGAGCATTGATCTGGAGCTGAGTAGACTTGGAAGTCTGCTGGTGAGCTGTGCTTTCAAGGCTACTGTTGAAGCCTGATGGTTCGTGTCTTTAGAGAAACTAACACTAAACTATTCTTTTCCACCCTTGATTCTAAAGACAATTGCCACACTAATCGGTACGCAAACCTTTTAGCCAATGTACAATAGAATTAGAGGATGACTCAACAGTTGTTAATTCCATCAATGACTACATGGTATCAATTAACAACTCAACAGGAAAATTGTATTTGAGTTATGATTCTACGTGTCATTTAGATAAAACTGGTGGTTTAATGAATGATATTAATACTCATGAATTATTAAATGGAATTAAATGTTCAGGACCTCCAAATCATGAGTTGAATTTGAAGATTGGAACTCCAGTGATGCTGCTACGTAACATAGACCATTCACTTCGTTTATGCAATGGGACGAGACTGATTATTACAAGACTTGGAAATCACATTTTAGAAGTCAAACTTCTTTCAAAGGGAAACTCTGGTGGAACTATTCTTATTTCACGAATGTCATTGACGCCTTATGATCCTAGATTGCCTTTCAAATTTCAAAGAAGACAATTTCCGCTGATGGTGTCTTATGCGATGTCAATTAATAAAAGTCAGGGTCAATCTTTGTCCAATGTTGGCCTACTTTTGAAAAAATGGTTTTTAGCCATGGACAGTATATGTCGCTTTATCTAGAGTTACTAATCCAAAAGGGCTTCTAATTTTGTTATCTGAAAATGATAAATCAAATAGTTGTACTACGACGAATGTTGTATTTAAAGAAGTCTTCCAAAATGTATGATAAGTATTCTTATTTAAAGAATTGTTCTTATGTAGTTTTATTTTGTTTAATATTTTTTTGTATTTATTTACTTCTTTATTTCATTGAAACTTATATTTTGTATGAAATTCAAAAAATTGTGTAATTTGTTAGCATTAAAGTTATTTTTTTTTCAAATTTAATTTTCCCCATGCATCGCACGTGTATTATACTAGTATTGATGAAGATGAAAAATACGAAGGTTACTTAGATGAAAATGGTACTTTATATTTTTGAAGTATAAGAATTAAGATTAGTAGAATACTAAATGTCAAACACATTCCCTAAAAGGCTAAAAGCATAACAAAAGTCTAGCTGTTTGGCAGGCTGGCATCCGAATAGATTTAAGAATATTAAAGGGTAGAATTTTAAAATATTTTTGGTTTGATGGTTCGGCTCAAAATGATTTGGTTCGATTTGGTATGATTCGACTCGACAGGTCAAACTGTGACCTGAACCGAACCACCCGGCTTCTCAAAATCACAAACCGAACCGAACCCCATATAAACCCGAAACTAAACCAAACCATTCAGTTTGACTCGGCTTGGCGGCTCGGATTGACACCCCTACATTAAGCAGCTATGGAACTGGAGTATGCACTTTGGAGTGTACTTATCGAAGCCTCCTTAAATGTTAGGTTTTAGCTGGGGTTGAAGCCTTTTCATTGTATCGAGCCCAAACAAATACATGCAAAGATTTGGTCAAGTTACATTGGTCTTGGGTTTACTTAAATCTTAGGAGAAATTGCGGGTCGGTCCACTTTTTAAAGTTTCTAATCGCTAAAGTACCTTCTCTTTTTTTTTCCAATTGGAAAAAGTCACTTTTGGGGGCAAAATGACTACGATACCCTTAATGAGCATGAGACGCGCTACGGAAATGAATCGTGGTGAATTGACTATTTAACCGCGATTCATCAATTTTATTGCATTAATTTTTACACCACGATTTAATAGTTTAATTGTCTAATCTAATTTATCAATTTCATTGTATTAATTTTTGCACCGCGGTAATAGTTTATTTGTCTAGTTTAATTGAATCGTGATTCATTAATTTTATTGCATTAATATTTGCAATGTGGTTAAATAGTTTAATTGTCTAGTCTAATTGCACAGCGGTACCAACTTTTACGTACCACGATGAATTAATTTTTGGACTGCGATACATATATCTAATCCAAATTGCACCGTGGTACCAACTTTTATGTATCACGATAAATTAGTTTTTGAACCATGATACATAAAATATTATCTAATCCATTTTACACCGCGATACAAAATGATAATGAACCAAACCATATCCTCCACCTTCTTTTTCAACTCCTCCGGTGTAAGCCTTCTTTTTGCTCTTCTTCCGGCTTCGTCCCTACTGAAAAATCTTTCAACCGAACACAGATCCATTACAGTTTCGTATTTCATTAATCAAACAAATCATTTACCTTTTGCCCAACAATGGTGATTTTCGAATCCAAAGTATGTTGTCGGGGCTGTTGAAGAAGACGATGACATTTTTGGAACAATATTTCAAAAAGTAGTCTTTTACGGTTGAAAAAAATAACGGGATACTTGAGGGGTTAAAAACATTGAAAAAGAGACCGACCAGAGTTACCCCTAAATCTTAGCTAGTTTTAGGCTGGTAAAAGGCCCAAAGCCATTACAATAGGGTGAAATTCGGGCTAGCACCTTGTGGACAATATCTAACCACAAAAGTCCATCATGTTTTTATTCAACCTGTAAAGTACATTTTTTGAGCTAAAATGATGAAAGTACCATTAATGAATAAAAGACACATGCACAAAATCTTGCCCAAAATTAGGCATCGCAATGGAAAAGTTGGGCATTGAAGTAAATATTTGACTTTGGGATTGAGAAAAAGTGTCTTATTTTCTTTCTCTCTCACTAGTCACCTTGGGACTGACAAAAAGTGAAAAAGTGTCTTACTTTCTCTCTCTCTCTCTCTCTCACTAGTCACATTGGGAATGACAAAAAGTTTATTCATTTTCTTCCTCCACCAACATAAGCCATTTTATTCTCTTATGCTTTCATTTCCAATTTCAACCACAATTTGCAATTCCATCCACTTTCTCTGCCTTTCTCTCTCTCAAGGACATCCACCCGGAAGAAGGCAAAGACGATTCAAAGGATTCTCTCTCGTTATTATTTACAAACAACCTCCATTCCCGACCGACTCCATTCAAATTTCTGGCGAAATGCTCCTAACAAATATCCATATTCTAACCTCTGGTGGTCAACGTATTCCATTTCGATGCTCGCATAGTAAGTTTTCGATGTTTGTATGCCAAGTAGCAAAAGATATGAGATCAACAAAAAAATCAAATAGATAGAATTCGAGAAAGACGAAGGCTTAAGGATTTGGTAGTCTTTCAAGTAGGATAGAGTAGGCCCCCATTAGGACTAAGTTGATGTGCTGAATGAATCTCCTCGAAAAAACAATTTTTTTCTTCAGGGAAGATAAAGCATGTCTTCGACGTACTTCATTAATAAAAGAAGGAAATAAGTTATGGTCACGAATGGCGAACTTCCAAAAATAGTGTGTAGAGTTTGAGCCTGCACGAAGAGAGAAAGTCAGGAAGACTACTTTTATTGTTTGTACTTTTTTTTTCTTTTGCAGGGAAAGTACATCGAGATTGGTAGGTGATAGGGCATTTTAGGAAAAAAAAAACACAAAAAAAACTTATGCGGTTGAAAAAAAGAGAGCACTGGAGCGGTTGTAAATCTCCAAAAAATGATTGACCCGTAATTAGCTTTAGTTATAGAAGACTTACAGTCAGTCTATTTTAAAAGTTTTTATCCGCTTTACATCATGATATTTTATGGGGTAATTTTGAGTCAGCCCATTTTGCCAAATTTGTAACCCCTTCACTCCTCCGTTTTTTTTTTTCAACTCCTGAAGTTAATTTTCAAAATATTGTTCCTAAAATGTCCAGATCGTTTCCTTCAACAACTCATGCCAACACTTTGGATTTGAAATCACCATTGTTGCACAACGAAACGAGGATTGACTTGCCCGGTCAGGCCACGATGGTCGAGGGGGCAGCACCCCTTCGTGGGAGGTTCGGGGGCAACGTCCACGAAAGGTAAACAAATTTTTCGATTCATTAAGTACAATACTAGAATGGACCTAAACTGGGTTGAAGGATTTTCAGTAAGGACGAAGGTGGATGATGAAAAGATGGCTTACGATAGAGGAGGAGGTAGAAGAAGGTAGAGGAAATGCACTCAAAACTAGTTTGCATCACGATACATTAATTTGTTACTTGAATTGATGCATCACAGGCGTATAATTGATGTAGGGCGATGCAAAATTGGATAAGACAATTTAAATCGATACATCGTGGTGCAAAAAATGAATTTGGTAATTTAATTTGATGCATCATGGTGGTGCGACGTAATGCAAAATTGGATTAGGTTATTTAAATCGATGTATCACAATGTAAAAATTGATGCAAGCGATACACTGAGTAAAAGATCTTCGTAACACGACTTTGATTCATTAAAAGTATCGTAGTTTTTTCGTTCAAAAAATAACTTTTTTTCATTGAAAAATTGCATGTTAGGTATCGTAAATTTGCAAGGCACAAAATCATACATCAAGCTATACATGATTTTGTGCACGAGGGTACATTTTTCAAGTTTCAAAAAAATATTGGGTTTAAATGGGTTGAAAATTGTCGCATATGTGACGGACGGGCTAAATTTATCCCAAAATTGACAAAATTATACTACACTCACTGAGTCACTGATCGGTTTAGAATCGTTAACGTCCCGCCTTCTTCTTTCTTCCTCTTTTGTCTCGGACGAAGTTAGAGAGCAGCTGCAGCTCTCTTTCTCCTCCACTCGTTGCTTCAAGTTTTTCAATGTTATTACAGAAAAATATGGCGCAAACGACCGAGGTTTTTGATTAATTTATTTCATTATTTATTCGAATTAATATCAGTTTCTTTTTGTTGATTTTTGTGAACTATTTGTTTAGTTGTTGGCTAATTTTATGCGAAAATGTTTAGTTAGGGTTTGATTGGATTACTTCAGGTAGAGATGTTAAAAATAGGGTTCTTCTAATTTGATGTCAACAATTTGTGAAAGCTGACTGTGGGAGAGTGATTATGGTGTTTTAATTTAAACCTCTATGCTATTGGTTTTAATTTCGTTTGGTGCAGCCTTTGAAAACAACTTTTTCAAAACGCAACATTTTCAAAGCAGTTTTTTTTTCTTATAAACACGTTTGTGAAACTATTTTAAAAAACTATTTTCATAAACAGAGTAGTCGGAAAAAATGACGCCACATTCTAAAACCTCCGTTTTCCCCACTGCTCTAAATTGGTGCACTTCTAAATGCAACATATTTTTAAAACACTACATTGAAACACTTTAAAAGAGAAATGGCTGCAGTGTTCAAACAATCTCTAACTTACCGCATTGATGGTGGGGGTGGACTATTATAATTCCTATCCTTTTTTTATATTTCATTGATCTTTATTGTTATTTCTTGACTTGTTTTGCATTATTCCACGCCCTCCCACCTCAAAAAGTTTTTTTTTTTTTGCCTTTCTATATCTGTTCGTTTGTTAGTTTATCAGGTTTTGTTGTTCAAATTAACAACTCCCCTCCTTTTGTAAAGTTGATGCATTAGACGTTAATATGATCTTAATTTTTATGTAGCTTTAATTATCAGATTTATTTCGGCAGGGTGCATTGGAGACTGTGGAGGCTGTTCGGTTCTGTTTTATGACAGATGAAAAGGTCCAAAAGAATAGTGTTTCCAAGATTATCAATGCTGTGTTACTTGATAATTGCTATTGTGGAGAGGCCAGTACCAGGAGGATTATATGATCCTGCATAGGGCCCAATCGAAGAGCACACACCGTAAGTCTTCATAAGCATGCTTTCTGGTTGTATTTTGTGTTTCTATCTACTTATAACCCTTTTCTGGTGTCCTAGGGATAGCTACTTAAAGGGGGTTAAACTTGGGGGCAGAGTAGATTCTGTCATTCTGTCCTAGGGGGATAATCTTGTATTTCGAACACCTCTCCCGCAGTAACAAGGTTAAATTAATACTAAAAGTCTAAGACTATCCCTATATTATGTTCTAGTTCGCTATATTCCCAAAAATCGTAAAAATATCATAGTTAAAAAAAAAAGGAAGAAACAGAACTATCACAGTTTGCCAGTTTGATAAAGGAAAAGGAAATCCTTGCTTGAAGAATAATCACCTGAGCATTAAAGGATTGACGGATGTTTTGGAGAAACTCTGCATTGTACTTTGAAGAGTATGATTTTCAATTGGTTTACTTTGTAGAGTTCAGAGGATGTGTGTTTCCCTAATGGAACTTTCTGTTGACCTTTTTAGAGTAGTGAATTATATGTAGATTCGTTTTGTTATTTGAGACAGCTCTTCTGCAGTAGAAGTGTGCATCAGCAATGCACCACCACTGAGAACTAGCTGCTTAGATTACATATTTAAGAATGGGCACAAATGAACAAAGAGAGAGGTCATAGAGGGAAGATCTGATCATGTAAAGTACATTACATCAAAGGAGTTTATTGAAAGTGGAGCTTATAATTTGGGTACATCACACCAAAGTTATAACTTATAATCGCTTTATTTATCCTCTCATGCACCTATGATACAGAGTAAATGTAAACAATATAAGCTAGTTGTGTCCCAGAATTGTTGCAATGTATTGGTTCCTCATATCCATAGTTGAAAAATGCGGAAGGCGAGAGGCGGGCGAGAGGTCAAAATTTGAGGCGAGAGGCGAGGCGCAAAAAAAGCGCAAAAAGGCGCTCACGGAACAAATATTACGGAAAAATTAATATATATATATATATATATATATATATATAGAAGTGAAGTTAAGAAGAAGTCGCAAACATACCTCTGAACTGAAGATGAAGAAAGCGCGAACCGGAAGAAAGCTGAAGAAAGAGGTGCGCGAACCGGAAGTTGAAGTCTTCGTCGAAGTCTTAGTAGCAGTCGTACGCGATGAATATTTCTGGGTTAGAGGTCTTTTATACCCCTATCCTACTGTGTCGTTTTGAAAAAAAACCCAAACCCTAATTTAAAATTTTCGCCGAGCGCCTCCTTCGCTTTTTGGTCGACTTTTGACTTGAAAAAAGCGCAAAAGTTGCAGAAAGTCGCTCATCGCCTGGAGTCGACCTTCCCACTGAACCCTCGCCTCCTATCGCCTTGCGCCTCAGGCGCAAAAAGCGCACGCTTTTTTCAACTATGCTCATATCTTAGAAGATCAAAGAAATTTAGGATATTACATGCATCAGTTACATATCCTCAAGTGTATGTCTTGTATTGGTGTTTGATCTCACAAGTTATACGGCACTCTAGTTGGCGTATCTATGCATTGTAGGAAATAGCTAGTTGTGCACAAATTGAACATTCGTGACCACCTGAACAGCGGGACACTTAGTTGTGGTTCGAATGGTATGATAGGATAGTCCGATAGTGGACTAGTGGTCCAAGTAGCATAATTGCTTCCCGCATGTGTATTTTAGAGTTTACCCCTTGCCTACTACCGGGGTTGTGACTGGTGATTATGGTAAATCTAAGTGGACAACGAAGCGCAGCTTAGTGGTAAGACGCTTCACCCATACCTAATAGGTCGTGGGTTCGAGTCACCAAGGGTTTAAGTGGGGAACCACTACTCATCCTCTTTTTTAAAAACTAAAATAAAAAAAAAGGTAAATCTAAGTGGCCATTGGTCGGACATTTCTATTAACAAGACAATCTAAATTAATTTGGAAAGTACACTCTATTTTATTTACATATATTTGATTTAAATAAAACCTTCATCGGTATGTAGATTATGTGGGCAGCATTGCCCAGGTCATTGTGGTCATACTGGTCTTTTGTCAACGGTGTACAATCCATTGCTATTTAGTATGCTTCACAACCTCTTACAGCAGACCTGTTTCAATTGTCAACATTTTAAGCAAGAAACAAGCCTGGTGAGTTCATGCTGTTATCGGGTCCAAGCTTCTAGTAAGTTGCCATTCCTTAACTTCTGCATGACTACCTTTTTTTTTTTTTCTAGTTGCGTGATTAGTTATTTATTTCTTTTTTAAGATCGATAAATTTACATTCCTACTCGAGATGATTGAATGCGGTGATGTTGCTGAAGCCAAAGATTTGGATTCAGCTTCAGCAAGTTCATGTATCTACTCAAAGGACAGTGATGGAGACCTTGTTTCAAGTTCTACTGTATGTTCTGGAGCACAATATGATGGCTCCAAACATCAGAAGCAACAACCTTGGACCTCTCTTCAATTTTCCGAAGCGATGTCAGTCTTGGATACAGTGTTGAAGGTAAAATCTGGGAAGTGTGCGAGATGTGGGGCCAAAAATCCTAAGATTAGTAAACCGACATTTGGATGGTTTCATGTGGTAAGTTCCAAGATTTCTTCTTTGCTTGAAGCTGGTTAAGTCTATGTTTCCAGAGCTTCTCTGTTTATTATTTTTTTCTTTACGTCGTTATTTACTTTACTCCAAACATTAATGAGGTGTCTTTTGATACTCTTGCCCAAAGAGTCAAATACAAGTTACGGAGTCAATAAATATGGGTAGAATTGGAAAAAAAGGAAAAAAGTTCATTGAAAATTACAAAGTGACATCTATTTTGGAACAAAAAACTCTCCCAAAACGACATATATTATGGAACGAAGGGAGTATGTTTTTTGGGCTCTTTTGTAGATTTTGGAATTTGGGGTAATTATTGTGTTGTGTGTTGGTTCCATAGTAAAAACTAAAAAGTGTTCACGAGCTCCTTTGTGATTATTTATGATGTTTTGGAGTTTGGGGTACTTACATTATCGTGTTAGTTTCCTGCTCTGTTTAGCAAGGACTCTTCATTTCACTCGACATACCTGTGTCTGACATGGGGCGGATCAGTGTTGGAGACTTCAGGTTTTAAATGGACATCCAGCTCATGATTTCAATCAAGTTTTTGAGCGATAAAATTTAAATGGACATACCAAGTCCTTGTAACATAGGTCCTATTGTATTTCTGATGTAAAATTTAAGAGTGTCCCGGTGTTTAAGCGAGACCTTAACAGAATCTCGAAAGCAAAAATCCAGGTTGGCTTTTGCCACCTAAGTGGGCCAATTAACTGAATGTTATGTTTGGATAGAAAAGCCATTACTGTTTTCGGTAGGTAGGCTTAAAGTTCTTAAGTGAGTCTTCTATGCAGATTGCATAATTGTGTGAAACCTATCTCCTCTCACATATTTGGAATCTCACATACTCTCACATCTCTTGTTCCCGAAATTAGAGCACTGGCATTGGTATTCCCTTGTGTTTCACTCATAGAAGGGAGTATGTCTTCTCCTCTGTGGATTCACTATACCATTCATTAGTAAACAGAGCCTATTATCAATAACCTATTAGCAATTGCCTGATTAAGTAGTGCTACTTGTTGCATCTTAAGGCTGCCCTCTCTCAGCTGGATGTAGAAGAGGCTCTATATCAGGCCAACTCAAGCTATGGAAGAGCCCCTTTTCTAGGTTCAAAGTATAAGTTGATTGAAGGCTTGAGTAGATGCAAGGCTTGATGACTTTTCGATAGATATTCGAGGAGAGGGTCTGGGGATTAGCAATCACAACCTTTTTCTCATTGCGAAATATGCTGAATGCCACTTGTTATTTGTAGGGTAAATATGTACAGAAGATGTCTTGGGTATTTGTAGTGGCTTATAGATGGATTAAGGATTAAGATTTCTTGGGTATCTGAAAGGAGGTCATCTTTTGTATTTGTAGTGGGTAGAGATGGATCAAGTATATTTGCATTCTTTATAGCGCATAACAAGATAAATCTTCAAGATTAGCTTTTCTGGAAGAGCTTGTCTCTATCTTGTGCTCCTACTTCCCCTCGCATGTCTTTGACAGGGGTGATACTTATTAGACTTTCAAAAGGAATATTTTGCTTTTGCGACAATTTCAGAGTTAGGCACTTCCAGGGATGGATGCATAACCTCAGCTGTAGTGTGCTTATATCACTGCTGTGGATTGCTTGGTAACTGTGGGAGGGTGGGGAGGAAGACAGCATGTATGTTATGGGGTGGGACGACTCAAGTTAGAATGAATCATTTGTAGATTAGATTCATGAAAGAGTGTAATTAACAATTGGGCAATGTCCATAAGTTTTCATATGGCATGTACTGGTACAATATAAGAGAGTACTTGAACTTTTTCATTGCCAAAGCTGAAAGTATTTGTAGTCCATCAAAAATTCAGTAAAGAATATCATATCGGAGGAAATCATTATTAATACCAAAACATTGTCATTGAATTATCATTCCCTTCATTTAGGATGACATGCACCATGTTCTTCCATGTTAGGTTCGAAGGGCATGGACCTGATTCTTGAAGCTTTGGTAGGTCCTGAAGTTTTATGTAACTGATTTGTGAATACATTTCTACTTTACTTGGTTTATTATTTTGGGGTGCTCTATTATGATGTAACTTTGTAAGCTTTTTCTCTTGGCTAACCGTAAATTGAATTAAATTTTCAAGCACACGTCAAATGCCCATGCGCAAATGCAATTAAAGGTTTCAAGTTTGAAGGGCTGGAAGATGGCGGAGAGGACAAAACTTCTTCTGAGGTGATAAATGTCAATGACCATACTTCACAAGATGGCCTTGGCACTGCTGAAACTAATTAACTTCCAACAACTTCTGCTAGAAGAAAACAGCGAGCTCACGATGGGGCACAAGCGGTTACAAGCGACACAATGCAGAAAAAGTTCTTTTCAGGACCTCTCTTACCATCAGAGGTACTCCCTCTATTCCGGGCAAAGAGTCCCCGTTTGAAAGTCAAAACTTTTTCATAAAATGACACTTTTAGTAGCTCATTAATAATAAAATGACATTTTTATGCCTTAATTTTTGAAAGTGGACTCTTTAGGTGAAACATCTCAAAATGGAATAGTGGACTCTTTGCCCGGAATGGAGGGAGTAGATCATTATATTACCCTTGCTTAAAATCTGCTAGTTCTGCTATGTAGTTCTCTACCATCAATATTTAAGTGGACTCTTTTTTTTTTTTTTCTCAAGGGGCGCCTTCCTTCCTTTTCTTTTTTCTTTCCTTTTCTCTTATGAATTTGTCCTTTTTACCTCTGGATAACAAACATATGATTAAGGTGATGGAGCATCCACAAACGGTCTTACTAGGCAAGGTGCTGCAGTCCAATATAGCTTTAGGGAATGCACATACTAACAATTCTGAACGCTCCAAGATTGTTAATCGCTGGATGGATCTGCAACAATCTATAAATGTTTTGTATGATAGCAAGCTGCTGTGTGAGTAATTTTCTCGCTATATTTTAGCATCATAAAATTTCATTCCCGTAATTAGTGGTGTGGCTGGTACCCAAAACTTGTAAAGCCCTCTCTATAATATTGTCACTAATTAGTGCCTTTCTGTAAATGGGTCGGGGTCTAAGAGATGCTAATTCTGGAATATGCCAGTTGCTTGAGAAGAAAGAGGGTATGTTTCGCCAGAAAATGATGGGAAAGAGGGTTAATATTGCATGCCGGTCTGTTATATCCCCAGATCCTTACTTGGCTGTCAAGGAGATTGAAATTCCTCCCTATTTTGTATTGAGATAAACCTATCCTGAGGTATGGGCAGATACCTTACGCTGCATACTTATATATCTCTATTTGCTTAAACTTCTATATTTTGTTCTTGGAGCATGGTTCATGTGTGTTTCTCTCTTTGTCAGCCTAAGCTTTTACATGAATTGGTAATTTTACATTATAAAGGCTTTTTCAGGAAGTCTTTGGCTTAAGTCTCCCCACTTCATTTTGGGGAGTTTGATCATAATTATTTTTTAATAACTAACTTTTGCCTGAGTTGGTGATTCAATAGCACACTTTGATTTTGGCTAATTTGCTGACCTCCTTGTGATTCCGTTAATTATGTGTCTTGTTTATGGCTAGTGAATCGTTCTGATTTCTGTGTTCATATGTTGATCAAGGACCTCCCCTATGCTTACCTTTCTGTTGGCAACAAAATTTGTTTTCTTGTACTGAAAGAATTTTCCATATTTCCTTATCTTCTCTACTAAGGCAGAGGCAACAATATCTTAAACCCTCCCATGATAACTTGGACCCACCACCTTTATCTTCCTTTTTTCATTCCATGCACTTACTGGATATCACTTTTCCTAAAAGTCATAGTGGATGCAATTCACAACCATCTAAACAACAACCATCATTAACTGATAGGATCAAATGTCTTAAAAACATTATGTTTAGGATTAGAAAAAGAAGAATATGGTAAGAGGTAGTGGCTTAATATGTTGCAACTTATGAGAATAAACTCCTGAAAAAGTACAAACGTATCTGTTAAAGGTAGGGGGGGAGGGATCGAGTTAAGTGCTACAATGTTGGAATTCTGGAGACTCTTCACAGTCAGTCTGGACAGTGAAGAACCAATCAGTGGTTTGTTATCAAGTTTCTTCTTCCAATGTGGAATTGCAATTATTTTATGCAAAATAAAATAAAATGTGGTGGTGTAATACCGTTTTTCTATCCTCTCAGTATAATGATATGAAAAATCGGCCTAGGTGATACAAACATAGTATGCATAGATGACTGGAGAAACATTTCAATTTTGACAAGTATAAAGAAGAACAGCCCGGTGAATGTTTTGAGGCTCACTTTGACTGATTTTCCCAGAGAGTGACAGGCTATCTTTATAGTAAAAAACTTATTATTAAATGCTCGGTTTACAATCTTTTTATCTTTGTTGCAGCTTCAATAAATTTTTTTGTGAAAAAGCAGAACATGGTTGAATAAGGTGCATAGATTATCTTCTTATAAATAGTTAAGTGCCTAAAATTAAGCATTTTCTAGATAGTTGTCTACTCGTGATTGTTGATTATGAGGGAGTCATTATGTTTTCTTTTGGTATGTTGTGTATATT
Source organism: Codonopsis lanceolata (assembly GCA_013146195.2). Lineage (NCBI taxonomy): Eukaryota > Viridiplantae > Streptophyta > Magnoliopsida > Asterales > Campanulaceae > Codonopsis > Codonopsis lanceolata. The sequence goes on along the minus strand of CM028380.1, from coordinate 108,743,593 downwards.
TTGACCATCAAACTTGTCAACATTATACATAAATAGTTTAGTTCATAAGGACATACAAGTCATGGATAGTTATCAGTTGACTAAAGATTAGTAACGTCCCAGGTGGGTCCTGTAACATTTGGTTGAAGTTTACATAGTGGAACAGTGGAAGTGTCTTCTTTAACTATGGGATAGCCAGTTATCGAACTTACCAAAGATAGCAGCAAAAATGTTTCAATTGAAACAATGATTATTCAAAGTGGCCGCTTGGGAGTGCAGAGTGCTCATATCTAGGGGTGGCAATTGGGTGTTAATGGATAGCTTTGGGTTAGGCTATGATCCATTATCCATTATGCGAATGGATAATAGCCTAGCTATCCATTAACACCCAATTGCCACCCCTACTCATATCCTCCACAAAATGTCCTTTGTTTCTATAGTATACAATTGTCCGTCAATTATAGTGTAAAGGGAGACCATGGTGTGCACAAAAGCAAGTACACGTTGCATAATGCACATTAAAGCTAAAGTTTCCAAAATGAGCAGATCTACTTTCTATCTAAATATATCATTCCCTTGACGTGAGTGATCTCTTTGCTATTCCCTATAAATCTATAGGCCCTCTGGTTGTTTGACTTTGCAATAGCAGATTTGCTTTGTGTTTTTTATTCTGCCATGTGTTTTTGTGTAGCTAGAGTGCATATTTCTGTTAGTTTATGCGCATAAAATCTCTCAGGACCAGTTTTGAACGAGCAGATCTGCTTTATGTTTTTTACTTTTTATCTCTGTTTGCGTGTGTGTGTGTAGCATAATGCACATTATATTTGTTAGTTACATGCATTTAAAATTTCTTAGGACAATTTGGACTTATTTTTCTTTCATCTCAGGCTAAACACTTTCCATCTAGCTGGCCGTGGGGAAATGAATGTTACGCTTGGTATTCCTCGCCTACAGGAGATCTTGATGACTGCTGCAGCTGAAATTAAGACTCCTATTGTAACATGCCCCTTGAACGAGGGGAAGTCAGGTGAGTTTCCTGCTGCAATTTATCATGCTCCGTTCTATGCATTGGAAATAATTATTTGAGCAGAAATGGTTATCCTTCTTTGCTGCTAAGAGAACATTGCATATATTATTTTGATTGGAAGATGTATGTATTATTATGATATATTCGTTCATTTGTTGTTTTCTTTGTTGTTGGTGTGCATTTTGCAAATCAGTAGACATTTAATGTTAATGTTTATAAAATATTTTGTTCATGCAGAAAAGATGCCGAGGCCTTGGTGGAAAATTTTATAAGGCTCTCTCTTGCAGAACTAATGGAGAGTATAGAAGTCCGTCTTCTACCGCTTTCCGTTTATAGTAACGAAATCTGCAGCATATATAAGCTTATGGTGAAACTTAAAGAACCTAATCATGTATCATTGAGGGACTGTCAGGATACTCTAGAATTTCACTTTTTTGAGGCAGTTGGAGGATACAATAGAGAGCCACCTGGTTTTGCTGTCCAAAATTAGTGGAATCAAGAATTTCACCTTAGATTTGAGACCGATGTCCTCAAAGGATAAAGATGGGGAGGGTGCTTCCACCAGCAAATCGCACGGCGAAGAAAATGATGATGAAGATGAGGATGAAAGGATTGAGGATCTTGGTTCGGGGTATCATAAAAGGAAACAACAACCTTCAGATGCAATAGACTATGAGGATGGTTCTGACGAGGAACAAGAGTCATCAGCTGAACATGCAAAAGAAGGTTGGGATGATGATGAAGTTGAAGATGGAGACCTTGATGTTGATATGAATAATCAGGTTGATACTGAAGTTCCTGCAACAGAACATGAACATGGAGCTCCCTCAAAGCCTAAATCAAGTGATGGAAAAGCCATTTCAAGGCCTAAAGGCAAGAAAAAGGCAAAAGCAGTGTTCCACAGAAAGGACTCTGATAGGGCAATCTTTGTTGAAGTTAAAGGTCTGACTAAATGAGGTCCACTTCAAGTTTACAAATGAACCTTAATTTTTGCTGGCTCTGGTAGTTTCTAGTTTCAACTTCTAAGTACGATATGCTCGCCCACCACCAATGCCCCCGACTCTACCTATATGTTATCTCAGTATGCTCACTGTCAATATGAGCGCTATTCTTGTTTTGTAATGCAGGTTGTTGTGAAAGCTGCAAAAATGGTTTATATCAAGCTTGATCGGTGTAACATGGTTCAGTAACAGGAGCCATTGCAGACATAACACTCAAACAGAGGGCCTCACCAAACTACCAAAAATTAAGAAATTCAAATAAATAAAGATATATGTCGGTACATGTAAAACTAGTTTATTATTGAGACCAAACAAGTATAAGAAATATGTTATTTTAAACATTGGATCAACCAACTCCAAAACAGTAAAAGAAAAATAAAATATAAACTGTAATAACAAGAATAGATCATATTCAATACAATAAATGGAAGAACTCACTCACTCATTCTAAAATAAATAATGGAGTATATATAATCGTATAAAATAGCCTTCAATCCAAATTGAAACCATAATCAAAATAGCCGCTGCCTCAATGTTTCAGGAGAGCCAAGAGAGAGAAGATTAGAGATGTTCCGATTACGGCTCCCCCTTCAAGTACCGCCGTAGAAAGTTAATTAGGGGAAATGACAAAATTGACTATCTCTGATTATTTACAAGCCACCTCATCGATGAGTAAACTTTTTATTTACCGATCGTTTAATTTTTTTTACACAAACACCCCTCTGAACATGACACATGTCAATCGCATTGTTTGTCTATTTTATTTTATTTTTAGATTTTAGTTAGTCACATGTCATAATCTAAAGGTCGCTTGTATAAAAAAATTCTATACCGTGAAATGAAAATTTAATTCTTTTGAAATTGACACTTTTTTCTTATTTTTTAATTTGCTTTCTGTACACCATTATTAGTACTTTTTATCCTTCGCTTGTATTGCTTGCTAGTAACTACAACAATACTGAAATGAGGCAGAAAGTGTAAGCGTTTTTTATAGAAAGTGAGAATTAAACTTTGACTCCTAATTTTACACATCATCATGCCAGGTGGCATGTTTTAACGTCACATTATGACTTTTGTTAGGATTTTGACTAAAGATATGCAAAATGGCAAAAATGTAACTAAACTTGAAAGTACAGTGGCAATGTTGTTCAAAAAAAAAGTACAATAGGAAGATTTTCTAAATAACAAACTATATTTCCATAATTCTTAATAACTTTAGGGGAAAATCTATCCCATATTGCAACATCAAAACTTTTAAATATCTATACAAGGTCCTAGCTAGTGAAATGAAACATAATTAGCTACAATGCAATCAAGCTAAAATTTCTTCAGAGTTGTACATTTTTCAAAAATCGAAGTTGAAGCCGTTACGATCAGTTGCCACCAATACATCATTGCCTGCGTAGTTGAGCTTCTAACCACTTTTCCATCTTCATCAATGTTGAAGTTCATGGCAACTTCATCTTCTCCATCTTTTCTTTTGTCCAGTCTTCCTCCCCAATTGTTGGAGTCTGCGTAGTTGAGCTTCTAACCACTTAGGTTTGATCTTTCTCAGCACCTGCATTTTAAAAGTCAAGAAATGAGAGATAATTTTTTTAAGGGGCTAGCTAGTTAAAATGCAAAAAATATGTGAGTACCTTTGATTGGATGGTCTATCTCAGTCATGGTTCTTCTTCTCGGTGCAAATCTAGCAAAGAATTTGAGTTTGTCAATGAAGAATCAACTTCTATGTAATGAAGAGATTGGGGGAAATTGAGAGAGAGAGAGAGAGAGAGAGAGAGAAACCTAGAGAGTGCAGGGAAAGTAGGGGGCCTAGCGGAACGTTCCAATATTCGTTTCATCTTCATGGAACTTGATGAGCTTGAACCACGACCCCTCGTAGTATCTCTTATATCTTCATCTTCCGTTAGATCAATTATGTCTAACGTTTTCTTGCCGGTATCAGTTTTCTGTAATAGTAAAAACATACGAGAATTTTAGGATCAACTTGCATTTAGAATAAAATGCTAGCATGTCTAAAAATGAAATTGAGGGAAAATCAACTTAGACCTGAAACTTGGCTGAGGAAGGGTTCATGAACTTTTCTAGAGTTTCCCATTCCGTTTGTGGTGGCTCAGATCGTCCAACTAAAAATCATAAAATAGTCGTAACCAAAGAGTTAGTTAGTTCTTTGATGAATATATGAATTAAGAATTAAGGAAATTAAAAGAAAAAGAAAAATATTAACCTTTGTCATGAGTTGAATCTCCTTCCACAAGTGCATCTTGTCGAAATGATTGAAGACAAGTTAGGGAACTAAATTGTCTGAAAGGCTGGACGTTAGTATGGCCTACATCCTCTCCAACCCTTCCATCATGAGGACACCACAAAAAGATTAGCTAAGTAGAGAAAATGAATTATTTGTTTACAATCATAATGAAAAAAAAATCAAAAAAGACTATACCTTGCCAGAACTTGATTCGGCGGCATCATTGGGCGGTTATTACGCTTGTGTTCAGAACAATAGCGTAATCCCTCTGTGAATATATGAGATAACGAATAATCATCGTTCTCATCAAGTTTTTGAGGGCTGGGATTTGAGTTTGAACTCATGATATTCGTTTGAACTCGACACACAATGATTTTCCTATCATAAAAATATTAACTTTGAGATATATATACTTATGATTAAAACTAAAATAGAAAGTTCAGGAATTGAAAAAGGAGAAATATGTATATAGTCTGTTCAACCTCAACAATAGTTGTTTATCATAATTATTTCATGAAAATAAGTACTCCCTCCGTCCCAACAAAAATTATGCTTACTAAGTACTCTTTTATTAAATATTGTATCGACAATGCTTTAATGCTTTGAGAATATTAAAAGATTTTTTAAAAAAAAATTTAAAAAATATTAGTCTTTTTATAAGCTTCCTTAATATATGTGCAAATCTCAAAAAATCATTTATTTTGGGATGGAGTAGTAGACTAAAAACAGAGTTAATTTCTATCTCCAAAATCACCAAAAAGTGCTCAACATGGCCCAAATGAGAGACCAATTCTTTTGACTAAAAAAAATTAAAGGATTAAGATCACCATGAACAAATTCCTACCAAATCGGGAAATCTAAAGCCTTTCGATCACATTTATATATGTTGGTTTAAACATTTTAGGAGAAATCAAGGGTTTTGCTAACAAGAAACCATGAAAAGAAAGCCTAAAGATTGACAAACATTACAAAAAAGGTCAAAGTTATTACAAAACAAAAGACAAGCAAGCAAAGAAAGAATCACATAATTAAATAATTTTGAATTAAAAATCCGAAATTTATAATGGCTACCAATTTATACTCTATTCTAAATGAAAATTTGAAAACCATTGAAGGAAGAAACTTGAAAGAGAAGAAGAAGAAGGAGTCATATCACAGAAATTTGAAGAGGAGACAACTCACTTTAGCACAATTTGAAGACAATTAGAAAATTGCAGTGTTTCCCTCTTTAATTTCAAACACATAAAATATACTCAAATTGATGATAAAATGCCTAATAACAATTTATTTAAATAGGCAATGCTCTCTAATGGATCCAAAGCTTATCTATAGAGCATCTACTAACTTTTTTTCTTGGCTTAATCCAACAAATTGAGATCTAACGGTTGAAATTTGGAAAGTAACTTTATTTAAATAGACAATTGCATTTCAACAATTATTTCTCGTCATCATTTCTTTTTTCCATTTTTGGAAATGTTATATTGTAGTTTGAAAAGTATACATGTTTGAAATTTGAAAATATATTATATTCCTTCCATTTCAAGTAAAAAGTCATCGTTTGAAAGTCAAACTTTTTAAGGAAAAAACATTTTTAGTATCTCGTAATTAATAATATGACACTTTTAATGCCTTAATTTTTTAAAAATGATTTTTTAAGTGAAACATTAATTACGAAATGAAATAATGGAGTATTTGGTTAAATAATTTGAAATCTATTTGCCTTTTTATATAAAGATGATAAGTAATTGGATACATATTTGGTTAAATAATTTGAAATCACACTAAATTAAATCTCTATCATACCCACCTATTATCTCTTATATTATATATACCCACCCTAGCAAGATTATTGAACCTGGATACATTTATTTCATGGAAGCAAATACCGGGAACGGCACCAACGACATTATTGAACCGTCCCCGAAAGCGTCATCATGGGGATGCCGAGAAAGTTACAATATGGACGTTGATGCATGGCACGCTTATAATCTTGCTGTTGGGGGTATACCAATTCCTTCTGGTCCAACTGCTACTGCGTCAAATACCGAGGATCGAGTGTACCAGTGCGGTTTATGTGGGCTCGTGTTTCCAGACCTGAAAGCGGTGTGCTGGCATACGAGAACTCATCCATATCGGCCGTATGGGGAGGGTATACCACCGCCACCACCACCTCCGCCTCCAGGTTATTTCCTTAACCCCCCAGCTGTTGGTTGAGTGAAGCGATGGTGGAGCAAACGGAAACAGAGAATCAGAATGCTACCCCCACAGTTGCTGATCGTGATGCCGCACCAGGCATTGGCGAAGAAATTCAATCTCAGCCTGCAGCCCGTGGCAACTAGGAGTTAATCGTTTCGTTTTAATTTGAAATTTAATTTGTTTCGTTTTTATCCATGTTAATCGTTTGAATGAAAGACTATTGATTCATTAAAAAAAAAAAGATACATTTATTTCCAACAAATTTAGATGTAAAGCCTTCGATCTACAAAGTGCATTTCAACAAAAAAAAATTACCTTTGTCATTTCCTTTTTCCATTTTTGGAAATGTTATTTCATTTGGGATATTTCACTTAAAGAATTTAGTTTTAAAAATTAAGATATAAAAGTGATATTTTATTATTAATGAGCTACTAAAAATGTCATTTTATTAAAAAATTGGCTTTCAAACGGAGATTATTTGCTTGAAACGGAGGGAGTATTTGGTTAAATAATTTGAAATCAAAATTTTTATTATAAAGATGTTAAGTAATTGGATTACATTTATTTCCATACCTAAAGTAGTTTAATACTACTAATTATTACAAATACCAAATATTGTTTGAAGATGCTCTATAGATAAGCTCTCGATCCGTTAGAACCTTGTCTATTTTAATAACTTGTTATTAGACCACTTATCATCAATCCGTGTAATATTTATCGTGTGTGAAAAGAGGGAAACACTTGCAATTTTGTATTGGTAAAAACTTAGTTAAGACGGTTTTAAATATATCTTTTATAATATGAAATTCTTTATCCAACCCACCTTGTATTAATGAGTTGAATAGTAAGAGATTGAGGCTCCGTCTTACAAATTAAGATTCGTAAGATCATTTTATAGGAGACTTGCTCTTTTCTCTTTGTCTTCAAATTGTGGGAAAGTGAGCTCTCTCCTATTCAAATTTCTAAATATATATTTTTTCTTTTCACTTTTCTTCCTTCAATGGTTTTCTCATCTTCAAAAGTGAGTTCTCTTCTCTTCAATTCTTAGAAGATTCTCTAAGACCTTGGTTGAATAGAGCATCTTCTAAGAATATTTGGGCTTTGTAATAATTATGAAAGAGTTTTCGTTTGTTATTTTCTCTTACTAATCATTGATTGTTATTATTTATATTTTTTATTAGATAAAAAATAAATAAATGGTAAGAATTATGATTAGTTGGATGATGAAATTACTCTTGTAATATGAATAAATGGTAAGAATTATGATTAGTTGGATGATGAAATTCTCAATTGATGAATTAATTTCATTATCCAACTAATAAATGCTACATCCGTCCCAAAATAACTGATGTTTTAGAAATTTTTACATAGTTCAAGGAAACTTATAAAAAGATGAATTTATCCTTATTTAAGTGTAATTATTATTGATAAGTTGCATGATTAATTATTTTTCTCTTTCCTTTTAACATCCATTTTTAAATCATCCTACTTTTTCTTAAAGTTTGAACAACACATCTTTAATTAGAGCGTAAATAATAAGGGTAATTTTGGCAAAATGCGAACAATTTTTTTCTTCAATCCTACTACATCATTTATTTTGGGACCATTTTTTTTCTAGAACATCATTTATTTTGGGACGGGGTAGTAAATGTCAACCTTTTATTGATGATATAATTGATGAAACATTTCTTATATATATAAGGTTATTAAAGATTGAGATTTGAAATTATATTTGGTAAAATAATTTGAAATCAATTTTTATGATAAAGATGATAAGTAATTGATTACAATAATTTCCATACCTAAAGTAGGTTTATAATTACTACAAAACCAAATATTGTTTGAAGATGCTCTACGACCTTACTTGAATAGAGAATATTCTTAACAATATTTGGTTTTTGTAATAATTGTGAAACTACTTTAGTTATGTAAATTAATGTAATTCAATTACTTAATATCTTTATAGTAAAATCTGATTTCAAATTATTTTACCAAATATAATCTGTTTTCAAATTTCAAACATGTGCACTTTGTATAAATTAAGGTTTTGATGCTGCAAATACAAATAAAATTAGGGAGACGTTATTTTCACTATAATTTTTCTTTATCCACTACATCCTTAATTATTGTATTAAATATGGAAATGTTTTGACAAAACTACTCATTTTTAAGTGGACTAATCAAGTTACTTTCTTAATTACCTTCTAACATTATTTTTTTGATCAAACATCAATGGACAACATAATTATTCTATTTATATTCTTAACATTTTAATTTTCAACAAACAAGGTACTTATTTTTTCGTAATAAATATGTTTAATCAATTTGTCTAATCACTCACGTTTCATATTCCATTAACATAAAAATAATATGATTAATACATTTTCTACCAAAATTTTAGATTATATTGGATATTTTATTATCAAAAACTAATATTCTAAATTAGTTTTAAAAATATTATTTTAAAATATTAATTCAATTATTATGGTAGGTATTAAAATGAATATTGGTTTCAATCAATTCACGAATTAAATTTCCGAATCAATTATAAAGGTAGACAAAATATTTAAATATTATGATACTATTTCATATTATGATTTTACTATTCAATTGTTTTTTTTACTCAAAGTTTGGTAGATAAATTTCATATTTAATTTTTTCCATAACCATTGAACATATATTTATTCAAAGTTTGGTAGATAAAATGTCCTTACGGTTTTTTTATTATACAATATAACTTTAGCCATAAGATTAATTAATAAACTCATTACAAAAAGTAATAATAATAATAAAATAGATATGTTATTCATAAATGTTTGAACAAAAAATAATGTTAAAAGGTAATTAGGAAAGTAACTTTATTAATCAACTTAAAATGGGCAAGTACTTAAGGTGTAATTTTGTCCAAACATGTATTTATTTGATGCAATAATTAATGATGTAGTAGATAAACAAAAATTGTAGTGGAAACAACCTCTTCCTAAAATTATTCCATAAAGTTATTAGGATTTATGTAAATTAATAGTTAAATCATAATTATTTGCTTCAGATGTCCATAATCAAGCTTCAAATATATCAATACTTGTTGAAAAATGTTTTATACACTCGAGAAAAACTAACAAAAATTAGCTGTTTCATTTCATTGAAACAACTATCTCAATGGAATAATAACTATTTGAATGACAAAAACAATATTCTTTGTCAACAACTAAGGGCTTGTTTGGTAGTTGAATATGAATAAGTAATATTATTAATCTCAGTATTATTAGTGTCCTCGTTATTAATCCTCACTCGTATATCGGGGGTAGTTTTGAGATTCAAAATGTTAATCCCAATTTTACTTAGTAAGGGCACTAATAATATCACCCTCCCCATTGGTATTAATAGTGAGGGGATATATAATAACTTTATCTGGGTAACTCGTGTTATTAGTTCAGACCACTTATTGCGTACTAAACATGAAACAACTCGGCTGATTAATCATATATGGTCTTAATCCTAGCTACCAAACGAAACCTAAGAACATTAATTGAGTCACGACAACATAACTCATTCAAGATATATTGGATATCATATCAAAAAAATGATGTCGTTTTGAAAAATGCCTACAAGAGAGATAAACACAACAAGTTGGCATGGCAAGTGAGCACACTAAACAAATTGCAAGATGTCTCCTCAAAATAAGTTTACATCTGGAACCTACTCTTGGCTCTTGAAACCAAATTAAAAGGGAATGAACTTATATGTGGCTATTTAGTACACATAAAATATTATCGACCCTAAGATATGATCAACCTTAAATAAAACAATAGTTATAGATAACTTTCTCAAGATTTAGAAAACATACCACCATTGAAATGTCATGAACAACGACCATATACTTTTCTTCATGTGATCCTCATTGTTAGTAGATACAATAATCTAACACAAAAAAATGAAATATTACAACTAAAAAACCACAAAATCGTAGGACAATTATTTTAGTGTTAGTGTTAGATTCATACCATTCTTAAAAGTGATAATTCAATCACTCGAAAAAATCTTCTCCACATGAATGTTGCTTTTATATCCTTCATAGTGGTGTTAACAAACATGAATCCCCAAGGTATAGTCTGTTTTAGCTTAAAATACAATTAGGATACACAAAAATGGATTGGTTATCAATCTAAGAAGAAATTAGAGAATTATCATTACTTTTGAGTAAGTAGATGCAAGCATACTATATTTTATTGGATACTAGAGAATTATTCTTGCAATTAAGATAAACAAAAAATGTACTGGTTATCAATGAAAGTAGTACAAACTTCATAATAAATTGCAATGTCTACTAATTCCATTTGATATTTTAATCTATATTTAATCTATTTAATTAGATATCCAAGCATGTTATATTTTATAAGAATTATGAGCATTATGCTTATTAACGGATTTATAAAATTGAGACTCCTCTTAAGAAGAAATTTGTAGTTGATGCAAAATATATAGGGATTAAGAGGTAAAGTAAATAGGGAGCTAGTTGTGGGGCGGGGGAAGTGGTTTGATGGACGAATGAAAAGTAAAGTGGAAAGAAACTAAGGATATATTTGCAAAAATAAAACTAAAAAATTGGTTATATTACATTTTCTAAAAGCTGCCTCAAAAGTCAAAATGGTTTCAACTTAATCATCGATGGGCATAGTCAAGTGTTCTTTACTAAATAATAGTTTATATTCTTAATACATTAAACTTGTTTTGAAAGCACTTGACAAAAATCTTGTATTTTCATGGGACAACAACCAACTATTTGAAGCAGTAAGATTCTCGACCAACACGAAAATAAACAACTAAAAGGAACACCAATAAAAGCTATCAGCAACCTCATGTATTTATAGTTCTTCAATTGGCAGAAAGCATTGAGAAACACAAGTGACATAGATCTAGCGTAGATGTGGTCACGCTAATTTAAAAGTAAAATCAAAACCATCATACAAAAATGTACATTAGATCTAGCACATATCTTATAGGCGAGTCTAGATCTTGTTACATATCTAGAACAAATGACATGTCCAGCTCTTCAGTAACATACATGATATTTATCTAAAACACATCTACATAGAACAGATCTAGCGCTAATCTAGTCAAACGTCAATCCAAATGTTAAATCAAAACTATCATAGAGAATCGATACATATATAGAAGAAATCTAGTTCGTATCAACATAGATCTATAGATATCTAGCATATGTTTGGTGGGAAAATGTAGATCTTCTGAAGAAATCAAATCAAGCTTATTAGTATTATAGCATAATTATTATAAATTTATACCTTATTACAATAAGTTCTCCTTTAAGCAAGCATAGTTTCACTAAATGTCATCAAACATTTGTTTTTTGTATGTGTTTTATCAATCAACTGTGTTTGGTCTTTTTTTTTTTTTTTTTTTTTTTCCAGATTATCAAGTACCCAATAACACGAGTTTGCAAAATTTATCAACTTCATTCATACTTTTAAGCTGGATACATATATGTGGTCAAAATTAAATGGAGGTGTCATCTAAATTGCTATAGAATAGATATAGATTATCGGGAAAAAAAATGAAATGATGCTTGATATTAATCTAAAAGCCAAATAAATAATTTACAATAAGTTGATTTCATGAAATAGAACTAAGAACATCTTGTATCTGAACTTTTAATAAGAATAGCTAAAAGAATGGAAACTAAAATGAGCATGATAGAAAGGGAGGGAGAGTGTTAAAAGGAGGGAATTGACTAACCATTGAGGTGTTGGCTATGGAAAACTTAAGAATAGGCTAATTTGAAGGTGTGGCGGCGGCTCACATGAGTTATAACCCTAAAGAGGGTTGTATATGTGAAGAACGACGAATAACAGTATAATCGCTAGAGACCATTTAAATAGATGAGGGACAACTGTCATTATTAGAAACTTGAGAGTGACTCATATTGGATTAAATGCTAAGCACATGCAAAACATGTGACACGACAAATGATTATGGTAGATTACTAACAATGTACAAACGAGAGATGTGGGTTCACTCACATAACTACATAGGGGTCTTTTTTTTTTTTCAAGTGCACAGTTCATCCATATACTCTAGATTTTTCTACCATTTGCCCATATGTACCGATACTTTTTCAGTTGAGTGGTGAAAGAAGGTAATTCTCGTACTTTGTTGATCCTTGTGGTTGATGAGATTAGATAAGTACACATTAGAAAAGTAGGTTCTTTGAGGTGGATGACATTAGATAAGTTCATGTTAGAAAAGTAGCCAATCTGGATGTGATCATTTTCAAGGGTAAAATAAATAAATTTCCAAAGTTTTATACTCCCTCCGTTAACAAATAATCGTCATATTTGACTCATTACATCGTTTAATAAAAATTAATTAATTATATTGTAAATATTAGAATAATTTGTAGTTTTCTTTTAAAGTTCTTGTGCAATGTATATTAAAGTTGAAAAAAAATAAGGATAAAGTGGTAAAAGTGTTTTCTAAAAAACAAGTTTAGATAGAAGACATTTTTTTTTGGAATAGAAAAAAAAGAAAAGTATGACAATTATTTAAGAATGCAAGGAATATATTATTTGAAAGTAATTCAATATTTTAATTGTAACGATAAGCCTCAGTTTGTCGGCGGAGAGGTATTTTGGCATTTATCAAGGTAGTAGTTTAAACTACTTAGGTCTAAAGTTAGTACTTTAAACCATGCATGATGTGTGATTTAATCATTTAATGACAAAATAGTAACTAAATGCGATTCTTAAGTGACCGGAATCCGATTTAGAACTATCTATTTTAATTCTTTTCGTCCTATTACATGGCCACTAGCCAATTTATCACATTGTCTGATTGCCACCAAGTACATCCACTCCACACTTAGTTTTCCTAATGGAAATTACAAATTACACCTCTGACACCGATCACCATCAAAAGTGCGATCATCAAGATTGTGTTCGTGGAAAGTAGGACAAAGTTTAGATTAATCACAACCTCATTTTAATCACAAAATCACTAGAAAAGAGTTATATTTCAACGTCGATATAAGCCTAAGATATAGTCTTCACAATCGGTTATTGCAATCTAATTATATATTTACCTAAATCATATATATGTATGTATATATAAAAAGGAAAAAAAAATTCTATATTTAGTAAAATCCCTAAAACCATTTGCGAAAATAGAATGCAATTATTTTTCTTATGTAAAGGTAGTTTTGTAATACCTTGAAGTCGTTCCACAATTTTTAAATAATTATTGTGTGCGACCAACTGTTTGTTTGGTTGGTGTGATTGGTCATGTCATGAGAAAGCTCACAAAATATACCTAATTGACTTCGGTCATATTTCTCCGATAACTACAAATATAAGAAATCTAAAAAAGTTTGAAAACAATCTTTTCAATTTCTCTCCCGACTTCTTATTCCCCGGAGCGGCTACCTATCCTCTCTCAAAACCACTAATTTCTCGAAACTTAGCCCAAATTAAAAAGAGAAAACGATGCATAGAGAGAAATTAAAAGAGGAAGGAAAACACAAGAAATAATAATAAACCCTAAGCACATGTCATTGTGCGTCTAGGCGATCTCTTCGGTGTGCGAAGAAAGAAGCGATTGAAGGTTACAATCTAACGCCTCCATTTTAGACCATTCAAATTTTTTGTTTTCAAAAATAGAGAATAACCCGTGTAGTCACAAGAGATAACCTCTTAATGAGGTTTTTTCTCCTTCGTAAATCGACTTCTACATAAAATTTGTCCTCTCTTTGAGATTTGGAGAATGCAATAATTGATTAATATCATGGATTTTAACTCGAGGGTCATGAGTTGAATATTTTTAAAACCAAAAGAGGAGATATTGGTGATAGAGTTGACGAGGTTTTCTAAATGAATCTTTTAGTATTCGTTTTTCTTTTAAATAGAGATACATTTAACATGCCATTTTTTGTTGTTGTAGTTGCGTTGGTCACGGACAAGGTTTCAACTCCGAAGCGTAACAAATGATACATCTAATTTTGAGAAGATCATTCAAGATGAAATTGTGAAAAGGTCCTCTATCGATATAGACTACATGCATCGCACATGGTGCATTTTCTAGCTCAAATGTGAAAAGGTCACACTTTAGGGGAATACGACTCCAAGAACATAAATGCAACACCTAAGTTGGGTCTTGTTCTAGGTCTCAAGCCCACTTTGGTGATTTCTTGAATGAGTTTGTTGTGTTGGTGATTTCTCTTTTGTTACAAAAAACTATTCTTTTTAAGGAATGTCTTTGGTCAAAGGTATGCCACATCCTCACTCTCCCATTATTTACACTCAATTGTAAGGGCGGCCTGATTCGGATTTTCGTGTCCCAACCCAACCCATTGGATAAAATCCGATCGGCCTGTAATTCCACAAAATTTCTTATCGGTATACCCGAACCGACTCTTAAAAATCGGTTTTATCGGGTTTTTAAAAATTCCCGAATACCCGACAGGTACCCGACCTTTCAATTGGTATATTTTTTAACGCTTTGCTTATGAATTGACTCTTAATTTGATTTTTTAATCTTTGATGACCAAGCGTAATACGTAAAATGAATTGACTCTTAATCTTTGATTTTTGTGTTATAATCGCCTGCTGATGAAATTATAACTTAAAAGTCCCAAATATTTGTTTTAAATCGCTAAAGTACACTTTCTGGGGGGAAGTGATGAAGATACCCTAATGAAGGAGCAGGCGTGACATAGCAATTGCCCAAATTTGGGCATCGAATGAAAACATTGGGCATCACAATGCAAATTGAAATCGGCCAAATTGTGATCGAAATTTGAAACCAATGCCCAAATTTGGGCATCGAATGAAAACATTGAGCAACGCAATGCACAATTGAAATTTGTCAAATTTGGGCATTGAAATTAAAGACATTGAAAGCATCGTGAATGCACGGGCCAATGCAATGTCCAAAATTTGGGCATCGAAATTCAAAGCCACTGCCCAAATTTGGGCATCGGAATGAAAACACTAGGCATCGCAAAACACATTTGAAGTGTGTCCAATTTTAAGCATCGCATTGTAAAAATCCTTAACCAAATTTGGGCATCACATTAGAAAAATTGGGCATCATAATGAATATATTGAACATTGTCAAATATCAACATAGTTGGGCATCGTAATGAAAAAATTAGCATCAAAATGAATAAATTAAATACTACCATAAAATATCAACAAAGTTGAGTATCGAAATGGACAAAATTGAGCAATGCCACCAAATATCAACATAGTTGGGCATGGTAATGGACAAAATTGGCGCCGATGAATAAATTAAACAATGCCACCAAATATCAACAAATTGGGCATCATAATGAACAAAATTGGCATCAAAATGAATAAATTAAATATTGCACCAAATATCAACAAAGTTGGGCATCGAAATGAACAAAATTGGTGTCGAATGAATAAATTGAACACTTCCCCAAATTAGGGTAAAATTGGGCATCGGAAAATACTGAAGTCAAAATAGTGATTAAACATTGTTTTTTGACTTAAAACGAAGACATCGCGAGGTAATCTCAATAAGTCTTGTAGATCTCGTCGACAACTTTGATTTGATATGCGGTGGATCCTATGGTTCATCCGAGATCAAAAGTTATGAATAAAATGGTCGAGAAGATGAAAAGAGGTCGGTAATGGATAAAAGTGAGATTGAGACGGCTAGATGGCGAAAGTGATCTAGAAGAAGAGAGAGTGTAGTGTGTGAAAGTGAAGAAAAGAATTAGCGTGGAGGAAGAAGATGGAAAAGAAAATGAGAAGACGGAAGTAGCATGAGGTCGTGGTAGTTTTGGAACAAATTTATGAAAACACTTTATTGATTGAATAAAAACAAAGTGGACTAAAGAAGTTATAATTTTCAAAAAGTACCGCCCACAATTATTCCCCGATTTTTAATCTCAAGAAGCTCAAGGCCCAAGGTAGTGAACACACTTTGTTGGATATTGATT
>CM028380.1:108661014-108727066 GCA_013146195.2 Codonopsis lanceolata | reverse complement strand
CATGTTAATTCATGACTCTATGAGACGATTAATGAAAATGGAATTAATTCCTCCAAGTCGCATTAATAAAAATAACAAATGCCATACTTGCATTGAAGCTAAGCAAACAAGAACGTCGTTTAAGACAATCGGCGTGACACAACACCATTAGATTTGGTTCATAGTGATCTATGTGACTTAAAATCCATAGAATCTTATGGCGAAACAAATACTTCATCACCTTTATTGATGATTGTACCCGGTTTTGTCATCTCTATCTTAAAAGTAAAGTTGAAGCCTTCAAGCTTTTAAACTTTACAAAAACGAAGTCGAGAATCAACTTTCAAAGAAGATAAAAATTCTTAAGTCCGATCGAGGAGGCGAATATGTTTTTCCTTCAAAGACTTCTCAGGCCGACCACGGATTATTCACAAAGTTACACCCCCATATAGCCCACAATCCAATGGGATTGCCGAAAGAAAAATCGAACCTTAAAGGAAATGATGAACGCATTATTGCTTCAATCCGGCCTACCCGACGAAATGTGGGGGAGGCGCTCACCACCGCCAATTACTTGTTAAACAAGCTTCCCACAAGAAATTGGACAAAACGCCCTATGAATTATGGCATGGTCGAAACCATCCTACAAATACCTCAAAGTGTGGGGGTGCCTAGCTAAAGTAGTCGGCCCCACCACCTAAAAAGGTTAAAATCGGTTCCAAAACCGTGGATTGTACTTTTATTGGTTATGCAACCCATAGCGCCTATCGGCTTAGTCCATAAATCTGATAATCCGAAATCGAGGTGAATACCGTTATGGAATCAAGAAATGCCACGCTTTTTGAAGCTATCTTTCCTCTAAAAGTTGATACTTCAAGAAACGCCATTTCCTGGTCAATTGACGAACAAGATAACACCTCACAAGCAATAGTCCCTATGGCTATTGATCAAGGTATTCATCAAGATGAAGACATTGATGAACCTCGTCGAAGCAAGCGAGCTGCACGAGTAAGACCTTTGGACCAGACTTTGTGACCACGCTTCTCGTGGATAATGAACCACGACGCTCAAGGAAGCAATGTCTACTCCCGAGGCTCCACAATGGAAGCCGTCAATCCGGCGAAATATCTTCCATTATGCAAAACCACACCGGGAGCTCGCCGACCTTCCCAAAGGTTGCAAACCCCTAGGGTGTAAATGGGTCTTCAAACGAAAATTGAAATCCGATGGGTCCATTGATAAATACAAGGCCCTGGCTAGTCGCCAGGGTTTTAATCAAAAGGAAGGTGTTGATTATTTTGACACCTATGCTCCATTTACTCGAATTACTTCAATTTGCCTACTAATTGCTCTTGCGCACTACACGGTCTCGAGATACATCAAATGGATGTCAAGACCGCTTCCTCAGCGGTGAACTTGAAGAAGAAATTTATATGAAATGCCTTTAAGGCTTTATTGCCCGTGCAATGAAACTAAGGTCCGCCGACCGGTCAAATCTTTATACGGTTCAAAGCAAGCACCAAAACAATGGCATAAACGTTTTGATGACGTTATACTTGCTAATGGCTTCAAGATTAATGAATGTGACAAGTGTGTATCGCTAAGAATACACAACAAGGTTACGTCATTATCTGTCTCGTTGATGACATGTTAATTATTGGTAGCAATAATAACATGATCAAAGACACCAAAAAGATGTTGGCCGCCAGATTTGACATGAAAGATTTAGGGTTAGCGATGTCATCCTAGGTATTAAAATATCTAGAACAACCGAGGAGATCGTTTATCACAATCTCATTATATTGAGAAAGCTGCTAGAGAAATTTAGCAACGGTGATACAAGCATTGCTAAGACTCAATCGACCCTAACTTTCATCTCAAAAGAACCTACACGAGCGTATCTCAAATTGAATACTCTCGAATCATTGGAAGTTTTATGTATCTTACGAACTGCACGCGCCCTGACCTCGCGCAAACAGTTAACCGATTAAGTCGGTTTACAAGTAATCCCGGCCTCGATCAATGGAAAGCCATTGTAAGGACTCTTAGATATCTTCGATACACTAAGGACTACGGGTTGCATTACTCAAGTATCCGCGTTATTGAAGGATCTGACGCTGGCGCTTAATCGGATTTACTAACGACTCCAAGTCAACAAGTGGATTTGTATTCACTCTTGGTGGCGGTGCCATTGCATGAAAATCTTCCAAACAGACTTGCGTTGCAAGGTCTACTATGGAATCAGAATTTATCGCCTTAGATAAAGCAGCTGAGGAAGCTGGATGGTTACGTAACTTCCTTGAAAATATTGCGGCATGGCCACGGCCCGATTACCCGGCTATATGCATCCATTGCGACAGTCAAGCCACAATTGGAAGGGCACAAAATAACATGTATAATGGTAAGTCCCGCCATATAAGGCGGCGACACAATACCGTTAGACAACTATTCTCCAATGGCGTGATCACTATCGATTATATTCGATCTAAGGACAACCTAGCGGATCCATTAACTAAAGGATTGTCCAGAGAGTTAGTATGCAGTTCATCGAAGGGAATGGGCCTCAAGCCTATGAAATAAAGAGAACCTTTAGCGGAAAACCCCACCTAGTTGATTGGCAACCCCATGGTCTAGGTTCAAAGGGACAACCAAACTAATTGATCTCACTGTTAACACTAACGGACTCACATTCCCACTCATTCCTATGGTGAAAACACTAGTGTTACCTGTCACGGTTTAGGATAAGCACTGTTTTTAATGATTCTTATGACTTGATTTGATCAAGCGGGGTACTGACAGGATACACCCTTTATAAGAAATCACCTATGTGAATGTAAGACTGGCCGATCTTATGGAAATTTTGAGGCAAAATTTTCTAACAACATTCACAGAACCAGGAAGCGTTCAGAGCCAAAATGAACACAAACGTAGAATCAAACGTTGTTTGAGGGAAGCTATGTGAATACTATTGTCTTGGTTGACATCAAACACCGAGTTCAAGACACACGATCAGCGATTAGTAAGTCTTCCGATAGTAACTCATAAGGAAAGGTTCAAAGCCAAAAGCCACCTCTTCCACTCTAGCTACTCGCAGTTGTATCTCTGTAAATATCAATATGTCATCAACTTACATGATATCTTATTCAATGTGGGGGATTGTTGGAAACTTGGTTTCCAATAGCTTGAATAAAGCTAAGTCATGTAATGTGAAATGTGGGAATCCCACATTGGGAACACAATGAAACAAGCTCTACCTTATAAGGTAGAGCTTTGCTTTGAGGCCCTTGGGCCGCTACACTTTTGCGTAGGAGGGAAGACCTACCTAGGTGTAGGTCCAAACACACCCGTCCGTCCCGACCCGGCTCGGCTCGGCTGGTTGGTTGGTTGGTCGGTCGGCCGGCTTTGCCTACTCAACCTATCTTTTGCTACTTGGTTCATCTTTCTATACTACGCCTTGCTACTTACAAAGAACAACGGTTGCATTCATTGGTGATTGAGCTTTGAAGATGCGCCAACATTCAATCAAGATCAATCAATCTGGGAGACTCAGCGGATTCACACGTGCAGATGCATCTAATCACGGTTTTGTCTTTTGTCTTAAGGACAGAGATCCAATCTCGTTGATCTTAATACAAAAACGATACTGATACTTTATGCAGGAAATTTACACTGCCGGGCATATAACAATAACAACACTCCAATTCCTTATTTCTGCACCCTATTTATTTCTACACCCCATTCCTTTCCCACATCTCACTCTACACCCCACATAACTACCAATTTTACCCTTCCCGCATTTCTCTACATTGTCTTCCTCCATCAGTCCGGCAACACCTTCGTCTCCCCCGCGTTCCGCATCCCTCGCGTTTGTCTTCCTCCCTCCGTTCTGCGTCCGATGACTTCCCACCTCTGTTCGTCTTCCTCCCTACGTTCTGCATCCCTCGCCTTCCCACCTCCGTTCTGCTACCCTTCAGTCCGGTCATCTTCTTCATCGCCGGCCACCTGCAAATCCCATCTTCGATCGCGGCATCTCATACCGGTCGAACACAAATGAGAGTGTTCGAGTCATGGTGGCCGAACTAACCTCAACCATTTCGACTCATGGTGGCCGAACCAGTCTTGGGCATTTCATCACTACATGACCGAACAATATCAGAGCGTAGGAGGTCGGTTTTTATGTCTTTTCACTCTATGACATTTGTGTAATATTTGCAAGTGGGGTGTAGAAATAGGATTTTGGGGTGTGGTTATCCCCACCCAAAAATAAAATAACTTCTAGAAAATAGTGAGTAATTGTTATCATATAAGGTGAAAGTAAATTAAAACGAGTAAGTTACATTATTTTATTAAATATTTAACTTTTGTCACATACCTCATATATATTCAAATATAGATATTCACATACCTCATACAGAATTAAAAATATGATGCACAATTGCACATATATGTATTTTTTTTGTTTAAGTTTATCATTTCAAGGCGGTCAATTAATTATTAACAGAGGTTAAAAAGACTTAATTTTTTTTTTACTATTGGGGTAAATGCGGCCAAAACTTGATTGGTTGAGTGCTCCGTTATAATCCATTAAAAAATGGTGCAAGTTAAATTGACTTCTATTCCCAAGGTACTGCTTTTTGTTTCTAATGGTTTTTGTTTCCAAAAGCATGTCCAGCTATTAATGATCAATAAATAGAAGTTTCTATTTTTAGTAAAATGATTTTGACGAGATTTTAACTAGCTAGGCTTTATATATATAGATAAGATCGTACATATTTGTAATTTAAGGAGAAAATATTTACTCTAAAAGAATAATTAAAAAGATTTAAAGTAACTTTTTTTTTTGTAAAACGAGCTTACGGATTTTAATTGATAAAATATGGCCCCATTGTTTCAATCTTAATACATGGACAAAGTTCCACTATATAACAACTTTACACCAACTCGTAGTAGGTCGAGTAAAGGGAGTCGGTCTTACAAAAAAAACTCGCAGTAGGTCAGGTAAAAAGAATTTATCTTACAAAAAAAAAAAACGAGAAGACAAAAAAAGACGATGTGACGGTTTTATGTAAATATTTTATGATTCATACATAGTTTTGTTTATTTCATTAGATTTTATGGTCAGACATAGTCTTGTTTATTTCATTACGAGTACGACTCGCACGCTCACCATAGTTTCAAAGTGATGTACTACCTGCTATTTGAAGTCGTAGAAAAAGGCAATTTCTACCACTCCTTGATGGTAGACTTGGTAGTCTTTTCTAGTACGCCAGATATATATAGAGAAAAACGCATAGGACATATTTTTTAATGTGATCACTTTCCCGACCTGAATCCCAACACGGAATCTCGAATCAGTGCATGTCAAATCACTTTGCTAACAAACACATGCTCACTCCTAAGCTATAAAAGCTCAAGATGACAATAAGAACAACAATAACAATATTAACACAAGATCGGCCAGCAACAAAGGCCGATATGAAATAAAACCTCGAGATATCAAGCCCAAATTTGTAGCAATATAACAAAAGAGGCTATCAAAACACAGCTGAAACAAACCATATTATAGTCTCATAACTCTATACAGGCACGATAACATATGTCGGCATCAAAAGAATATAACCATAGAAACGTACTATATAATGCTACCAAAAAATATAGAGTTTACATAACTTCATATAACCAATATCCTTTTCAAATGTAAACCACTGTACAGAGCCCACGTTGAGCTGCTACCCAAAAGTCCCACCTACTCACGTCTCGCGGGAAAGCTCAACCTGACCACGAACTCCTTGGTTGACTGGATCTAAGGAAACCAAATAAAACAAGGAACGGGGTGAGTCGAAGACTCGATAAGTTACTAAATGCAAATATGTGGCATGAGATTATACACATCAAGGCCATACTCATATATTTATCGCATGGTATCTACATCTAGTATACAAGTGATAATCATATAGGTACAACGTAAGTAAACATATATAAAAGTATATGAGTTTCATCTACATATTTGTGTTGCTGTCGATGTACACATGTTGAGCTGCTACCAAATCAATATTCATGCTCATGATACAATGAAACACATCTCACGAAAATTATAAGTGAGGAACATCATCTTGGCTTACCATAAGTTACGCGAATTGCTATAACGATGGCGCCACTTCCCACTATAGCTAGTTGGTGCCGATCAAAATGTAAGTAAGGCGACCCATAGCGATTACCTACCATAAAAGCTATGTGTCTTTGTACCCCAACTTTGTTATATATGTCAAATGTCAACTCGATTTAATGTAATGTACAAGCAAACATTTACTTGTCATCGAGCAAACAACGATCAAGTCCAAAAGTAGATGACACCATTCCTTGATAGGTAGGTCATTAATCCTACCATAAACCATTATTTAGCATGTACTTGCAACTAGGCCTGTCAATGGATCGAATATGTATCGGATATAGGTAAATCTGAATCCGATCTGAAACCTTATATCACCGATCCGATCCGATAATTTGACGGATCAAGTGTATGCCAATCCATATCCGAATCCGATATCAGTTAATATATCCGATTAAATATCCGATCCGATCCGAAATATAAATATATGAAAAAAAAACAATTAGAATATAAAAGGGAGAAAGATCAAAAGACAACATACATATATAATTGTGTATATTATGTATATGTATAATAAAAAAATATTATTTTTGGATCGGATCGGATCCTTAGCAGATCAGATATAGCTAAATCCATATCCGATCCGTTAAAAAATAAATTATCGGATTCGGGTTATTGGACAATTATACAAATCCATATCCGAAATTTCGGATCGGATTCGGATCGAATTCGGATCAAAATCCGATCCATTGATAGCCCTACTTGCAACCAAGGCCGGCCCTGAGATTTTGGATGGCAAAAAAAAAAAAGGGCCTCTATAGAGATGTAAAAATAAAAAATTTACACAATTTTTTTTTGAATGTCTTGAGGTAGGAGTTGAACCTATAATCTTATATCTCATCTTATTTCATATTTCATAGTTAATAAACAAATATACTATCCATCGAGACAACTAGTTTATTGTGATTTTTATAGTAAATTAATATATATATATATATATATATATATATATATATATATATCTTTAAAAGTAAATTTACAAACCAAAATTAATAAAAATATTGCCACCACCCAAGGATTCAAAACTACAGTCATTAATACGTGCCTAGCACAACTCATCACTCTGTCAAACAAGCTGTTATGAATATTTTCAATATAAAAGTGTATATGCAATACTTAAGACAATTTCTACAAATTGGGGCTCTCAAAATTAGGGGCCCTGGGTGATCACCCTTCTCGCCCTCCCTCATGGCCGGCCTGCTTGCAACTAGTCAAACACCACATTAAGACCACATCTTTAGTCTCTAACTATGAAGTGTCACTAGTGCTCCAATTACAATTCTCATCTACCGATAATCAATTCCAAACAACTTCCTAACACCGTAGGGATCAATTATATTGTTCGTTATATTTTATTTGTCTTTAATTCGGCTCAGTTGAGTCATTTACTAACGTTACATATTTTACGAGTCACAATTGCTACCTGCAATATCACCTCGTATTATTATCTCAAGTTATTTTACTAATTAGACAAATATTCAATTTCATGACATATACAAGTTCCATACCAAAGCAAATAACAAACTGAGTTATTTCTACTAGTTAATTGACATACTAGCATGTGAACAATTTATATAGCATATATTATTGCTAATATAAATTAAAGAAAATTAATAACTTACCAATTAACAAATTTTTTTATCGATTAAAAGGTGTTACTAACCCTCTATAATAGTTCCACAGCTCCAATCCATAATTTCTTTGAAGTAAATTTGTCAAAATTAAAACATGTATTTTTTTCTCTTTAGCCAACCTAGTCAAATTAACTTACTAACTTATTACTCCTTACTTCCCAATTAATCTCCACTAACACTAAATGTATTTAATTAGGTCCAATTCTATTTTATTAAAACTAATTATAATTAATTAATCATGTTTAAAAATATAGTTTTGACTCTCTGAAATAAAATTAATATCGTAAGATATACTTTGTCTAACTGTGGGCCAACTTAACCATAAAATAAATACTTAAAAGTTATGGACATACACAAGTTTTTTTTATCACAAATATGCAACTAACAACCTAAACATATCGTAACATGAACCAAACTATATTACAATACAATAATATGAGTTTTAAAATCTCGGGTGTTATATATGTGACTTATTATTAAAGTATGATAAAAAAGTAAGAGTAAAATGGTAAAAATTATCCTAAAAAAGTAAACATTAAACCTAACACTTACTTTGAGACAAATAAAAAAGAAAAAACATAATAATAATTTTGGGACAGATGAAATATTTTATTTTATTTTATTTTCCTTTCCACGTCTCTCTTCTCTCCTTGCCATGTGACCTCTTTTGGTATAAAGTTAGTAAGAATTAAAATCTCTAGGAACGAATTCTCTGTTTGCTTAATAAACACTTTAGGTCATGTGTATGCATGCTACACATAATTAAACATGACAATAATATGCATGTCGAATACTGGGCAATGGTTGCCAATGTGGCTGAGATCAAGTGGATTGTGTCTCTTTTTGCGAACTCGGTCTCACATCCTCAACTCAATCAGTTATTTACTGTGACAATGTGGGCGCCATGAGTCTTTTCTCGAACCCGATTTTTTATACTCGCATGAACCATGTGGTCTTGGATTTTCATTTTATTCGGCAACAAGTTCAGGATGAGCTTATACTAGTCTGTCATGTCTCCTTGGCCGATGCCTTGACCAAGCCTCTTACTCGCCAGCGGTTTCATCAATTATTCTACAAGATTTGTCTCTCCTCTCGAACGTCCATCTTGCGGGAGCATATTAGAGAATAATAACTTTTTTTTATTCTTGTTTATTTGTAATTAGTAATTAGTTGTATTTTCATTGTATAGTTATTTCCTTATTATTTTAACTTCCTTGTATAGGTTTCTTGTGCCCTATTTCAAGTGTAACCCTAATTGTAATTCTCCTTATAAATAGGTGATTCAATCAATTAAAAAGTTATGCCGTTATTCCAAAACTTTATTAGTTTCTACAGTAACTCTATCGTTGCTTTACGTGGGCATATATGGTGAACTCCGATGAATTCGCCGGCTTCTCAAAAAAATCAAGATAGCTACAAACCCCCATTTTGCAGGACTAACTTCTTTTAATAATTAAAAAAAAAACATAGTTTTACTGAACTGAACTGGAGATCCAAAATTTCTCACAATCCAGTCACCATAAGTAATTAAGTATCAAGTTTCAATTTTTTTGACAACACTTGATTATTGCACGAAACATACTAACCACAGGATTCCAAGTTGCAATTTCGAAAAAATATCAAAAATATCAAAGATGAATTTTATTAATTTGACACAAATAATGATAAATTGAGAGTTATTAAAGAAAAATTAGTTAAAGTTCAATACTATTTTATATTCAATATGACTATTAATATTATAATATATTTTTTATATTTATTCATATATTGTTTTCCATAACATTTTTCATGCGTTTGTCAAACACCCCAAAATGTTTTCCGACATATTTTTAAAATATTTACCAAACACCTGAAATCATTTTCCGTCAAACAAATGGAGTTTTACTATTGATTGATGATTTTTTTTTCAATTTCCAAACAACCCACCACTAGCGCAGTGTATTAATTTCACTCACCATGGAGGGTTTTATCAAAAATTAATCTTGGCCTCTTGGGTTTTCAGACTTAGGGATACCTTGGGAAACTAAAAAAAATTATGCTACTCCCTCGGTCCCAAAATAAATGCATTTTAACAGAACAAATTATCCCAAAATAAATGACATTTTAAGATTTCAAGATAATTTTATTCCCATTTTTCTAGAATTGTCATTATTAATTACTCACTAATTAAACGTTGAATTGAAAATGTTCTAATGCATTGAGAATATTAAAAAAAAAAAAAGAAGGATAGTATAGTCTTTTTATAAATTTCCTTAATTTATGTATAAATCTCTAAAAAATTATTTATTTTGGGACAGAGAAAGTATATAATTAGTTAATTACAATTTAAAATTACTTGCATTGAATGCAACTTATTTACGTTAGATCAAATATATTTAGATATCTACAATGTTAGATTAAATATGTTCTATTTTAAGTAATGATATAAACATTTTAAATCATTACAAACTTAATCATCCAACGGCTGTGATACTAAAACTCATAATAAGACTACAAGCTATAGCTTGTAATATCATTTGCATTCTTATAAATCATTAGCCAAAAGCTTTCAACTATCAGCTACGACAAACAAGTTCTAAACGAACCATAGACCATTAATTATACAATACTACTTAGTCAATTGATTGAAGCTATTCGACGGTTTGGATCAATCTCAATCGTAAAATCCAACGGTTCTGAATCAATTACGAATAACTTCCTTACAAACAATCCCCCTCAATTATGTATCAAGTTCGAATAGCACCCCTTAACTATCACTTGAAGCAATATACCTCTTAATTAGCATGAGCACAACTTCCTAGTTGCTCTATAATTTGTATAAGCTAATTAAGGTCCGTAAATTATGGTGTTACAATGACAAGGTCTTCTTTGCTTGGAAGTTCTAAATTATGGATGCTACTTTTCTTCACACCTATTCAAGAAAATCATACGTTGGAAAAATAATAATTTTAGTAAACAAGGAAACAATTAACACGAGAAAGAAAGAAAAAAAGAAAAACAAAGTATTAAAGGTTACCTAAAAATATATAAAGTTTAGACCACATGAAGTATTTAATATTGTAGACTAAGTTGGGGGACCTGACATAGGACTTGACACCCCACACACTTTGCGAAAAAGATGGATCATGTTGTGGTCAAAACTCATGCTCCCCGTTATAAAAAAATTATCTACTTTGATCGGCATATTGATAAAAAAAATTAATTAATTGTATTATAAATATTGATAAAATATGTGAGTTTTTTTTAATATCTTTGAGTATGTAGTTATAATTAAAGTAAGTAAAAAAAGTAAAGATAAAGTGGTAAAAATCGTTTCTTAAAAAGGAAAATTTTAAAAAAAGACAATTATTTAAAATCAGACGATAATTTGAAAACGAATGGAGTATATTTTAGGATTAGAGTAATTTAGTATTATGGTTCTTCCAAATCATAAATATTAGGTAAAAATGAGGGTAAGACAGTCTAACTGGCAGTCCTGATCGAATTGTGTTAAACACAACTGACGGTTCAGATTGATTCGTAAGTATGTAAGTTACAAATATACCCCTCAGTTATGAGTTATGTTTGAATTACCCCTCTACAATTACATATAAAACCTTCAGTTGTGGGTTTTGTTTAAATTACCCCGTCAGTTATGAGTTTTATTTATCTCGACCATTCATTGAAGTAATCTCATACCGACACCGAGCTTATGACACGGACATGTATACTAGTATAAATATATTATAGTTTGCAGTAGTCAAACTAGCCATAGTTTGGAGTGCGGGATGGCGCCGGCACCACTCCCGATGTCGGAGCGGGATTCTCTCTACCAATATCCGGAACCGTAATCGAAACATCTCTATTATTTCAACTCGTCAATAGCCCCTTACCGGCCGAAATTAATCTCATCTCATAATCACTCAGAAGCCAAAGCAGTCGCCAACGAGCCCCTGTTTCCCCAATAACAATTTGTATAACAAATAACAATTACTTGTTGATTGTGCCTCGTATCAAAAAATATTCAACTAGTAAGATATAAGTTTAACTCATTAGAGCATCTCCAATGTGATAAATTCTTATACATCTTAGCTGGGTCCCACTGCCACCTATACATTTTTATCTTTTTACCCACTTAAGAATAGATCTTCCCATTGTATAATCTTCTTACACATCTTCTTACACAAAAAATATTAAATTTAACATCATCCCATATAAAATACAAAACCCTTCAACCCCCCACCCACACACACACACACCACAAGTGGCTGACAGCTGCCCACTTTCTTCCTCTCTCTCCCCAAATTGTGACTTCTTATTTTGTAAGTTGTGTGGTTCCTCTCTCCTACATGGCAAGGTAAGAAGTGTACAATAGGAGAAAAATACATATTCTTAATTGGAAGAAAGGGTAAGAATATACAATGGTGGTTGTAGACACCCCAATTTCATACCCCTGGTATGTGACATGACGTAAAATATCAAGATATTAAAACATTAACAAATGTCAAGTTACAGGGTCAAAAGTGCAAAAGAACAAAGCATGATGCGCAAAAGGACGAACTGCAGGGACTAAAGTGCACAAAAAGTGGATACTTTGAAATTGGGCATGGCCACCATGAGAATTGGGTGTGGCGCCCAATTCCATGGGTTGCGCCCAATTCTCTTCTGCGCTGCGCCCATTTTTCATCTTCATTTGCCGTAATGTCCAACTCCTCCCGCACTGTGTACAAGCCGATCGAAGCATGAAGAAGGAAATTAAATTCCCAGCGTGTCCTCAATTCAGCCTATAAATAGAGGCTCCCGGCTCTTCATTCAGCACACCTTTCCTTCGATAAAAATTTTCCGCATCGTCGTTACGCTGGAGAAATAGAGAGCGAAGTGAAATAGTGAGCGATCACCTCAAAAAGCCTCGAAACCCTGCCAAACCTCCGCCAAACACAAAACCAACCGGTAGGAGTGAGCCTTAGCCCCCCAGCTAGGTATCCACCTTTTTTCCCCGGTTCAAAAATCGTGGAAAGAGCAGTTGCTCTGCCCGATTTAAAAGGCCAAATCAGCCAGAAATAAGTCGTTATTTTGCCCGATTTCAGCCTACCTCAAGCAAACACAACAACCAAAATAAATAGTTACTCTGCCCAAATCCCAAGGCCGAAAGTAACTTTCAGAAGCAGTCACTCTGCCCAAATTCACACAGCACACAACACACAACACACAACAACAACAAAAAAAGACTCCCTCTCCCTGAAGGACAGAGCGAGCACACCCTAGGCCGTCAGTAAGTTTTTATTTTAAAGCTTTCATTTTATAAAAGTATTATTTCCAATCCGGCCCAATGTAGATATATAAGCAGTTGTGCTGCCCGGATTTAGTTAGGAAATAGTACTAAATGTAGCCGTTATTATGGCCAAATATTTTCAAGTATATTTGTAATTATTTGTAAAAGAGACAGTTGCAAGTCTGTAAATAATGTAGACATAATGGATGTATTTGTAGGCAGTTAATGCTTTATTTATCTGTTAAATTAATATAACAACAAGCATACTTTAGCCAAAAACTGTTTTGAGACCGAAAGGGCGAGTTGGGTGCCTAGCACCTTCCCAACTCGTAACTTAGCCTCCGAACCCGTTTTCATTATCTCTGGTTTTCTTTTTTTGGTTTTGCTTTATTTATTCCTTAAAATAAAGATGGCGACTCTAAAACATTTTGGATCCAGTGGGGCCTCGCAACATCTCTCTTTGCACTTTTCCGTTTTCCCATAAAAAATGAAAAATGAGAATTGAGAGGTGATGTATTCCTATGTCCTGGTATCCCCTAAACAAGGGATAACTTGACGTAGAAAACCCAAAGCACCCATAGTAATCCGAGATATGCCATAAGGCTATTTTCATAAAATCCATAGTGGGGGCGCTGCAACATTCCTTCCTTGCACTTTCACGTTTTCCCCTAAAAAAGGGAGAATGGGAATAGAAGGGTGATGCATTCCTATATCCTGGTATCCCCTAAAAAAGGTATAACTTGACATAGAAAACCCAAAGCTCCCATATTGGATCAAAATCAATTAAAGGCAACCGATGCGCATTCTAACGCGCTATTCCGACAGCACTCTTCTCGCAATTTTGACTTCGTCTTCCCCTAAAAAAGGGAGGGTGGAACGAGAGCAGTGGATGTCACCGCATCCGCACGTACGCGCACCCCTATCCAAGGGCGCGCGGGGCGCGGGAGCACTCATCCCGGGAACCCACAGTGGTGCCCTTACAACTTGAAGAAACTGACAAAGTGGAATTTATGAAAAAATCTCCTAGATATCATATAATCACTTTTAATAACACAACACTCAAACTATCAGACTGGTGTAATTATGTTATTAAAATAAGACAACATCAAGTGTAAAATGTAAGTCTATGTTAGACTGACATGAATGAAACGTCCGATGATAGCACATCCAACAATTCATTCACTAGTTACCAGTAGCCTTCTTAATCTCTCTTTTTTAAAATTAATTCTAGGTATGATCTTTGTTCAGTAATTCGTCGTCACTTTGAGGGCTACATCTTCTCTTATTTATACTTGCACCATGTGACCTAGAAACCTTATAAAATAAGAAAGTCACTTACCATAAAAGAGTTAATATGTTAGTGCAATAAAATAGCACATTTATTTAACAAAAATAGACTTACCATTGGAGAAAGATTCCTTACCAAAATGAAGGTAGTTCAGCCGTGTCTTGTTACACAAGACAAACGACACAAACACAACCGTATTAACAAGAACACAAAACCCTAATATTCTAACAATTAATAAACCCTAAAAATCAATTAACTATATTCTCCAAAATAACATTTCTATAAAAGGTGTAACAATAATAATTAATAAAAGTAAACACCAAGAAAGGAAAAACAAATAATTAATTAAAATGAAACATTTAGATAACTTAATAACTCAATTAATCAATGTCCAACAAAGTGTGTTCACTACCTTGGGCCCTTGAACTTCTTGAGATTCAAAAATCAGGGAATAATTGTGGGCAGGTACCTTTTGGAGAAATTATAACTTCTATAGTCCACTTTCTTTTTATTCAATCAGTAAAGTGTTTTTTCATAAATTTGTTCCAAAACTACCCACGACCTCATGCTACTTCCGTCTTCTCATTTTCTTCTTTTTCCATCTTCTTCCTACTGCTACTTCTTTCTCTTCACTCTGTCACACACTCGCTCTCTTCTTCTCAGATCTGCTCGCCATCTAGCTTCGTCTCAATCTCACTTTTATCCATTACCGACCTCTTTTCATCTTCTCTGACCATTTTATTCATAACTTTTGATCTCGGTTGAACCATAGGATCCACCGCATATCAAATCAAAGATGTCGACGAGATCTACAAGACTTATTGAGATTACCCTGCGATATCTTCGTTTTAAGTCAAAAAACAATGTTTAATCACTATTTTGACTTCAGTATTTTTCCAATGCCCAATTTTTACCCGTGAATTTGGGGGAAGTGTTCAATTTATTCATTCCAACACCAATTTTGTTCATTTTGATGCCCAACTTTGTTGATATTTGGTACAATATTTAATTTATTCATTTTGATGCCAATTTTGTTCATTATGATGCCCAATTTTGTTGATATTTGGTGGCAATGTTTAATTTATTCATCTGACGCCAATTTTGTCCATTACCATGCCCAACTATGTTGATATTTGGTGGCTTTGCTCAATTTTGTCCATTTCGATCCTCCACTTTGTTTATATTTTATGGTAGTATTTAATTTATTCATTTTGATGCTAATTTTTTTCATTACGATGCCCAACTATGTTGATATTTGGTGACAATGTTTAATATATTCATTCGGATGCCCAATTTTTCTAATGTGATGCCCAAATTTGGTTAAGGATTTTTACAATGTGATGCTTAAAATTGGACACACTTCAAATGTGTTTTGCGATGCCTAGTGTTTTCATTCCAATGCCCAAATTTGGACAGTGGCTTTTTGAATTTCGATGCCCAAATTTTGACAGATTTTTATTGTGCATTGCGATGCCTAATGTCTTCATTCCGATGCCCAATTTTGGGTCAGTGGCTTTTTGAATTTCAATGCTCAAATTTTGACAAATTTCAATTGTGCATTGTGTTACTCAATGTTTTCATTCTGATGCCCAAATTTGGGCAGTGGCTTTTTGAATTTCGATACCCAAATTTTGACATATTTCAATTGTGCATTGTGATGACCAATGTTTTCATTCTGATACCCAAATTTGGGCAGTTGCTATGTCTGCGCACCGCTCCTTCATTAAGGGTATCTTCATCACTTTCCGCCCCACAAAGTGTACTTTAGCGATTTAAAACAAATATTTGGGACTTTTCCGGTTATAATTTCATCACAGGGAACCGGGTTATAACACAAAAATCAAAGATTAAGAGTCAATTCATTTTACGTATTACCTGTTTGGTCATCAAAGATTAAAAAATCCAGATTAAGAGTCAATTCATAAGCAAAGCAGTTAAAAAATATACCAATTGAAAAGGTCAGGTACCTAATCGGGTATTCGGGAATTTTTTAAAACCCGATAACCGAACCGACTTTTAAGAGTTGGGTTCGGGTATACCCGATAACCGAAATTTTGTGGAATTACCCGACCCGATCATATTTTATCCAATTGGGTTGGGTTGGGACCTGAAAATCCGAATCCAAAGGTCCGCCCTTACAATTAAGTGTTAATAATGGGAGAGTAAAGATGTGACATACCTTTGCCCAAAGACATTCCTTAAAAAGAATAGTTTCTTGTAACAAAAGAGAAATCACCAACACAACAAACTCATTCCAAGAAATCACCAAAGTGGGCTTGAGACCCAGAACAAGACCCAACTTAGGTGTTGCATTTATGTTCTTGGAGTCATATTCCCCTAAAGCAGTGACCTTTTCACATTTGAGCTAGAAAATGCACCCACGTGCGATGCATGTAGTCTATATCTATAGGAACCTTTTCACAATTTCATCTTGAATGATCTTCTCAAAATTAGATGTATCATTTGTATGCTTTAACGGAGTTGAAACCTTGTCCGCTGACCAACGCAGCTACAACAACAAAAAATGGCATGTTAAATGTATCTCTATTTAAAAGAAAAAAAAATACTAAAAGATTCATTTAGAAAAACCTACGTCAACTCTATCACCAATATCTCCCTCTTTCTGGTTTTAAAAATATTCAACTCATGACCCTCGGGTTAAAATCCATGATATTAATCAATTATTGCATTATCCAAATATCAAAGAGAGGACAAATTTTATGTAGAAGTCAGATTTAACGAAGTAGAAAAAACCTCAATTAAGAGGTTATATCTTGTGACTACATGGGTTATTCTCTATTTTTTGAAAACAAAAAAAAATTGAATGGTCTAAAATGGAGGGCGTTAGATTGTAACCTTCATCGTCTTCTTTCTTCGCACACCGAAGAGACGCACAGACGCACAATGACATGTGCTTAGGTTTATTTTTTTATTGTGTTTTCCTTCCTCTTTTAATTTCTCTCTATGCATCGTTCTCTCTTTCTCTTTAATTTGGGCTAAGTTTCGAGAAATTAGTGGTTTTGAGAGAGGATAGGTAGGCCGGCTGTAAGGGAATAAGAAGTCCGGGGAGAGGAAATTGAAAAGATTGTTTTAAACTTTTTTTAGATTTCTTATATTTGCAGTTATTGGAGAAATTTGACCGAGTCAATTAGGTATATCTTTGTGAACTTTCCCATGACATTACCAATCACACCAACCAAACAAATAGTGGGTCGCACACAATAATTATTAAAAAAATTGTGGAACGACTTCAAGGTATTACAAAACTACCCTTACATAAGAAAAATAATTGCATTCTATTTTCGGCAAATGGTTTTTAGTGGGATTTTACTAAATATAGAAACTTTTTTCCTTTTTATATATACATACATATATATGATTTAGGTAAATATATAATTAGATTGCAACAACCGATTGTGAAGACTATATCTTAGGCTTATATCGACGTTGAAATATAACTCTTTTCTAGTGATTTCGTGATTAAAATGAGGGTGTGATTAATCTAAACTTTGTCCTACTTTCCACGAACACAATCTTGATGACGTCACTTTTGATGGTGATCAGTGTCGGTAGGTGTAATTTGTAATTTCCATTAGGAAAAACTAAGTGATGTGGGAGTGGATGTACTTGGTGGCAATCAGACAATGTGATAAATTGGCTAGTGGTCATGTAATAGGGACGAAAAAGAATTAAAATAGGATAGTTCTAAATCGGATTCTGGTCACGAAGAATCGTACGAGTTACTATTTTGTCATTAAATGATTAAATCACACATCATGCATGGTCGTTTAAAGTACTCAACTTTAGACCTAAGTAGTTTAAACTGCTACCCTTGATAAATGCCAAAATACCTCTCTGGCCAGACAAAATCTGGAGGCTTATCGTTGCTGTAATATATCCAAAACTTCTAAAATAAAATAAAATTTTGTTATTATTTAGTTAGATTTTATTTACTAAACATTTGTGCTTGCTTAAAAAATTATTAGGGCCTAGTACACTTGAAATTGTGTGGGCTTGGTGTATATTATTAGTGGGCTTAGTATACCCTATTAATTTATTTAGAATGTTGGCCCAACCCATTAGAATTCCTTAATATTAATAATTATAATAATAGTAAAAATAATAACAAAATAAAGAAAGGAAAGATAGAGGATTCATTGTTTCTAAATGGAATGGGGGAAAGAGTTCATTTAAACGAAAGCTTCCAGCCGAACTCGGGAAGAAAGAAAGAGTTAAACGATTTTCGGCAGATTCAATGGAGGGGAAGATCGACCGATCTTGTGAAGGGTAGAAAAAGGGGGCGGAATTCTTGAGTCTTCATCAGAAATTGGAGATCGTGAGTGAACAGACAGATCTAGAGAAAGAAGGGAAGCACGAAGAAAGAAGGAGTGTTCTTAGGGGCTGCTGTAAATCAAAGTCTTTTGAGGTAATGTCTAAACTTCCCCTGTTCTAATTCATAGCAGTTAGGCTTTTCTGTTAAAACAAATAACTTAGATCCTCGGATAGAAGATTATGAGAGGAACTGAAAATTTAAGTTGTGAATGGAAAACTAGGATTTATGAAAGGTATCCATGGGATCAATTGGGTGGGATGGTGTAGTGGTTAAGAAGAAATAATTAAATCAGTTAGTAAAGGTAAGAAAATATGTTCCTCTGTTTTTTTTTTTTTTTTGGTTTAATGTTTCCCTTTTGGCAATTTAAAACAAGGTATGTATTGTGAAGAATGGAAGAACTACCAGGAAAAAAATGAGAGAAATATTAAAAGATGTGGGTTGTGGATTTAAGCTTTCTGTTGTGAATAAGATGGTGTAATGCCGAGAAAGAACCAAAGGATTAGTCTAATAGGATCCATGCTACCTGTATAATCTGTAGAAGGAGTTTGAAAATAAAGGTTAGTGGAAATTAGTAGAAAAAAATTGCAAGGAAGATAAGTACTGGGAGTTGAGTTTGGTTAACTTCCGAAATTTTTTTACAAAAGAAGGAGATGTACAGGAAGCAAAGTGATGTACATGAAACAAATTAAGTGCTGGAAAGTAGTAGAAAAAAATTGCAAGGAAGGTAAGTACTGGGAGTGGAGTTTAGTTAACTTCCAAATTTTTTTTACAAAAGAAGGAGATGTACAGGAAGCAGCCACTTTTTGGCATTAAGGAATAGTTTTCAAACACAACAGTAGATTAATATGTGCATTATAATAGTGTATTCTAAAATAACACTATAAAAACTATTTTTTTCTAAGAATAATTTTAGTAATCAGTAGCTTCTAAATTAGTTTAGATTGGCTAAATTGTTGCAAAATAAATATTTTAGTAATTTGATTTATGCCTTGAATTTTAGATTTGGACAAGAAGAGTAGCCTTTAGTTGCGATTCGGTGGACCTAGAATTTATGGGCGTGTTATTCAGGTAAGAGATTATACATCTTTTAGATATTTGAATTCTTTATTCCAAATTGATAGGCTTCCGCTAAATTTTTGACATTTACCGTTCTTTGAAATGTGTACCAACTTTGAGTTGGAATTTGAATTTGAACTCCGTCGTACCCATTCTTTTGTTATTCATAATTGTAAATCTCATTACATATATCTCACTAATATTTAAATTTTCAGTGAGATATTTTTGTGAAACCAAATTTTCGTTGGAATATTATTTTTGAAATCTTACTATGATCACTAAGTTGAACAACCGGCTACTAGGGTAAAGTAGCATTTTGAATTTGATATTTGATTGTGAATTATGCCACCTGGCCCGTGGCTTGGTTATCAGGATATACCATTATGAACTGTTACTATTTGTACATTGTGAATCCTTGTTTAAAAGAGGTCTTGTGACCGCTTATGTGATCATGGTATCCGCGGGTTGGTTGTCGTCTCCAACTGGTATGGGACAGTTGGCAACGATTAGATCTCTCGCAAATACCTTTGTATCTCTATCTTTTACATCGAATTCGTTATGAAATATGAAATTTATCATCTCATTGCGCTATTCCTGATTATGAACCATTTGAGTATTAATCTTTTTTGAATGTTTTATTGTTAATAAACCCTTCCCTAGATTTCGGAGGGGCTGTATATGATCTTACTGGGCATTGTCCGCTCATTCCTTCCAAATCTTTTTCCTTCAAGGTTTTAAGTAAGTTGGATACCATCAAGAACGACCTGGAGATTTTTTTTTATTTCGAATTAGTTCGTTTTACATTTTTTGGACAAGAATTTGGTTTAGTCGTTTTAAAACTACATAATTGTTTAGATTATACTTTCGAAATGTAATAAGTACTCTATGACTTTCTTTTATTACTAGTCCTTAAGAGATGATTTCAGAATTATTATTTGTAATAGTGATGCGCCCAAGATTTTGGGATTATAAATTTGGTTGGAAATTTTGGGGTGTTACATTTGGTATCAGAGCTTCTAGGTTATGATCTAGCATGGGAAAAACCTTTGGGGCATAGATAGTATATGATAATGCTTTATTAATTATTTGTATTATCTAACCTAATTGTTGATTTTAGATGGACCTTGACTTAGAGAACTGGCATATGGGAAATCCTTCTGATTCTGAACCCGAGGAGGATGACCCCGTGAGCGAATCCGAGGAAGACCTTGAAGAGGTCCCTGAAGAAATCCCTGAAGAGATCCGTGAAGAGATTCCGGAAGAAGCTCCTGAAGAGGTTCCTGAAGAGCTTCCGGAAGGCGAGGAAAATAGTGACATAAGCGATAATCGTCACCAACCTGCAATAAACCTCATACAAGAGTTGGACGCTCGGGTGGGAGAGTTAGAGCGCGAGTTGCATCAGACCCGTGCAAGACACCATAGGTTCCTTAGGGAAATCGTCCTAACATGTCAAGACATTGACATGGCTCTTCATGCTGATCTCCCAAGAGTGGGTTGGTCGCGAGAGGCTATAAATGGGCTAATTTTGAAGATACGTGGCGTACTCTAAAGAACCCATAAGAGTTCCTATAAGAATTTGATGAAGTTTATGTGTTGAGACAATATATTTTTGAATTAATAAAGTTTTTGAGACTCTTTATTTTCATTGAATTAATAAAAGGATGGTCTTGCCTGTGTTTCTGAATTTCATGATAAATACCCAACACATAGTACGATAAGATTTACCTTGGATATGGATTTAAAATTTTAGTATGAATTTAGTTCGGACATTGAATATAGAATAAAAATCTAGACTTACGCTTATGACATCTCGCTATGCTTGTGGCAGTAAAAGATGGCTAGAGGAGGACGAAGTGGAACACGGGGAGGTGTGCGTGGTCGCGGACGTGGATGGGGTGGCCGAGGTAGAGGAGTCGTTGAAGACTCTGCCTCAGGAGTCACAGAAAACCTTGTCGGGCCACAACCGGGAAATAACATGAACGATCCTACTCCCGCAGACCTGACGCTAGTGGCCCTTATCCAAGGCCTCACACAAGCCATAACGGCAAGCATTGGTCAAGCTAATGCAGCACCTGCAATTGCGGCTGCTGCACCACCACCACCACCAGCTCAACCAACCACTAGGGAACTACTGGAAAGTTTCCATAGGATGAAACCCAAGACCTTCTCTGGTAAGCCAGGTGTCGAGGAACCAGGAGAATGACTAGAAAACATGGAGAAAATTTTTGGAACCATGGCATGCACCGATGAACAGAAGGTAAACTTTGCTAGGAAGGGAGGCTAATCAATGGTGGAAATCTCGGGAGTGAAGCCTTCAAGAACCCCAAGTATGCACCAATGTCAACATGCAAAGTTCACGGAGTTGTCAAAATACGGAGATGAAAGTCGACTATCCTTAGCAATCAAATTAGCTGCGAAGTTCCAGCCCGAACTAAGTACATGCTATCATGGGCAATCAAGGAAGAAGCGGTCGTGCTCGAACTCGTAATCATAACCGCACAATCAAAATAAATGGCGTGACATGCCACAAGTGCTGCTATCGTGGGAAGGGAGCTTGCTTTAATTGTGGAAAAGTCGGACATAGAGTCAAGGAGTGCCCAGAGCCGCTAAAGAAGGGTTTTACTAGAAACCTAGTGATAGAAGATAAAATGAAACCGTCGGGGCAAGGAAGGATTTTTGCAATGACAGTAAGGGATGCCAAGGCAACAAACGACGTGGTGGCAGGTACTGTCCTACTCTGCTCACGAA
This sequence comes from Codonopsis lanceolata, assembly GCA_013146195.2. Classification (NCBI taxonomy): domain Eukaryota; kingdom Viridiplantae; phylum Streptophyta; class Magnoliopsida; order Asterales; family Campanulaceae; genus Codonopsis; species Codonopsis lanceolata. The sequence goes on along the minus strand of CM028380.1, from coordinate 108,704,608 downwards.
ATGTTTATACATTGATCGACCCTGGTGCCACGCATTCAGTTTTATGCACATCACTTGCACGTCGTATGAAACTCACACCCCAGAAATTAGACATTGGATTAGTAATTGATACCCCAACTAAGGAGTCTATTCCAGTAAATTCGGTGTTTAGAAGCTGCTCCTTGAAGATAGGAGATAGAGAAATGCCCATCGATTTCATTCCTTTAGACATTCAAGATTTTGATGTAATCTTGGGCATGGATTGGTTAGCTGCTTGCGTTCCATGCGAAGGTTGATTGTTTTGAGAAGGAAGTGGTATTCGTGTACCGTGAACCGAGTTTCGCTTTTAAGGGGTCAAGGCCGACTATATTGTCAGGTTTAATTTCTTCCTTAAGGGCTAGGCGATTACTAAGGAAAGGTTGCCAAGGATACTTAGCCTCTATCATCGACACCCGTAAATCCGACGCTAACATAGAATCGCTCCCAGTAGTAAAAGAATTTGAAGACGTGTTTCCTGAAGATCTTCCTGGACTACCACCAGAGCGTGAGGTAGAGTTCGGAATTGATCTAATACCCGGGACGACGCCCATTTCTAAAGCACCATATAGAATGGCACCGGCTGAACTCAAAGAACTTAAGGAACAATTGCAGGAATTATTGGAAAAGGAATTGATTAGACCAAGTGTCTCGCCTTGGGGTGCTCCAGTATTGTTTGTAAAGAAGAAGGATGGGTCTATGAGGTTGTGTATAGACTATCGAGAATTGAATCGAGCCACTATTAAAAATAGGTATCCATTACCTAGGATTGATGATTTGTTCGATCAACTGCAAGGTGCATGCTATTTCTCAAAGATCGACCTTCGGTCAGGATATCACCAGTTAAAGGTTAGGAAGGAAGATGTTTCAAAAACTGCCTTTAGAACCAGATATGGACATTACGAGTTTTTGGTGATGCCGTTTGGGTTGACGAACGCCTCAGCCGCGTTCATGGACTTGATGAATAGGGTATTTAAGAAATTCCTCGATCGATGTGTGATTGTTTTCATTGATGATATCTTGGTCTACTCTAAGACACATGAAGAACATGAACAACACTTAAAAGCGGTGTTGCAAATCTTGAGGGAAGAAAAGCTTTATGCCAAATTCAAGAAGTGCGAGTTTTGGCTAGACAAGGTGACTTTCTTAGGGCATGTGGTATCCAAGGATGGAATCTCAGTGGACCCTGCCAAGATCGAGGCCATCGTAAATTGGGAAAGACCGACAACCGTCACAGAAGTTCGAAGCTTTCTGGGGTTAGCTGGATATTATCGTCGCTTCGTAGAAGGATTCTCAAAAATTTCCGGGCCTTTAACTAGGCTAACTCAGAAGAATAGAAAGTTTATATGGGCGGATGATTGCGAGACGAGTTTTCAGGAATTAAAGAAGCGGCTCGTGTCAGCCCCAATCCTTACCTTACCATCCGGAGTTGGGAAATTTGTGATCTATAGCGACGCATCGCTAAAAGGGTTGGGATGTGTGTTGATGCAAAATGATAGAGTGATCGCGTACGCATCTCGACAATTGAAGAATTATGAAAAGAACTACCCCACCCATGATTTGGAGCTAGCAGCAGTGGTCTTTGCCCTGAAAATTTGGAGGCATTATTTGTACGGGGAAACATGCGAAATCTACACAGACCATAAAAGTCTTAAATATATTTTCACCCAAAAGGAGCTAAACATGAGGCAGAGAAGGTGGCTTGAATTACTAAAGGATTACGATTGCACCATTTTGTACCATCCTGGTAAGGCTAATGTGGTTGCCGACGCTTTGAGTCGTAAAGGAAACTTAGCAATGTTGATCACCAAGGAAAAGAGAATTTTAAACGACCTGGAGTCCTTAGGTATTGAAATCAGAACTCCGGGTAGCAGCGGACTATTAGCATCATTGAGTGTTCAACCGTCATTGTTGGAAAAGATTAAGGTAGCCCAAACTGTAGATCCTGATTTAGTGAAAATTTCTGGAGACCTGGGAAAGGAGGGCCAGACCAATTTTCGGGTCAGTAGTGATGGTGTCTTACGCTTTGGATCTCGAATCTGTGTTCCATCGGATCCGGAATTAAAAAGACAAATTTTGGAAGAAGCACATAACTCGAGATTTGCGGTTCACCCTGGCAGCACAAAAATGTATCGAGACGTACGTGATACTTTCTGGTGGGGAAACATGAAAAGGGAGATAGCATAATTCGTCTCTAGATGTCTCGTGTGTCAGCAAGTGAAGACAGAGCATCAGAAGCCTGGTGGTCTAGTACAATCCTTACCCATACCAGAATGGAAGTGGGAACATATAACCATGGATTTCGTGGTAGGATTACCCAGGACTTTGAAGGGTCATAATGCAATTTGGGTTATTGTGGATCGATTGACCAAATCTGCGCACTTTTTAGCATTCAAAATTAACGATTCATTGGAGAAGTTAGCGAAATTGTATGTGGATGAAATTGTTCGACTACATGGAGTACCGGTCTCGATAGTATCAGATCGCGACGCTAGATTTACTTCAAAGTTTTGGGGCAGTTTACAAAAGGCTTTAGGGACCAGCCTAAGCATGAGTACGACATTTCACCCTCAAACTGATGGTCAGTCAGAACGGACTATATAGACGTTGGAAGATATGCTTCGAACTTGTGTCTTGGATCTGCAAGGCAACTGGGATGATCACCTGCCCCTGGTAGAGTTTACATACAACAACAGTTTTCATGCAAGTATTGGGATGACACCCTACGAGGCGTTGTACGGGCGGAAATGCAGGTCACCTACGTGTTGGAACGAAGTAGGTGAAAGACAACTCTTAGGACCAGAACTAGTGCAGGTCACCTCAGAGAAGGTACAGCTTATCAAGCAAAGACTTCTGACGGCACAAAGTAGACAAAAGTCGTGACCGCCGACTCGAATTTGGAGTAGGAGATCATGTGTTTCTCAAGATATCACCTACAAAGGGGGTTATGAGATTTGGGATTCGTGGTAAACTTAGTCCAAGGTTCGTCGGACCCTTTGAGATACTTGCGCGAGTAGGAGAGGTTGCATACCGGCTTGCTTTACTGCCTACACTTTCTGGAGTTCATAATGTATTCCATATATCTATGCTAAGGAAGTACGTACCGGACCCAAGCCATGTGATCGAGAGTGCACCATTACGACTTCGAGAAGATTTGAGTTATGACGAACAACCTGTGCGGATCGTGGACCGAAAGGATCAAGAATTACGAAAACGAACCATTCCGTATGTCAAGATTCAGTGGAGCAACCATACTGAGCGAGAAGCCACTTGGGAGCTCGAAGAAGAAATAAGGGAAAAGCATCCCGAACTTTTTTGATCAGGTATGTCAAGTTTAGAGGACTAAACTTCTTTTAAGGGGGTTAGAGTGTAATATATCCAAAACTTCTAAAATAAAATAAAATTTTGTTATTATTTAGTTAGATTTTATTTACTAAACATTTGTGCTTGCTTAAAAAATTATTAGGGCCTAGTACACTTGAAATTGTGTGGGCTTGGTGTACATTATTAGTGGGCTTAGTATACCCTATTAATTTATTTAGAATGTTGGCCCAACCCATTAGAATTCCTTAATATTAATAATTATAATAATAGTAAAAAATAATAACAAAATAAAGAAAGGAAAGATAGAGGATTCACTGTTTCTAAATGGAATGGGGGAAAGAGTTCATTTAAACGAAAGCTTCCAGCCGAACTCGGGAAGAGAGAAAGAGTTAAACGATTTTCGGCAGATTCAATGGAGGGGAAGATCGACCGATCTTGTGAAGGGTATAAAAAGGGGGCGGAATTCTTGAGTCTTCATCAGAAATTGGAGATCGTGAGTGAACAGAGAGATCTAGAGAAAGAAGGGAAGCACGAAGAAAGAAGGAGTGTTCTTAGGGGCTGGTGTAAATCAAAGTCTTTTGAGGTAATGTCTAAACTTCCCCTGTTCTAATTCATAGCAGTTAGACTTTTCTATTAAAACAAATAACTTAGATCCTCGGATAGAAGATTATGAGAGGAACTGAAAATTTAAGTTGTGAATGGAAAACTAGGATTTATGAAAGGTATCCATGGGATCAATTGGGTGGGAGAGTGTAGTGGTTAAGAAGAAATAATTAAATCAGTCAGAAAAAGGTAAGAAAATATGTTCCTCTGTTTTTTTTTTTGGTTTAATGTTTCCCTTTTGGCAATTTAAAACAAGGTATGTATTGTGAAGAATGGAAGAACTACCAAGAAAAAAATGAGAGAAATGTTAAAAGATGTGGGTTGTGGATTTAAGCTTTCTGCTGTGAATAAGATGGTGTAATGCCGAGAAAGAACCAAAGGATTAGTCTAATAGGATCCATGTTGCCTGTATAATCTGTAGAAGGAGTTTGAAAATAAAGGTTAGTGGAAAGTAGTAGAAAAAAATTGCAAGGAAGATAAGTACTTGGGAGTTGAGTTTAGTTAACTTCCGAAATTTTTTTACAAAAGAAGGAGATGTACAGGAAGCAAAGTGATGTACAAGAAACAAAGTGCTGGAAAGTAGTAGAAAAAAATTGCAAGGAAGGTAAGTACTGGGAGTGGAGTTTAGTTAACTTCCGAAATTTTTACAAAAGAAGGAGATGTACAGAAAGCAGCCACTTTTTGGCATTAAGGAATAGTTTTCAAACACAACAGTAGATTAATATGTGCATTATAATAGTGTATTCTAAAATAACACTATAAAAACTATTTTTTTCTAAGAATAATTTTAGTAATCAGTAGCTTCTAAATTAGTTTAGATTGGCTAAATTGTTGCAAAATAAATATTTTAGTAATTTGATTTATGCCTTGAATTTTAGATTTGGACAAGAAGAGTAGCCTTTAGTTGCGATTCGGTGGACCTAGAATTTGTGGGCGTGTTATTCAGGTAAGAGATTATACATCTTTTAGATATTTGAATTCTTTATTCCAAATTGATAGGCTTCCGCTAAATTTTTGACATTTACCGTTCTTTGAAATGTGTACCAACTTTGAGTTGAAATTTGAATTTGAACTCCGTCGTACCCGTTCTTTTGTTATTCATAATTGTAAATCTCATTACATATATCTCACTAATATTTAAATTTTCAGTGAGATATTTTTGTGAAACCAAATTTTCGTTGGAATATTATTTTTGAAATCTTACTATGATCACTAAGTTGAACAACCGGCTACAAGGATAAAGTAGCATTTTGAATTTGATATTTGATTGTGAATTATGCCACCTGGCCCGTGGCTTGGTTATCCGGATATACCATTATGAACTGTTACTATTTGTACATTGTGAATCCTTGTTTAAAAGAGGTCTTGTGACCGCTTATGTGATCATGGTATCCGCGGGTTGGTCGTCGTCTCCAACTGGTATGAGACAGTTGGCGACGATTAGATCTCTCGCAAATACCTTTGTATCTCTATCTTTTACATCGAATTCTTTATGAAATATGAAATTTATCATCTCATTGCGCTATTCCCGATTATGAACCATTTGAATATTAATCTTTTTGAATGCTTTATTGTTAATAAACCATTCCCTAGATTTCGGAGGGGCTGTATATGATCTTACTGGGCATTGTCCGCTCATTCCTTCCAAATCTTTTTCCTTCCAGGTTTTAAGTAAGTTGGATACCATCAAGGACGACCTGGAGATTTTTTTTTATTCGAATTAGTTCGTTTTACATTTTTTGGACAAGAATTTGGTTTAGTCGTTTTGGGACTACAGAATTGTTTAAATTATACTTTCGAAATGTAATAAGTACTCTATGACTTTCTTTTATTACTAGTCCTTAAGAGATGATTTCGGAATTATTATTTGTAATAGTGATGCGCCCAAGATTTTGGGATTATAAATTTGGTTGGAAATTTTGGGGTTTGGCCAATTTAAATATTGGTGTTACAGCTTGTTTCTATCTTTCAAAAAACATTTAAATATTTACTTTTTTCAAACTTTAATTATGACTACATTGCACAAGAACTTTAAAAGAAAACTACAAATTATTCTAATATTTACAATATAATTAATTAATTTTATGTATAAGTCAAATATGACGATTATTCGTTAACGGAGGGAGTATAAAACTTTGGAAATTTCTTTATTTTACCCTTGAAAATGATCACATCCAGATTAGCTACTTTTCTAACATGAACTTATCTAATGTCATCCACCTCAAAGAACCTACTTTTTTAATGTGTACTTATCTAATCTCATCAACTACAAGGATCAACAAAGTACGAGAATTACCTTCTTTCACCACTCAACTGAAAAGTATCGGTACATACGGGCAAATGGTAGAAAAATCTAGAGTATATGGATGAATTGTGCACTTGAAAAAAAATAGACCCCTATGTAGTTATGTGAGTGAACCCACATCTCTCGTATGTACATTGTTAGTAATCTACCATAATCATTTGTCGCGTCACATGTTTTGCATGTGCTTAGCATTTAATCCAGTATGAGTCACTCTCAAGTTTCTAATAATGACAGTTGTCCCTCATCTATTTAAATGGTCTCTAGCGATTATACTTTTATTCGTCGTTCTTTACATATACAACCCTCTTTAGGGTTATAACTCATGTGAGCCGCCGCCACACCTTCAAAATAGCCTATTCTTAAGTTTTCCATCGCCAACACCTCGATGGTTAGTCAATTCCCTCTTTTTCACACTCTCCCTCCCTTTCTATCATGCTCATTTTAGTTTCCATTCTTTTAGCTATTCTTATTAAAAGTTTAGATACAAGATGTTCTTAGTTCTATTTCATGAAATCAACTTATTGTAAATTATTTATTTGGATTTTAGATTAATAACAAGCATCATTTCATTTTTTTTCCCGATAATCTATATCTATTCTATACCAATTTAGATGACACCTCCATTTAATTTCGACCACATATATGTATCCAGCTTAAAAGTATGAATGAAGTTGATAAATTTTGCAAACTCGTGTGATTGTGCGCTTGATAATCTGGAAAAAAAGACCAAACACAGTTGATTGATAAAACACATACAAAAAACAAATGTTTGATGACATTTAGTGAAACTATGCTTGCTTAGAGGAGAACTTACTGTAACAAGGTATAAATTTATAATAATTATGCTACAATACTAATAAGCTTGATTTGATTTCAGAAGATCTAGATTTTCCCACCAAACATATGCTAGATATCTATAGATCTATGTAGATACGAACTAGATTTCTTCTGTATGTGTATCGATTCTCTATGATAGTTTTGATTTAACATTTGGATTGACGTTTGACTAGATCAGCACTAGATCTGTTCTATGTAGATGTGTTTTAGATAAATATCATGTATGTTAATGAAGAGCTGGACATGTCATTTGTTCTAGATATGTAACAAGATCTAGACTCGCCTACAAGATATGTGCTAGATCTAATGTACATTTTTGTATGATGGTTTTGATTTTACTTTTAAATTAGCGTGACCACATCTACGCTAGATCTATGTCACTTGTGTTTCTCAATGCTTTCTGCCAATTGAAGAACTATAAATACATGAGGTTGGTGATAGCTTTTATTGGTGTTCCTTTTAGTTGTTTATTTTCGTGTTGGTCGAGAATCTTACTGCTTCAAATAGTTGGTTGTTGTCCCATGAAAATACAAGATTTTTGTCAAGTGCTTTCAAAACAAGTTTAATGTATTAAGAATATAAACTATTATTTAGTAAAGAACACTTGACTATGCCCATCGATGATTAAGTTGAAACCATTTTGACTTTTGAGGCAGCTTTTAGAAAATGTAATATAACCAATTTTTTAGTTTTATTTTTGCAAATATATCCTTAGTTTCTTTCCACTTTACTTTTTCATTCGTCCATCAAACCCTCCACCCCTGCCCACAACTAGCTCCCCTATTTACTTTACCTCTTAATCCCTATATATTTTGCATCAACTACAAATTTCTTCTTAAGAGGGAGTCTCAATTTTTATAAATCCGTTAATAAGCATAATGCTCATAATTCTTATAAAATATAACATGCTTGGATATCTAATTAAATAGATTAAATATAGATTAAAATATCAAATGGAATTAGTAGACATTGCAATTTATTATGAAGTTTGTACTACTTTCATTGATAACCAGTACATTTTTTGTTTATCTTAATTGCAAGAATAATTCTCTAGTATCCAATAAAATATAGTATGCTTGCATCTACTTACTCAAAAGTAATGATAATTCTCTAATTTCTTCTTAGATTGATAACCAATCCATTTTTGTGTATCCTAATTGTATTTTAAGCTAAAACAGACTATACCTTGGGGATTCATGTTTGTTAACACCACTACGAAGGATATAAAAGCAACATTCATGTGGAGAAGATTTTTCCGAGTGATTGAATTATCACTTTTAAGAATGGTATGAATCTAACACTAACACTAAAATAATTGTCCTACGATTTTGTGGTTTTTTAGTTGTAATATTTCATTTTTTTGTGTTAGATTATTGTATCTACTAACAATGAGGATCACATGAAGAAAAGTATATGGTCGTTGTTCATGACATTTCAATGGTGGTATGTTTTCTAAATCTTGAGAAAGTTATCTATAACTATTGTTTTATTTAAGGTTGATCATATCTTAGGGTCGATAATATTTTATGTGTACTAAATAGCCACATATAAGTTCATTCCCTTTTAATTTGGTTTCAAGAGCCAAGAGTAGGTTCCAGATGTAAACTTATTTTGAGGAGACATCTTGCAATTTGTTTAGTGTGCTCACTTGCCATGCCAACTTGTTGTGTTTATCTCTCTTGTAGGCATTTTTCAAAACGACATCATTTTTTTGATATGATATCCAATATATCTGGAATGAGTTATGTTGTCGTGACTCAATTAATGTTCTTAGGTTTCGTTTGGTAGCTAGGATTAAGACCATATATGATTAATCAGCCGAGTTGTTTCATGTTTATGTTTACGCAATAAGTGGTCTCGAACTAATAACACGAGTTACCCAGATAAAGTTATTATATATCCCCTCACTATTAATACCAATGGGGAGGGTGATATTATTAGTGCCCTTACTAAGTAAAATTGGGATTAACATTTTGAATCTCAAAACTACCCCCGATATACGAGTAGTGATTAATAACGGATTAATAACGAGGACACTAATAACGAGAGCACTACTGAGATTAATAATATTGTTTATTCATATTCAACTACCAAACAAACCCTTAATTGTTGACAAAGAATATTGTTTTTGTCATTCAAATAGTTATTATTCCATTTGTTTCAATGAAATGAAACAACTAATTTTTGTTAGTTTTTCTCGAGTGTATAAAACATTTTTCAACAAGTATTGATATATTTGAAGCTTGATTATGGACATCTGAAGCAAATAATTATGATTTAACTGTTAATTTACATAAATCCTAATAACTTTATGGAATAATTTTAGGAAGAGGTTGTTTCCACTACAATTTTTGTTTATCTACTACATCATTAATTATTGCATCAAATAAATACATGTTTGGACAAAATTACACCTTAAGTACTTGCCCATTTTAAGTTGATTAATAAAGTTACTTTCCTAATTACCTTTTAACATTATTTTTTTGTTCAAACATTTATGAATAACATATCTATTTTATTATTATTATTACTTTTTGTAATGAGTTTATTAATTAATCTTATGGCTAAAGTTATATTGTATAATAAAAAAACCGTAAGGACATTTTATCTACCAAACTTTGAATAAATATATGTTCAATGGTTATGGAAAAAATTAAATATGAAATTTATCTACCAAACTTTGAGTAAAAAAACAATTGAATAGTAAAATCATAATATGAAATAGTATCATAATATTTAAATATTTTGTCTACCTTTATAATTGATTCGGAAATTTAATTCGTGAATTGATTGAAACCAATATTCATTTTAATACCTACCATAATAATTGAATTAATATTTTAAAATAATATTTTTAAAACTAATTTAGAATATTAGTTTTTGATAATAAAATATCCAATATAATCTAAAATTTTGGTAGAAAATGTATTAATCATATTATTTTTATGTTAATGGAATATGAAACGTGAGTGATTAGACAAATTGATTAAACATATTTATTACGAAAAAAATAAGTACCTTGTTTGTTGAAAATTAAAATGTTAAGAATATAAATAGAATAATTATGTTGTCCATTGATGTTTGATCAAAAAAATAATGTTAGAAGGTAATTAAGAAAGTAACTTGATTAGTCCACTTAAAAATGAGTAGTTTTGTCAAAACATTTCCATATTTAATACAATAATTAAGGATGTAGTGGATAAAGAAAAATTATAGTGAAAATAACGTCTCCCTAATTTTATTTGTATTTGCAGCATCAAAACCTTAATTTATACAAAGTGCACATGTTTGAAATTTGAAAACAGATTATATTTGGTAAAATAATTTGAAATCAGATTTTACTATAAAGATATTAAGTAATTGAATTACATTAATTTACATAACTAAAGTAGTTTCACAATTATTACAAAAACCAAATATTGTTAAGAATATTCTCTATTCAAGTAAGGTCGTAGAGCATCTTCAAACAATATTTGGTTTTTGTAGTAATTATAAACCTACTTTAGGTATGGAAATTATTGTAATCCAATTACTTATCATCTTTATCATAAAAATTGATTTCAAATTATTTTACCAAATATAATCTGTTTCAAATCTCAATCTTTTAATAACCTTATATATATAAGAAATGTTTCATCAATTATATCATCAATAAAAGGTTGACATTTACTACCCCGTCCCAAAATAAATGATGTTCTAGAAAAAAAATTGTCCCAAAATAAATGATGTAGTAGGATTGAAGAAAAAAATTGTTCGCATTTTGCCAAAATTACCCTTATTATATACGCTCTAATTAAAGATGTGTTGTTCAAACTTTAAGAAAAAGTAGGATGATTTAAAAATGGATGTTAAAAGGAAAGAGAAAAATAATTAATCATGCAACTCATCAATAATAATTACACTTAAATAAGGATAAATTCATCTTTTTATAAGTTTCCTTGAACTATGTAAAAATTTCTAAAACATCAGTTATTTTGGGACGGATGTAGTATTTATTAGTTGGATAATGAAATTAATTCATATCAATTGAGTACAAACTATTAATTTCATCATCCAACTAATCATAATTCTTACCATTTATTTATCTCTAATATTAAAGCTTTAGCATTAGAATCGTTAGATGATTAAGTTGGTGATGATTTGGAAAGTTCATTACTTTAAAAAAGTATTTTTGATCTAACAGTATAGAGATCTAAATAGATTTGATCAAACGGTACTAACACTAAAATTTGTAATAATACTACAAGCTCTAACTTGTAATATCATACCTCTTATTTTTTATCTAATAAAAAATATAAATAATAACAATCAATGATTAGTAAGAGAAAATAACAATCGAAAACTCTTTCATAATTATTACAAAGCCCAAATATTCTTAGAAGATGCTCTATTCAACTAAGGTCTTAGAGAATCTTCTAAGAATTGAAGAGAAGAGAACTCACTTTTGAAGATGAGAAAACCATTGAAGGAAGAAAAGTGAAAAGAAAAAATATATATTTAGAAATTTGAATAGGAGAGAACTCACTTTCCCACAATTTGAAGACAAAGAGAAAAGAGCAAGTCTCCTATAAAATGATCTTACGAATCTTAATTTGTAAGACGAGCCTCAATCTCTTACTATTCAACTCATTAATACAAGGTGGGTTGGATAAAGAATTTCATATTATAAAAGATATATTTAAAACCGTCTTAACTAAGTTTTTACCAATACAAAATTGCAAGTGTTTCCCTCTTTTCACACACGATAAATATTACACGGATTGATGATAAGTGGTCTAATAACAAGTTATTAAAATAGACAAGGTTCTAACGGATCGAGAGCTTATCTATAGAGCATCTTCAAACAATATTTGGTATTTGTAATAATTAGTAGTATTAAACTACTTTAGGTATGGAAATAAATGTAATCCAATTACTTAACATCTTTATAATAAAAATTTTGATTTCAAATTATTTAACCAAATACTCCCTCCGTTTCAAGCAAATAATCTCCGTTTGAAAGCCAATTTTTTAATAAAATGACATTTTTAGTAGCTCATTAATAATAAAATATCACTTTTATATCTTAATTTTTAAAACTAAATTCTTTAAGTGAAATATCCCAAATGAAATAACATTTCCAAAAATGGAAAAAGGAAATGATAAAGGTAATTTTTTTTGTTGAAATGCACTTTGTAGATCGAAGGCTTTACATCTAAATTTGTTGGAAATAAATGTATCTTTTTTTTTTTAAATGAATCAATAGTCTTTCATTCAAACGATTAACATGGATAAAAACGAAACAAATTAAATTTCAAATTAAAACGAAACGATTAACTCCTAGTTGCCACGGGCTGCAGGCTGAGATTGAATTTCTTCGCCAATGCCTGGTGCGGCATCACGATCAGCAACTGTGGGGGTAGCATTCTGATTCTCTGTTTCCGTTTGCTCCACCATCGCTTCACTCAACCAACAGCTGGGGGGTTAAGGAAATAACCTGGAGGCGGAGGTGGTGGTGGCGGTGGTATACCCTCCCCATACGGCCGATATGGATGAGTTCTCGTATGCCAGCACACCGCTTTCAGGTCTGGAAACACGAGCCCACATAAACCGCATTGGTACACTCGATCCTCGGTATTTGACGCAGTAGCAGTTGGACCAGAAGGAATTGGTATACCCCCAACAGCAAGATTATAAGCGTGCCATGCATCAACGTCCATATTGTAACTCTCGGTGTCGCTTTCCGGGACTGCGGCATCCCCATGATGACGTCTCTCTTCGGGGACGCTGTTAATGTCGTTGGTGCCGTTCCCGGTATTTGCTTCCATGCTTGTTCAGGTTCAATAATCTTGCTAGGGTGGGTATATATAATATATGAGAGATAATAGGGTGGGTATGATAGAGATTTAATTTAGTGTGAAATAAATGTATCCAATTACTTATCATCTTTATATAAAAAATCTGATTTCAAATTATTTAACCAAATACTCCCTCTTTTCGAGGCAAATAGTCCATTATTTCATTTCGTAATTAATGTTTCACTTAAAAAATCATTTTTAAAAAATTAAGGCATTAAAAGTGTCATATTATTAATTACGAGATACTAAAAATGTTTTTTCCTTAAAAAGTTTTGACTTTCAAACGATGACTTTTTACTTGAAATGGAAGGAATATAATATATTTTCAAATTTCAAACATGTATACTTTTCAAACTACAATATAACATTTCCAAAAATGGAAAAAAGAAATGATGAAGAGAAATAATTGTTGAAATGCAATTGTCTATTTAAATAAAGTTACTTTCCAAATTTCAACTGTTAGATCTCAATTTGTTGGATTAAGCCAAAAAAAAAAAAAGTTAGAAGATGCTCTATAGATAAGCTTTGGATCCATTAGAGAGCATTGCCTATTTAAATAAATTGTTATTAGGCATTTTATCATCAATTTGAGTATATTTTATGTGTTTGAAATTAAAGAGGGAAACACTCTGCAATTTTCTAATTGTCTTCAAATTGTGCTAAAGTGAGTTGTCTCCTCTTCAAATTTCTGTGATATGACTCCTTCTTCTTCTTCTCTTTCAAGTTTCTTCCTTCAATGGTTTTCAAATTTTCATTTAGAATAGAGTATAAATTGGTAGCCATTATAAATTTCGGATTTTTAATTCAAAATTATTTAATTATGTGATTCTTTCTTTGCTTGCTTGTCTTTTGTTTTGTAATAACTTTGACCTTTTTTGTAATGTTTGTCAATCTTTAGGCTTTCTTTTCATGGTTTCTTGTTAGCAAAACCCTTGATTTCTCCTAAAATGTTTAAACCAACATATATAAATGTGATCGAAAGGCTTTAGATTTCCGATTTGGTAGGAATTTGTTCATGGTGATCTTAATCCTTTAATTTTTTTTAGTCAAAAGAATTGGTCTCTCATTTGGGCCATGTTGAGCACTTTTTGGTGATTTTGGAGATAGAAATTAACTCCGTTTTTAGTCTACTACTCCATCCCAAAATAAATGATTTTTTTGAGATTTGCACATATATTAAGGAAGCTTATAAAAAGACTAATATTTTTTAAATTTTTTTAAAAATCTTTTAATATTCTCAATGCATTAAAGCATTGTCGATACAATATTTAATAAAAGAGTACTTAGTAAGCATAATTTTTGTTGGGACGGAGGGAGTACTTATTTTCATGAAATAATTATGATAAACAACTATTGTTGAGGTTGAACAGACTATATACATATTTCTCCTTTTTCAATTCCTGAACTTTCTATTTTAGTTTTAATCATAAGTATATATATCTCAAAGTTAATATTTTTATGATAGGAAAATCATTGTGTGTCGAGTTCAAACGAATATCATGAGTTCAAACTCAAATCCCAGCCCTCAAAAACTTGATGAGAACGATGATTATTCGTTATCTCATATATTCACAGAGGGATTACGCTATTGTTCTGAACACAAGCGTAATAACCGCCCAATGATGCCGCCGAATCAAGTTCTGGCAAGGTATAGTCTTTTTTGATTTTTTTTCATTATGATTGTAAACAAATAATTCATTTTCTCTACTTAGCTAATCTTTTTGTGGTGTCCTCATGATGGAAGGGTTGGAGAGGATGTAGGCCATACTAACGTCCAGCCTTTCAGACAATTTAGTTCCCTAACTTGTCTTCAATCATTTCGACAAGATGCACTTGTGGAAGGAGATTCAACTCATGACAAAGGTTAATATTTTTCTTTTTCTTTTAATTTCCTTAATTCTTAATTCATATATTCATCAAAGAACTAACTAACTCTTTGGTTACGACTATTTTATGATTTTTAGTTGGACGATCTGAGCCACCACAAACGGAATGGGAAACTCTAGAAAAGTTCATGAACCCTTCCTCAGCCAAGTTTCAGGTCTAAGTTGATTTTCCCTCAATTTCATTTTTAGACATGCTAGCATTTTATTCTAAATGCAAGTTGATCCTAAAATTCTCGTATGTTTTTACTATTACAGAAAACTGATACCGGCAAGAAAACGTTAGACATAATTGATCTAACGGAAGATGAAGATATAAGAGATACTACGAGGGGTCGTGGTTCAAGCTCATCAAGTTCCATGAAGATGAAACGAATATTGGAACGTTCCGCTAGGCCCCCTACTTTCCCTGCACTCTCTAGGTTTTCTCTCTCTCTCTCTCTCTCTCTCTCAATTTCCCCCAATCTCTTCATTAATTACATATAAGTTGATTCTTCATTGACAAACTCAAATTCTTTGCTAGATTTGCACCGAGAAGAAGAACCATGACTGAGATAGACCATCCAATCAAAGGTACTCACATATTTTTTGCATTTTAACTAGCTAGCCCCTTAAAAAAATTATCTCTCATTTCTTGACTTTTAAAATGCAGGTGCTGAGAAAGATCAAACCTAAGTGGTTAGAAGCTCAACTACGCAGACTCCAACAATTGGGGAGGAAGACTGGACAAAAGAAAAGATGGAGAAGATGAAGTTGCCATGAACTTCAACATTGATGAAGATGGAAAAGTGGTTAGAAGCTCAACTACGCAGGCAATGATGTATTGGTGGCAACTGATCGTAACGGCTTCAACTTCGATTTTTGAAAAATGTACAACTCTGAAGAAATTTTAGCTTGATTGCATTGTAGCTAATTATGTTTCATTTCACTAGCTAGGACCTTGTATAGATATTTAAAAGTTTTGATGTTGCAATATGGGATAGATTTTTCCCTAAAGTTATTAAGAATTATGGAAATATAGTTTGTTATTTAGAAAATCTTCCTATTGTACTTTTTTTTGAACAACATTGCCACAGTACTTTCAAGTTTAGTTACATTTTTGCCATTTTGCATATCTTTAGTCAAAATCCTAACAAAAATCATAACGTGACGTTTTAACATGCCACCTGGCATGATGATGTGTAAAATTAGGGGTCAAAGTTTAATTCTCACTTTCTATCAAAAACGCTTACACTTTCTACCCCATTTCAGTATTGTTGTAGTTACTAGCAAGTAATACAAGCGAAAATAAAAAGTACTAATAATGGTGTACGGAAAGCAAAGTGTCAATTTCAAAAGAATTAAATTTTCATCTCACCGTATAGAATTTTTTTTTATACAAGCGACCTTTGGATTATGACATGTGACTAACTAAAATCTAAAAATAAAATAAAATAGACAAACAATTCGATTGACATGTGTCATGTTCAGAGGGTTGTTTGTGTAAAAAATTTCTAAACGGTCGGTAGAAGAAAAGTTTACTCATCGATCAGGTGACTTGTAAATAATCAGAGATGGTCAGTTTTGTCATTTCCCCTAATTTACTTTCTACGGCAGTACTTGAAGGGGGAGCCATAATCGGAACATCTCTAATCTTCTCTCTCTTGGCTCTCCTGAAACATTGAGGCAGCGGCTATTTTGATTATGGTTTCAATTTGGATTGAAGGCTATTTTATACGATTATATATACTCCATTATTTATTTTAGAACGAGTGAGTGAGTTCTTCCATTTATTGAATTGAATATGATCTATTCTTGTTATTACAGTTGATATTTTATTTTTCTTTTACTGTTTTGGAGTTGGTTGTTCCAATGTTTAAATTTAAAATAACATATTTCTTATACTTGTTTGGTCTCAATAATAAACTAAACGTGTACCGACATATATCTTTATTTATTTGAATTTCTTAATTTTTGGTAGTTTGGTGTGACCATCTGCTTGAGTGTTATGTCTGCAATGGCTTCTGTTACTGAACCATGTTACACCCATCAAGCTTGATATAAACCATTTTTGCAGCTTTCACAACAACCTGCATTACAAAACAAGAATAGCGCTCAAATTGACAGTGAGCATACTGAGATAACATATAGGTGGAGTCGGGGGCATTGGTGGTGGGCGAGCATATCGTACTTAGAAGTTGAAACTAGAAACTACCAGAGCGAGCAAAAATTAAGGTTCATTTGTAAACTTGAAGTGGACCTCATTTAGTCAGACCTTTAACTTCAACAAAGATTGCCCTATCAGAGTCCTTTCTGTGGAACACTGCTTTTGCCTTTTTCTTGCCTTTAGGCCTTGAAATGGCTTTTCCATCACTTGATTTAGGCTTTGAGGGAGCTCCATGTTCATGTTCTGTTGCAGGAACTTCAGTATCAACCTGATTATTCATATCAACATCAAGGTCTCCATCTTCAACTTCATCATCATCCCAACCTTCTTTTGCATGTTCAGCTGATGACTTTTGTTCCTCGTCAGAACCATCCTCATAGTCTATTGCATCTGAAGGTTGTTGTATCCTTTTATGATACCCCGAACCAAGATCCTCAATCCTTTCATCCTCATCTTCATCATCATTTTCTTCGCCGTGCGATTTGCTGGTGGAAGCACCCTCCCCATCTTTATCCTTTGAGGACATCGGTCTCAAATCTAAGGTGAAATTCTTGATTCCACTAATTTAGGACAGCAAAACCAGGTGGCTCTCTATTGTATCCTCCAACTGCCTCAAAAAAGTGAAATTCTAGAGTATCCCGACAGTCCCTCAATGATACATGATTAGGTTCTTTAAGTTTCACCATAAGCTTATACATGCTGCAGATTTCGTTCCTATAAACGGAAAGCGGTAGAAGACGGACTTCTATACTCTCCATTAGTTCTGCAAGAGAGAGCCTCATAAAATTTTCCACCAAGGCCTCGGCATCTTTTCTGCATGAACAAAATATTTTATAAACATTAGCATTAAATGTCTACTGATTTGCAAAATGCACACCAACAACAAAGAAAACAACAAATGAACGAATATATCATAATAATACATACATCTTCCAATCAAAATAATATATGCAATGTTCTCTTAGCAGCAAAGAAGGATAACCATTTCTGCTCAAATATTATTTCCAATGCATAGAACGCAGCATGATAAATTGCAGCAGGAAACTCACCTGACTTCCCCTCGTTCAAGGGGCATGTTACAATAAGAGTCTTAATTTCAGCTGCAGCAGTCATCAAGATCTCCTGTAGGCGAGGAATACCAAGCGTAACATTCATTTCCCCACGGCCAGCTAGATGGAAAGTGTTTAGCCTGAGATGAAAGAAAAATAAGTCCAAATTGTCCTAAGAAATTTTAAATGCATGTAACTAACAAATATAATGTGCATTATGCTACACACACACACGCAAACAGAGATAAAAAGTAAAAACATAAAGCAGATCTGCTCGTTCAAAACTGGTCCTGAGAGATTTTATGCGCATAAACTAACAGAAATATGCACTCTAGCTACACAAAAACACATGGCAGAATAAAAAACACAAAGCAAATCTGCTATTGCAAAGTCAAACAACCAGAGGGCCTATAGATTTATAGGGAATAGCAAAGAGATCGCTCACGTCAAGGGAATGATATATTTAGATAGAAAGTAGATCTGCTCATTTTGGAAACTTTAGCTTTAATGTGCATTATGCAACGTGTACTTGCTTTTGTGCACACCATGGTCTCCCTTTACACTATAATTGACGGACAATTGTATACTATAGAAACAAAGGACATTTTGTGGAGGATATGAGTAGGGGTGGCAATTGGGTGTTAATGGATAGCTAGTCTATTATCCATTCACATAATGGATAATGGATCATAGCCTAACCCAAAGCTATCCATTAACACCCAATTGCCACCCCTAGATATGAGCAGTCTGCACTCCCAAGCGGCCACTTTGAATAATCATTGTTTCAATTGAAACATTTTTGCTGCTATCTTTGGTAAGTTCGATAGCTGGCTATCCCATAGTTAAAGAAGACAGTGGAAACTTCAACCAAATGTTACAGGACCCACGTGGGACGTTACTAATCTTTAGTCAACTGATAACTATCCATGACTTGTATGTCCTTATGAACTAAACTATTTATGTATAACGTTGACAAGTTTGATGGTCAAAATATACACAACATACCAAAAGAAAACATAATGACTCCCTCATAATCAACAATCACGAGTAGACAACTATCTAGAAAATGCTTAATTTTAGGCACTTAACTATTTATAAGAAGATAATCTATACACCTTATTCAACCATGTTCTGCTTTTTCACAAAAAAATTTATTGAAGCTGCAACAAAGATAAAAAGATCGTAAACCGAGCATTTAATAATAAGTTTTTTACTATAAAGATAGCCTGTCACTCTCTGGGAAATCCAGTCAAAGTGAGCCTCAAAACATTCACCGGGCTGTTCTTCTTTATACTTGTCAAAATTGAAATGTTTCTCCAGTCATCTATGCATACTATGTTTGTATCACCTAGGCCGATTTTTCATACTGAGAGGATAGAAAAACGGTATTACACCACCACATTTTATTTTATTTTGCATAAAATAATTGCAATTCCACATTGGAAGAAGAAACTTGATAACAAACCACTGATTGGTTCTTCACTGTCCAGACTGACTGTGAAGAGTCTCCAGAATTCCAACATTGTAGCACTTAACTCGATCCCTCCCCCCCTACCTTTAACAGATACGTTTGTACTTTTTCAGGAGTTTATTCTCATAAGTTGCAACATATTAAGCCACTACCTCTTACCATATTCTTCTTTTTCTAATCCTAAACATAATGTTTTTAAGACATTTGATCCTATCAGTTAATGATGATTGTTGTTTAGATGGTTGTGAATTGCATCCACTATGACTTTTAGGAAAAGTGATATCCAGTAAGTGCATGGAATGAAAAAAAGGAAGATAAAGGTGGTGGGTCCAAGTTAAGTTTAAATCTCAATTTGGTCACCCTACTTTCAGCCAAAATTCATTAAGCTCACTCTACTTTTTTTTCCTCAATTTAATCACTCTACTTGGACATAAATATCAAGTTCATCACTCCATCCAATTTTCTTGTTGAAAACTTTAAAAAATTTCTGAAAATCCAAAAATACCATTACTAATATTTTCAATGAAACTTGAGCATCTCCTTCAACATTAGAGCAATTTATTAATGGAAAAGACAAATTCCAAATACCCCAAATTAAAAACCAAAACCTTGTCGCTCAACTCCCATTCTTCGGCCGGCGGTACGCTAGCCTTGCAGGCTCAGAGCTCGCTCAAGAATCAAGATCAGTCTCACGATTTCACGAACCAGTAACCATGGTCAGTTTCTCTGGCTTTCTCTCTCGCTTTTCTTCAGTTTGTGACGTTGTATGATTGAGTCGACTGTCGACGTCACCACTCACCCCAAACATACCGATTCTAATTTGGTAGCAGGTCACAGATGAGGTCATTTCCTTGAGCCAAAGTAAGAGAAATCCAATTTTATAGTAGACCAGGGGAACACTCTCTAATGGGCTTGGTTTTCCGGATGCAATTCCAACGAATTGAAGTTTTCTTTCTCTTTTGCTTTCTAAACTTGTTCCTTTAAAAAAAATGTTCTCTGCTTAGTTTCAGTTAATTTTCGTGTTCTAGTTTCAGAATTTCAGTTGCTTTCTACACTTGTAATTTATTATTATTATTATTTTAAATGTATTGTATCCTGTCATTGGGAAAAAAACTTGCTATTTTGTCCAGTGTCCAGTATGTATTACTTGAAGGATTTTGTGCAGTATATCATTGGAACTCGGTGTTCAGATCAATCGAAACATTTGACATCGTCTTCGCTGCTGTTGACGGTGTTCAGATCAATCATCCCACACCCCATCTCAAAACCCTAGAATACACAATTAAACAATCGAAAAGGAACATCAATTCAGCTCGACGCTCAAAAAGAACAGGTCTTCGCGGACTCTGTCAACGTAGGCGGTGTCTTTAGCTGGTGATGGGATCAATCAAAACATTGAGAGAAAACCCCTTCGCTCTCTCTCTCTCTCTCTCTTTCTCTCTCTCTTAAGAATATTCTACTGATTCGGGACATGGTTTGTCCAAACCCATATGGGGATGGATCCGGTTGGACTGGTATGCCTGGAGGGTGAATTGGAGCGGGATCTCGGTCGGTTTGCTGCTGATGATAAGCATTTGGGTTTATTTTTTATTTTTTAGTTTGAACCCTCAACTTTTAACATTGAGAGTAAAACCCTTCAACTTAATAAGGGCATTTTGGTCTTTTCAAAGATTTTCATCCAACATAACGGGCAGATTTGACTCGAGTGACCTTATTGAATGTCCAAGTCAAGTAGAGTGATTGAATTGAAGAAAAAAAAAGTACAGTGAGCTTAATGAATTTTGATCGAAAGTAGGGTGATCAAATTGAGATTTAAACTTCCAAGTTATCATGGGAGGGTTTAAGATATTGTTGCCTCTGCCTCTGACCCAAAAACAACCTCTACCCACACATTGGCCCAAAAAGCTATTGAAAAAACCTTACCTGTGTTAGTCTTTTCTAGGTTGTTTTTTGGGTATTGTGTCATGACTCAAGTCCAAAGTGTAGTGTATCCCAAACCACTGGCTTAACATTGGGCCAGCCCATATCAGCTTCACGTGACCAAATGGTGCACAAGTCCAGGAGTGAAGAGAGAAACAATCACAAAGTTGTTGGTGACACTTTACAAGATGGCTTGAGTAGGAGCAACATCAACACCCAGTTCATCCTCATTGTATACAAACTAAAAAGTAGGAAACCCAAATCAGGTAGATAACTAAGCACTCCCAATGAAAAGGACTATTGTTAATAATTTATTTAAATTTCAAGGACCTGGCAATTTGTGCAGTTTTTCATGACTCCTACATTGTATGCAATTTCTTAGTTTCCAACCCTCCCCAAGTTCGCTTAATTTCATCATTTTCTATTTTTGGTCAAGCTCTCTCGGGCTACCACTTTAAACATTCTACTTTTTTATTCTCATTTATGTCTCCAACTTAATTTTTTCTTTCTAATTTGCAACAACTGCTCACATGTCGTGCTTTAATTCAACCATGTGGCATGACAGAGTTAGTGAACGTAGCATTTTTTGTTGAAAAAGAGATAAAAATCTTGGTAAGATCGATGATATAATAAATACAAAAAAGTAGGGTGGTTAAAGTGATATCTAAACCTAAGTATAATGTCGTTAGGCGTAAAAAAATAACACACCCTATATTTGGGTCAAAACTCACAATGCCAATAAGGTTTTATTTTTTTATTTTTGAAATATATTCAACTAGACCCTAAATCTTAATAGTATCATTGTTTTTAGATGGAGTCAGGAGGCTTCCAGAAGTTATTTACCTGCATAAAAACTAGCATTGGTATCAAAGTCCGTCTCATATGTTTTCGACCTAACCTCGATCCATCCTCCCGTGCCGAACAACAACCTTGTAAAACTAACCTAGCTATCTTGTGAAACTGATCTTCCATAGCCTTACCATAGATATATAATGCAATGATTTAGTTTGAATGAAACCAAGCAAATCATAAATCCGTAGAGAATGCAAAGATTTATTGATGTGGCAAAATCCTCAACTTGGGCCGTCTATGCTTTGGGTAGGATATCTAGGCTTGAATCTGCTTCCTTGAACGTGGCTGAGAACAGAGAAAACCTGAGTGGAAGTGCAAGGCAGGGCCTCGCGAAACCCCTCCGGCGTGAGAGTAAGTATCAAATGCAGGTATGACAGTAATTCGATAGAATGCCAAGGCTCAAGAAAGTGTGTGTGAGTGTATGCGTACCTTGTGTGGCTTGTGGAGGAGTATTTATAGGCCCCATTGTGGTTGAATCCGGGTAGGATTCGGTTTCCTTAGTTATCTTGTTCAACAAGGAGAGAATCCCTTGATTTTAGGCATGATACGCGGTTGACCGCGAGATAGCAGGAACATATAAGGCAAGTGTCCCGCCCACATATGGTAACCTTTGACTATGTCCTGAAGAACAAGCTTCTGGTGTTTCCTGCTCGATTTGACCCGAGCGGGCAGGGCTCTGCCCGCCTATTTGATAGATGTTGATTTAAAGCGAACATAGATCCCGGGCATGGCCCCTGGTCGGACAGGCAAGGCCTATGCCCGGCCAGGTTTGGATGGGAGTTACACTGCTCGCTGCTTGATGTTTCCATTACTTTGCTCGGTAGGCCTGTGGGCCCCATATGGATTGTGCTCGTGAGTGGCACATGAGGATAGCTCGTGCCTTGCTCGTGACCGGGTTTGGGCCGGGCATATCAGTGGCCCCTAGCTCTTTGACTGGCGAGTATTCATGCTCGGGGCAGGGAGCGATCAGGATGTTGTGACGCTGCCCGAAGTTCGGGCTCAAACACTTGTGAAAATTTTGGAGAACAATGATTGGGCTGAGCGTAGTTGAGGATCGTTCTAGAACTTTCTCTTGGCAACCAGTTGGAGGGTATCAGAGAAGCCTTCCACTGAGAGGGTCTCCAGGAGAGTGAGGTGGGGCGCGTGAGCTGCCAAAAAGGTGAATGAAGAGATGGTGGCACGATTCTCGGGGTGGCGCATTAAATACGCGTGTGGGCAGGCGGCAGTGAGCCGTCCCTTCAGATTCTGTCTTCGGCGCCCCCAAAACTCCCTAGAATCTCGCTATAAAAAGCCGAAAGTTTCTCCCGTTTGAACTTTACGGTTCCTGAAGTTTCTAGAGAGAGAGAAGAGAAAGAAGCTCTATAAATTCTTGCCGCCGGCTCCCTGAAACGTTCCAGCCACCGGTGTCATTGCTGTTGTTTCTCTATCCAGACCGTGATTTCCAGAAGTAGACCCCCTCCAGAATCTTAACAGTAAGTTTCTTCACTTCTCATTTCATGGTTACTTTGTTCATTTCTCTGTTTTTCGCATTTCTGGGCAAAGTCTCCTTCCCCTTCTGAATCTTTTGGGTAGACTCAATGAAATTAGGAAAGACCATAGGTTGAGATCGAGGAGAATCACCCACTGTGTCCTGCCTGCTAGGTGGGCAGGGCCCTTGGATTTACCTAGACTTAGGGCTTTTTCTCCTTTTAGTGACTGTTCTATTTTACGGGCAGGATCTGACCATTGCTTTTCCTCGATCTCTGTGTAGATGTCTGACGGAGAGTATTCGGAGAACGACCGTGAGGAGTTTAGCTATGGCGGGCAAAATGACCCTTTAAGCAGCGAGAAGTCTCCTTCATTGGACGTTGCAGTTGAAGAAGGGGATGAGTCCGTTGCTGGAGAGGTCATGGTGGCACGAGTTCGCGTGCCCGTGATCGCGCTGACTGACTCTTCGGACGAGCAAAGTTTGTCCGATGGGGAGGTGGAACAGGGTCGGGTGGCCGCTGACGGGCAAGGCCCAGTACAGCTGCCCGAGCGTGTGGAACCTGTTGTCATGGAAAGGGCCGGCGAAGAGTTGTTGTTGGATGCCCGGGAGATTTTTGCGGTTAACGAACCTTGCCACTCAGGGGATGAGGATTCTGACAACGTTCCGATCGCCTAGAGGAGGAGGCGGGCTACCCGTACAGGAAACGAGGCTACTACCTCTGCGCCCACACCTGCCTGGATGTCTGATACCGATGAGACCCTTTATGCCGCTCATTGGGCTTCCCTAGATACTTCGGCTAAGCTTACCGCCTGGTTCACCTCGATGGGGATAAAGGCTCAAGATTATCGAGTAGAGAAGACCGCGTTGGTGGACGGCGAATATCCCCGCGAACAAGACGGAAAATTATTGTTCTTTGCCGACTTTTTCCGAGTAGGGCTGCGTCTACCTTTAGATCCTTTCGTCCTGTTGTTCCTCAAGGACTTTTGCCCGATGCCCAGCGACTGATGTTAAACACAGTCAGGGCCATAATGGCATATATTGTGGCGTGCCGTCTTCTGCGAGTAGAGCCTACACTCAAGATTTTCCGGCGTCTCTTCATTCTGAGCGTCGATGCTTATGGTCGAATAAATGCCCGGTCCAATTCCAGCTTTCTCAGGATTCTGTCCGACGTACCGGAGAAAGTTGAGGCTTGGGATAAGAGAGCCGTTATGATCGAATCCCGAACAGGCTGGCCGATAATGCTTATGAGTCAGGCGTGTATACACGTTCCCAAGCTTCCTCGTGGCAGCTTCACCACCGGTGATTCTGGTCGCCTGGCAGTTATCCGGGCTTCCTTGGGTGTCATGATGGACGGGGAAAAGAAGATTAGCCAGGAGAGCCTGTTCGATTGGAAAGAACTAGTCTGCAACCCCAAGAATTTACGCCTGGTTGGGGTGCTCCGAGCTGCCATCCCTGGGGTAGAGCCCTTATGCTCGTTTGATGCTAAAGAGGCCCATGTCTATTGGGGCGACAACCATGGGCAGAATTTTCGCCAAGACTGTCAAGAATGACGTAGGCTAGGGCATGACTGCACGCCTGCCTATATTGCTGCCCTTGGTTGATTTAAACTTTGCTCACTTTTTCCTTTTAACTGTTTGACTAGTCGTTTTCTATCCAACAGTGGTACTGATTTTTCCTTCTCTTTGCAGCGATGTTGACCCTGAGGCAGCTACAGAGGTTGGAAGCCGAGGAGAGCCGGAGGGTGGCCGCGCTGGCGAGCAAACCAGCCCAGGCCGTGCCCACCGTCCCATTTGGCCCCGCGGCCAAAAAAGCTCCCGCGGTCAAGAAAATTGTTGAGACTCTCCCTCCTCCCCCTCCTCCACCTGCTGCCAATGCACCCGCCCCTACTACTGATGATGCTACTGTCAGGGCTGCGAAGGCAGCGGGGAAAAGAAAGAGGCACCCGTCCCCGCCAGCTGATCGATCTATCCGTCCAAGGGGCACGGGCTCTGAACACACTGCCCGAGAGTCATCGAAGACGAGATGCCGACTACGTTCTGCCCGGCCATAGTTAGCCATAGTTAGCGGGCTGTCGGAGGTCCCTAACATCGGGCACATTGACTTAACTGCTCGCAGGAGCCCTGCCGGCTTAGTTGGTAAGGGTATCATGAAGAGGCTTCTGCAGGAGGATATCACCCATGACCGTGACACTCCCGGACATGTCTTGCTCGGACATGTTGGGTTCAACTTGAGCGAGGTATGTTCGCGGTTGTCTTTTTCTTTTTAACAGCCTTTGTTCACTTTTCTTGTGCCGACCTTGTTTTATGTTTTCACTGTCTTTCAGATCGCTTCCTCCTGTACCAACATTTATGACCGCTACACTGAGGAGAGGGATGCTCAGAAGAAGGTCGAGTCCGAGAGGGACGAGCTGGCGGGCCTGGTGAAAAGTAAGAATGAGCAAGTGGCCGCTTTTGATAAATCTTTGAAGGAGAGTGTGGCCGCGACCAAAAAACTTGAGGCCGACAAGAAATCTTTGGCCGAAGAGAAGACAGCCCTCGTGGCCCAACAGAAGAAATCCCAAGCCGCCGAAGAAGCCCTTCTCGAGCAGCGGACCCAGTTTCAGGCCGAACTGAGGGCTTTGAAGGCCCGGGCGGCTAAGGAGGCGGCGGTCATAGCTTCCTTCTCGGATCAGCTTGCGGCGGCCAAAAAACAGGCCGTAAAAGACTTCGAAGCTTCCCCGGCCTACGCTTCCCAAGTGCGCAAGGCAATATTCCCATACTATGTAGTGGGCACCAATCATATCCTACGCCTACTCGCTGGTACAGGGGCTGTTGACATGCCCACCATGGCCGACTGGGCGCTGCTCGACCCCTATTGCTCAGAGGCCCCTAAACTGCACCACCTGGTGCCTTATACTAAGGGCGAGCTGGAGGCCTTGGCTCGAGATGATGCTGACGACGGCTTAGAGGCATGGGATCCCCCCACCCCACTGGCGGTCAATGTGTGCAGCCTGATCGAGGCCAAGAGGGCAAAGAAGGAGGGGCGAATCACGGAGGCCGCTGCCCAGCTGCAAGTGGAATTAGAGGCCCCTATCGCCGAGGACGCTGCTGTAACGACCCAGATAGTCCCAGATGTAGCTTAGGTGTTCTGCATTTTGTTTGGCCGATGGACCTTTGTATCTGTACTCACAATTTTTGGTCGTACATTTGGTTTTTGATGAACAATGACTTGTATTTGCTTTTTTACTTTATAATTTTGCTCGGTAGTCGCTTCTTTACTTGTGTTTTTCCTGCATTCGATTAGTACTAACACATTTGTATGTGGGGTGGCCTCGAAAATATAACGAGCAAAACGACTAATGAATCGACTATGTAGAATTATGCAAACCTGAACCCAGAAATAATAAAGCTGAACAAACTATTATATATCTGAGTTTAGTGTAATTCGGGCAAGAGCTCGATGTGTATGCCTGATATCAGCCAGGGCTTCCCTCGGGCATATAGATTGTGGCCTCTCGTTCTGAGTGCTTGGTACGGGCTAACGCTTTTGAATGGTCAGGGCCCCTATCGCCTTGGGTGAGCTTCAGAAGACTGCCTAGCGGGCATGGCCCAGCTCGGCGACCAACGACCGGGCATGGCCCTTGTTCAATGTGGGTAACTCGAAGCGGTTGTCAGTATATCAACTGGGTGTAGAGATATACGACTAGCAGTGTTGCTCGGTCACTTTAGGAATCCGAGGTAGCTAGCCGCTATCCGATGGGCGTGGCCCCTACCGCGTGGCAGGCATCCTAGTACGTGAACCGGGCAGGGCCGCATCTCACCCACGGAGAAATTAAGTTCACTAATACTCGGGTGTTTGAGTGTTGACCGGGCTTGGCCCTGGTTGTTTGTCAGGCAATCAGCTTTTTCGAACATAATGTAAACAATCGATAGATGCCAATAAAATATGAATGAACAAATTATAGAAGACTTGCCTTTATTAAATAACATTGGTGACCCTCAACAGGGCTGAGGGTCTTACCCGTTCATGTACTGAAGACTGACTTAGGGGTAGTACTTTTTCAAATGATCAGCGTGCCACGGATGATTCAGGTCTTTTCCTTCCCGAGTCCGGAGTGTGTAAGTGCCCTCTCTGATTATACCAGTAACCTGAAAAGGTCCTTGCCAGTTAGGTAATAGCTTTCCTCATTCTGCTCGTTGGCCTGTTACCTCCATCTTTCTAAGTACCCAGTCTCCAACCATGAAAGCTCTTCCTCGGACCCTTTTGTCATGATGAGCTTTTGCTCGCTGCTTGTAGTTCACCATTCTGAGTCGAGCATCCAGTCTTCTTTCTTCCAAAAGATCAAGGTCTATTGCTCACGCAAACTGGTTATTCTGCTCGCTGTAATGGGAGACTCGATAGCTAGGCAAAACCATTTCAACCAGAATCATTGCCTTTAATCCATAAGTGAAAGCAAATGGGGTTTCTCCTGTTGGGCCGCGTACAGTAGTTTTGACTGCCCATAAAGCTGATGGTAGTTCCTCGGCCCATTTCCCAGCTCGTCCTTCTAAATTTCTCTTGAGTGCGTGTAAGACCTGCTTATTTCCGGCTTCGGCTTGTCCGTTCCCTTGGGGATAAGCTACAGATGATTGCCAATGCTTGACGCCCAAGCGAGCACATTCTGCAGTGAACTTGTTCGAGAACTGGGTGTCGTGGTCTGATATGATTGCCCGCGGTAGGCCGAATCTGCACCATACTTGATCATGGACGAACTTGATGACGTTTGCTTCTGTGATTTTGGCAAGAGGCTTTGCTTCTATCCATTTCGTAAAGTAATCAATGGTGACCACTACATATTTGTATTTGCCTTGTGCTAGTGGGAACGGGCCGATCAGATCAATTCCCCACATGTCGAAGGGCCAGACCGCAACAACTGGAGTTTGCGTGGTGGATGGAAGTCTCGGTATGTCCGCGTATCTCTGGCATTTGTCACATTTGCGAACATACTTCTCTGCGTCCCTTCTGAGGGTTATCCAGTAGTATCCTGCGCGTAATACCCTTTCTGCTAGAGCGCGGGTGCCCGGGTGGTCGCCACATTCTCCCTCGTGCACTTTATATAAAAACGCCTTGCACACAAATAAGCATAGGTCGACCTTAGATCGCTTATACGAAATTCCCCTACTACCGAGTAGCCCGGCTTCTGGTGGGTGGCCTTAACTTTGTCTGCGGGCAGGATCCCCTGCTCGATGTAGTCCTTGTAATCGTCAATCCAGCTTCTAGTCGCTAGCTTAATATCCATTATCACTGGTCTATCAATAGCAGGAGTTTCCAAGTGATCGATCATCATTGAAGGATTTAGTAATGCCAAATTTGCCTCAGTGATCTTGGATAAATAATCTGCCTGCATGTTGTCAGCACAATCAATTCTGACGATCTCCCAGAATTTGAAATTTTTCAAAATTTCTTTGACAAGTTCGCAGTATCTGACCAGTGAGGGGTGATGCACCATCTATTCCCCCTGGACTTGGTTCACAACCAATTGTGAATCCGAGTACACCGTGATCATTTCTACCCCCATGTCCGCTGCAAGTTCGAGACCGGCAATTACTGCTTCGTAATCAGCAACGTTGTTAGAGGCGGGGAACTTGAACCGGAGTGCTAACTCAAATTCTGTAACTTGGTCGGAAGCTATGAGAAGGATGCCAGCTCTGCTCCCGACTTTGCTCGCTGCTCCATCAACATATAGGTCCCAACAGTAAGCAGGCCGGGTTGTGGCAGCTTTCTTGCCCGAGCTCTGGCTTGGGTTTCGAGCTCTTCTTGTTGAGTGAAGCTTGTTTCTACCAAAAAATCGGCCAATGCCTGAGCCTTGATTGCTCGCCTGGGCAGGTAGTCTATGTGGAATTCAGTAAGCTCGATCGCCCAGTTGAGTAATCTGCCCGACGAGTCAGGCTTATGGAGAATCTTGTGCAGTGGTGCGTCTGTGTATATTATAATTACATGTGCAGAAAAATAAGCCCTTAATTTTCGAGCAGCTACAATAAGCGAATAAGCTAACTTTTCTGCATTAAAATAACGACCCTCAACAGGACTGAGGTCTTTGGATACATAGTACACAGGTTTTTGAATGTCTAATTCTTCCCTAACCAAGACAGCGGCCATAGCCTGGTCTGTGGCCGCTAGATATACATACAAAGGCTCACCGGATACAGGGCTGCTAAGGAGGGGTGGCTTTCCAAGATATTCCCTGAGCTGCTCTAGGGCTTTGGCGCAGTCTACATTCCACTCGAATCCTTTGTTGCCGCGCAAGACTTTGAAGAACGAGAGGCACTTCTCCGCTGACCTGGAGATGAAGCGGCCAAGGGCAATGATTCTACTGTTCAACCGTTGTATGTGTTTGATGCAGTAGGGTTGTTCCATGTCAAGTAAGGCCTGGATCTTCTCCGGGTTTGCTTCTATCCTACGCTGATTAACCATGAAACCGAGGAATTTTCCTGCTCGAACCCCAAAAGCGCACTTGCCCAGATTCAGCTTCATGTTATGCTTTCGTAGATTAGCAAATGTTTCTGCCAGGTCAAGAGTGTGGTCGCGGCCTTTGGTTTTGA
The DNA here is from genome assembly GCA_013146195.2 of Codonopsis lanceolata. Taxonomy (NCBI): domain Eukaryota; kingdom Viridiplantae; phylum Streptophyta; class Magnoliopsida; order Asterales; family Campanulaceae; genus Codonopsis; species Codonopsis lanceolata. Next base: position 108,674,338 of record CM028380.1, on the reverse strand, counting down.
TGACCATGTCATCTATGTATGCCTCCATATTCCTACCGAGCTGTGAACCGAAGACCTTGTTAACCATGCGCTGATAAGTTGCCCCTGCGTTCTTCAATCCGAATGGCATCATCTTGTAACAGTAAAGGCCTCCCGCTGCCCGGAAGACTGTCTTCAATTTATCTTGCTCGTTCATTCTGACCTGATGGTATCCTGAGTTTGCATCTAGAAAGCTGAGCATTTCGAAACCAGCTATGGAGTCTACAAGCATATCTATACGAGGCAGCGGGTAGCAGTCTTTCGGACAGGCTTTATTGAGACTCGTGAAGTCGACACACATCCGCCATCTCTACCCAGATGGCTGCACTTTTCTCCGGGGAGTACTGTCTTGGGCGCTGCTGGATAGGTCGGAATGTTGGATCAACATTTAAGTCATGACGTGCAACGTCCTCGCTGATTCCTTGCATATCCTCGACAGTCCAGGCAAATACATCCAGACTGTTTTTTAGCAGCTCGATCAGCCTTTCCCGAGCTTCAGGAGGCATGGCCTTCCCGATTTTAATTTTCTGCTCGGGGTAGGCGGGGTTGATGACTATTTCTTCCAGCTCGCCTTCAGGCTGGATATCAGGCTCATCCCGCACTTGCAGGGTATCCATCTCGATATCTCGCGGCTCAAGGCGCTTAGGCTTGTACAGGCTCCTCTGTTTCCATGGGATCCTCTGCTCCAAAGCTTGTCCGATCTCAATATTGTTTATAGGGACAAGAGCTGTCGTAGCATCGGGCATCTCTTTTTCTCGGGACTGATGTTGTCTGGTCAGGAATGTCCACGATCAGTTTCTGCTTTTTCCTTTGGGAATCTCGAACATATTCCCACATTGCCCGGGGTTTGCTATTGAGGATACCCACTCCATCCTCGGTATAAAACTTTGCCTTCTGGTGAGGTATTGAAGTCACCATCTGGAATTTGGCCATGGCCGGTGCGCCCAGGATGCAGTTGTATGCTGATTTGAGATCGATCACCAGAAAATTGATCATCTCCGTTCGGGTTTGTGCCCCGTCCCCCATAAAAACTTCGAGCTCGATGGTGCCTTTGACTCACACTTAATGGTTGGTGAACCCTTCCAGCTTTCCCAGATAAGGCTTGAGCCAGGCATCTGCTAATTCTAACTCTTTGAAGCATGAATAATACATGATGTCTCTGCATGCCCCAGTATCAAGTAGAACTCTATGGACTTGCCATTCGTTTACCAGGCAGGAGATGACCAACGGCTGCTCGGAGGCAAGGGGGGTGCTTGCCAACTCACTGCGAGTAAAGAAGATATTGGGCTCCCCTGCCCGCTGTACTGCTAGAGAATTCACAGCCTTAGAGAGGGAGTATATGTGCTTCCCAATTTGAGTGTTAGATGGAAGTTCTTCCTGGATCACATTGACCACTCCTCGAATCTGAGGGGCCTGGCCACCTCTTCCTCTTGGAGGTCTTCCCTGCCTGTCATTATTCGCGTTGTTCCCATCGCCCTAATCTTTCTTGAAGCGGTCCATCTTGCCCGCGTTGATCAATTTCTGTATTTCACGTTTTAACACTAGGCATTCCTCTGTGGTGTGTCCGGCACCATGATGATAATCACAGTGCTTCGTGTTGTCCCTGGTATGAGCTAGCTCAGGGTCAAGCGGATAGGGGACTGGCAGCGCATCTCCTACTTGGAACATAATTTCTTCCCGCGTAGTGTTCAGCGGGGTAAATTGCGCTTCCCTGAACAATCTTTGCCCGGGGGTAGATGTTCTCCTCCTATCTCTACGCGGACGGTTGCTGCCCTCCTAGCCCTGGTCAGCTGGCGTGGCCGAGCTATCCTGGGTCTTGTCCTTGTTTTTATTCTTATCTGCTCTAGCAATCTCAGTCGAGCAGAATAGGTGGGAACTTGCTAGTAGCTCAGCTTTGGAGGCCCCCGGGTTCATGGCCAACATTGTATTCAGTGGCCATGCTTTCATGTTGTTTAGGTAACAGAAAGTTATCTCTGGGTCACTGGTAGCGGTCACTTGGTCGAGCATCTCCTCGAACCTCTTTAAATTGTTGTCGTATGACTCATTCTCACCTTGTTTGATTTTAGCAAGATCGAATCGGTTTTTGGGCGTTGGTCCAGCAGTGCCAAACTCCTCTAGGAACTTTTCCCGTAACACTTCCCAGCTGTCGATAGATCCATGGGGAACCCTTCCCAGCCATGCTTGTGCCTTCCCCTGAAGAGCCCCCTCGAATGCTCGCATCTTTAGAGCCTCTATATCCATGACCATTCGAATCTGTGCCTCGAATGATCTAAGCCAGTCACTTGCCCGCGTCTTCTTGAAGTATTTCTCAAATTGCGGGAATATGATTCCTTGTGCGAGCGGTGCATTTTCGATCTTGGGAGTGAAAGGGCTACCCTCCAGCAGCTTGGTGGCACAATAACCGGGCTTGGCCATAGCTAGGTTAGCCATTTGTTTGGCCATGTCGCGTTTCATAGCCTCCATACGCTCGGATAGGCGTTTCTCAGCATCCAGTGTAAGTCCTGACGAACGGCACGATCCGCGGTAGGCGTGCGGCGGCGGGCAGAAGGTCGATGCATAAGAAGCTCCTACTTCTTTATCAACTCGTGGCCTACGCTTAGGCCGGTGCGTCTCCCTTTCAGCGTACTCACGGGCTCTACGGCGACTGTGGCTTTCGCTGTGGGCATAATGATTTCCGCGACTATGTCTGTGTGAGAAATTCTGGTGGCTGTATCTGCTTTCCGCCTGGTCGTCTGCTAGCTTTACCTCTTCAGCCCTCTCTGAAGAATGACAAATGGGAGTCGTTTGCTGGGAGCGGGCAGATGTTGTGAGGCATGGCCATCACCAACAGTGACAAATTTAAAGGCAAAGTGAAACTTTTTAATGGCAAAAGTGACTTTTTAATTGAAAAATAATAATAATAATTTTCATTAAAATACAAAGTAACACTTCTAAGACTAAAAGTGACACTTTTAATGTAAAAAAGTGACATTTTAAGGTCAATGGTGATGTTTTTTATTTATAATGTTTCTAGGGCCAAAAGTGACATATTTAATACTAAAAAGTGATATTTTTAATGTTATAAAGTGACACATTAACACCAAGAGTAACGGTTTTCATTTATAATGCAAAGTGACATTTTTCAAAACAAAAGTAATACATATAAGGTTAAACGTGACACATTTAAGACCAAAAAATGACACTTTTTGAAAAGAAAAAAAGTGATAATTTTTATTAAACATACAAAGTGACATTTCTATAACCAAATGTGGCATATTTTATTTTATACTAAAAAGTGACACTTTTAAAATACTAAAAAGTGACGCTCTTCATTTATAAACGTGAGGGGTGACACCTATAATTTCTAAAAGCCGATGGATTACATTGAGATTTCTAAATTTTGATATATTTAACATGGATAGATCACTTTTACAAATTAAGATACGTAAAATCGTATTACAGAAAACCCACTCTTATTACATTAAAAAGATAAATACATGATTGAATAAAATCTCCCTTAATTACTTTCTCATATTAAGTTGACCAATGAATTTATTCTCTAATTACCTTCCAATATTATTTTCTAGTTTAAAACATCAATGAATTACAATATAATTATTCTTTTTTTTTTTACTTTTTAAAGAAATGTTTAATCAATTAAGCTAATAATTGAAGTCAAGTCGCATAGTAAAAAAATTAATATTATGAAGACATTTTTTGTTTATCAAACTTGGAAAAAATATATGATACATGATTTTTGGTTATTAAAATAAATAAAGTTGATAATTAGATTTAAAGGATATAATCGTTAAAATCCGATCCAATAGTAAAACCATATTATTTTGATAGTCTCGTACGATTTTAGTACTTTTTGTCTACCAATACAATTGACTCAAAATTTAATCAAGACAAAAACTTGGGTAAGACCCTCTTACAGATATTTTGTGTAAAATAAATCTTTCTTACTCGATCATTGTATTGATAGGTTGAGTTGTGAGAGAATGATGCTCCGTCTTATAAACTAAGATCCGTAAAACCGTATTACATGAGACCTACTCATTGATCAATTGATTGCAACCGAAAAAATACAAGACAAAGTAATTACCTTGTGAACTGTTACTGTAGTGTGTTAAATATCCAATTTTTGCATTAAGTCAAAAGAACCAGTACCAACTCTTGAGATGCAGCCCCAAGGTCCTCAACTATGACCTTAGAGGCTGTCTCGAAAGACTCAGCTACGCTTACATGTCTGCTCATTGGGTTGTATTGCAAGTTGTAACCACCCGTGTGCCCTGGCAGCCTCCACTCCGTAAGTGTTCAGCATAACATGGATATTGTTCTAATATATATACCTCAAAATCGAGTTCGATCATCATCTACCATTTCCCAAAATGCACCAAACTCCATTGCAACCGCCATCAGTGCCCAAGGTAGAGAGTCATCATCCTTCTTATTGTTCTGGGGACTCTTCTTTTTGTTTAATTGTACTAAAAAATAAAGGGTGGGGATAACTGTTGGAAACTTGGTTTCCAATAGCTTGAATAAAGCTAAGTCATGTAATGTGAAATGTGGGAATCCCACATTGGGAACAAAATGAAACAAGCTCTACCTTATAAGGTAGAGCTTTGAGGTTTTGCTTTCAGGCCCTTGGGCCACAACACTTTTGTGTAGGAGGGAAGACCTACCTAGGTGTAGGTCCAAACACACGCGCACCGGCCGGCTTGCTTGCTGCCTGAATCTATCTTTTTGCTACCGGTTCATTTGGCGTGTGACCCTTTCAGCGTGAACCTTTTGAACATGTTCAGAAGTTCACCGCCGAGGAAAACGATTATGTTCGAGCGATTGTGGCTTTGCACAACCATAATCTTACGGTTGTGTCTGTTTTGACAGCCAACCGCTCCCAACCGTCATCCCCAACTGCCATTTAAATACTGCTTCAAACCCAGTCTTCAGTAACGAAAATTCTGCTCTTTTCTATACTCTCCCTTCTGCCCTTGCTACAGAGATTACAGCAACAGTTTGCATTCGCTGGTGATTGAGCTTTGAAGATCTGCCAACATTCAATCACGTAAGATCAATATCCTGGGAGACTCACTGGATTCACACCGTACAGATCTAATCACGGTTTCCAGTTTTTGTCTTAAGGACAGAGATCCAATCTCGTTGATCTTAATACAAAAACAATACTGATACTTTCTGCAGGAAATTTACACTGCCGGGCATATAACAATCTTAAGACAAAAAGACCTTTTTGGCTTGGTTTTAGTTTCCAAAGTACAAATTTTGGTGTTTTACATAACCTGTTTCTGTTTCTACATGCTATCTGTTAACAAATTCTGAACCATTCATTAATCTGGTTCTATTTCATCTGTTTCTGCTCTTAGTTTACAGATTCAGAACATAGAATCTGTATATTACATATTCAGAAATCTGCCCTAAAACAAATCTGATTCTGCATGTTTCATAATGCCTTCGCATTTTATCTTCTATTTGATTTTGTTTTGATTGAGAACCTTAGTACATTTTAATGCATGCTTTCTACACTACTTAATACGCTTTAAGTCACTTTACTGTTTACGCTTCACGCGAATACTTTAAGTTCTGATTCTATACATTTTGATTTCGATTCTTGTTGTTGTTTACGTCCTTTAATGCATTCGGAACCGCAATAAACTGTCCATTATAATTTCTACTTCTGGTACAGATTTTAATCTGTTTCTGTTACTGCTTTCTGCTCTTTAATATGTTTTAGACACAGATTTTGTATCTGTTTATTGTACAGATAATACATACAGAATCAGAATACATTGAAAATCTGATTCAACATCAGTTTATTGTATGAAGTGTGCATTCAGCCTGCTCAAAACTTGCTCCTGAAACTGAATATAACCTGCTTATATTAACAAATTCATATTTGTTTCTGTTTCTGTTTACACCAAAACCTGCAAATGTTGTTTCTGGACACTTTCAGCCTGATACAAGTTTGTTTCTGACACTGCATTGAACCTGTTTTATCTGTTTGAAATACAGATTCTGCATCAATTTTATGAAAAAAGTGTGCATTCGGCATGATAACAGTTTGTTTCTACAACTGTAATAACCTGGTTCATGTACTGTTACTGCATTAAATCTGTTTCTGTTACAAATTTTAATTGGTTTCAAATTCTGCATCAGCTTGTGATCTGAATAGTTTCTATTTCAAACCTACTTTGCATCTATGCTATTTTGATCTTTCAGATCCCGCAAATTACAGATTCTATATCTGCTCGCTTTTGCTTAACCTACTCTTGAATTACAACCCGATTGTAATTAGATTCACTTCGGCAAAGAATGACTACTTCTGAAAAAGCAAAGGAAACTGTTGTTGTAGTCGAACAACCCGCTGTTGTTGCAACTCCCGGCCTACCGCCAGCGGTTCATGCTCACCATGGTGAGCGACCCGAAAAATTCAATGGAACAGAATTCAAGAGATGGCAACAACAAATGCTCTTTTACTTGACCACCTTGAATCTTTCCAAATGTTTGAAAGAAACATCCCCCGTCCTAGACCCTAACGAGACGGACAGGACCACAGTGGCTGCCACCGAGTCGTGGAAGCACTCAGATTTCTTATGTCGCAATTACATTCTAAATGGACTTGATAATTCCTTGTATAAAATTTATAGTCCATTTAAAAGTGCTAAGGAACTGTGGGAGTCCTTAGAGAAAAAGTACAAAATCGAGGACGCCGGTCATAAGAAATTTGTGGTTGCTCGTTTTCTTGATTTTGCCATGGTCGATACTAAGCATGTTGTCTCTCAGGTTCAGCAGCTTCAGGTATTGTTGCATGAGTTGGAAGCCGAGGGTATGCAACTCCCCGAGCCTTTCCAGTTCTTTGCGTAATCGAGAAGCTCCTCCCGGTTGGAAGGACTTCAAAAACTACCTCAAGCACAAGCGAAAAGATATGTCTCTTAAAGACTTGATCCTAAGGTTGCGGATTGAACAAGACAACAAAGTGGCGGATAAAAGGAACAACCGCACTGTGGACGGGGCCAACGTTATTGAGCAAGACCCGAGGGGCAACAAGCGCAAGCACGCCGCCGAAAGTTCCAAGAAGCACAAGCGCCTCTACCGAAGAGCCCAAACAAAGACAAGAACTACAAGTTCAAAGGCAAGTGTTTGAACTGCGACAAGGTCGGCCTGAGTGCCGGAAGAAGCGGGTCAAGCGTGAAGTAAACATGGTTGATGAAGAGATCAGCATGATATGTGTCGTCTCCGAGACAAACATGGTTGGCACGGGCCGCGAGTGGTTCGTGGACACCGGCGCGACGCGTCATATCTGCGGCGATGCCAAGATGTTTTCATCTTACAACAAGGTGATGTCCGGGGAGAAGCTTTTCATGGGCAATTCATCTACTTCAGGAGTGGAAGGCAAAGGCCAAGTGACCCTGAAAATGACGAGTGGGCGGGATTTGGTGCTAACCAATGTCCTTCATGTTCCCGACATTCGTAAAAATTTGATCTCCGGTTCTCTTTTGGTTAAACATGGGTTTAAGTTGGCTTTTGAGTCGGACAAGTTTATCCTAAGTAAGAGTGGGGTTTTTATTGGTAAAGGTTACCTCGATGAGGGCCTTTTTAAGTGTAATGTAATGACGGTTAACACCGCAAACAAAGTTGATAATAAAAGTGCTACAGCACCATCTTCTTCTTACTTGCTTGAGCTTTTCAATATTTGGCATTATCGATTAGGTCATGTTAACTATGACTCTATGAGACGATTAATGAAAATGGAATTAATTCCTCCAAGTCGCATTAATAAAAATAACAAATGCCATACTTGCATTGAAGCTAAGCAAACAAGAACGTCGTTTAAGACAATCGAGCGTGACACGGCACCATTAGATTTGGTTCATAGTGATCTATGTGACTTAAAATCCATAGAATCTTATGGCGGAAACAAATACTTCATCACCTTTATTGATGATTGTACCCGGTTTTGTCATCTCTATCTCTTAAAAAGTAAAGTTGAAGCCTTCGAAGCTTTTAAACTTTACAAAAACGAAGTCGAGAATCAACTTTCAAAGAAGATAAAAATTCTTAAGTCTGATCGAGGAGGCGAATATGTTTTTCCCTTCAAAGACTTCTCTTGCCGACCACGGATTATTCACAAAGTTACACCCCATATAGCCCAACAATCCAATGGGATTGCCGAAAGAAAAAATCGAACCTTAAAGGAAATGATGAGCATTATTGCTTCAATCCGGTCTACCCGACGAAATGTGGGGGGAGGCAGTGCTCACTGCCAATTACTTGTTAAACAAGCTTCCCGACAAGAAATTGGACAAAACGCCCTATGAATTATGGCATGGTCGAAAACCATCCTACAAATACCTCAAAGTGTGGGGGTGCCTAGCTAAAGTAGCCGTCCCACCACCTAAAAGGTTTAAATCGGTTCCAAAACCGTGGATTGTACTTTTATTGGTTATGCAACCCAGCAGCGCCTATCGGTTCTTAGTCCATAAATCGATAATCAGAAATCGAGGTGAATACCGTTATGGAATCAAGAAATGCCACCTTTTTGAAGCTATCTTTCCTCTAAAAGTTGATACTTCAAGAAAACGCCATTTCCTTGGTCAATTGACGAACGATAACACCTCACAAGCAATAGTCCCTATGGCCATTGATCAAGGTATTCATCAAGATGAAGACATTGATGAACCTCGTCGAAGCAAGCGAGCTCGCACGAGTAAGACCTTTGGACCAGACTTTGTGACCACGTTTCTCGTGATAATGAACCACGTACGTTCAAGGAAGCAATGTCTACTCCCGAGGCTCCACAATGGAAGGAAGCCGTCAACGGCGAAATATCTTCCATTATGCAAAACCACACCTGGGAGCTCGTCGACCTTCCCAAAGGTTGCAAACCCCTAGGGTGTAAATGGGTCTTCAAACGAAAATTGAAACGATGGGTCCATTGATAAATACAAGGCCCCTAGTCGCCAAGGGTTTTAATCAAAAGGAAGGTGTTGATTATTTTGACACCTATGCTCCAGCTTACTCGAATTACTTCAATTCGCCTACTAATTGCCTTCAAGCGGCACTACACGGTCTCGAGATACATCAAATGGATGTCAAGACCGCTTTCCTCAACGTGAACTTGAAGAAGAAATTTATATGAAACGCCTGTAAGGCTTTATTGCTCCAGGCAATGAAACTAAGGTCTGTCGACTGGTCAAATCTTTATACGGTCTAAAGCAAGCACCAAAACAATGGCATAAACGTTTTGATGACGTTATACTTGCTAATGGCTTCAAGACTAATGAATGTGACAAGTGTGTATACGCTAAGAATACACAACAAGGTTACGTCATTATCTGTCTCTACGTTGATGACATGTTAATTATTGGTAGCAATAATAACATGATCAAAGACACCAAAAGATGTTGGCCAGCAGATTTGACATGAAAGATTTAGGGTTAGCTGATGTCATCCTAGGTATTAAAATATCTAGAACATCCGAGGAGATCGCTTTTATCACAATCTCATTATATTGAGAAACTGCTAGAGAAATTTAGCAACGGTGATACAAGCATTGCTAAGACTCCAATCGACCCTAACTTTCATCTCAAAAAGAACCTACACGAGAGCGTATCTCAAATTGAATACTCTCGAATCATTGGAAGTCTTATGTATCTTACGAACTGCACGCGCCCTGACCTCGCGCAAACAGTTAACCGATTGAGTCGGTTTACAAGTAATCCCGGCCTCGATCAATGGAAAGCCATTGTAAGGACTCTTAGATATCTTCGATACACTAAGGACTACGGGTTGCATTACTCCAAGTATCCGCGCTTATTGAAGGATACGGTGCCTAATCGGATTTCTCGATACTAACGACTCCAAGTCAACAAGTGGATTTGTATTCACTCTTGGTGGCGGTGCCATTGCATGGAAATCTTTCCAAATGCAGACTTGCATTGCAAGGTCTACTATGGAATCATAATTTATCGCCTTAGATAAAGCGGTGAAATGAAGCCGAATGGTTACGTAACTTCCTTGAAAATATTCCAAAGATGGCCACGCCTATATGCATCCATTGCGCCAAGCCGCAATTGGAAGGGCACAAAATAACATGTATAATGGTAAGTCCCGCCATATAAGGCGGCGACACAATACCGTTAGGCAACTACTCTCCAATGGCGTGATCACCATCGATTATATTCGATCTAAGGACAACCTAGCGGATCCATTAACTAAAGGATTGTCCGTAGAGTTAGTATGCGCTTCATCGAAGGGAATGGGCCTCAAGCCTATGAAATAAAGAGAACCTTTAGCGGAAAACCCCACCTAGTTGATTGGCAACCCCATGGTCTAGGTTCAAAGTGGACAACCAAACTAATTGATCTCACTGTTAACACTAACTGACTCACATTCCTACTCATTCCTATGGTGAAAACACTAGTGTTACCTCGTCACGGTTTAGGATAAGCACTCGCTTTTAATGATTCTTATGACTTGATTTGATCAAGCGGGTACCGACAGATACACCCTTTATAAGAAATCACCTATGTGAATGTAAGATCGGCCGATCTTATGGAAATTTTGAGGCAAAATTTTCTAACAACATTCACAGTAACCGTGAAGCGCTCAGTGGCCAAAATGAACACAAACGTAGAATCAAACGTTGTTTGAGGGAAGCTATGTGAATACTATTGTCTTGGTTGACATCAAACACCGCCGCTCAAGACACACCGCCACGATTAGTAAGTCTTCCCGATAGTAACTCATAAGGAAAGGTTCAAAGCCAAAAGCCACCTCTTCCACTCTAGCTACTCTCAGCTTGTATCTCTCAGAATATCAATATGTCATCAACTTACATGATATCTTATTCAATGGGGGATTGTTGGAAACTTGGTTTCCAATAGCTTGAATAAAGCTAAGTCATGTAATGTGAAATGTGGGAATCCCACATTGGGAACAATGAAACAAGCTCTACCTTATAAGGTAGAGCTTTGGTGCCCTCGGGGCCACTACACTTTTGTGTAGAGGAAGACCTACCTAGGTGTAGGTCCAAACACACTGGTCCGTCCGTCTCCCGACCCCGCCGGCTCTACCAAGGCTGGGTTGGTTGGTTGGTCCTGGCTCTACCTGGCCGGTCGGCTTGGCCTCTCCGCTCGAACCTATCTTTTGCTACCTGGCTCATCTTCAAGAATCTGCGAAAACCCCCGCTTCTCGGCTTTTCTATACTCTCCCGTTTCTCGCTCTTGCTACGTAGATTACAAAGAACAGCTTGCATTCATTGGTGATTGAGCTTTGAAGATCTCGCCAACATTCAATCACGTAAGATCAATATCTAGGGAGACTCACCGGATTCACACCGCATGCATCTAATCACGAGCTTCCTTTGTCTTAAGGACGTAGATCCAATCTGCCGATCTTAATACAAAAACGATATCGATACTTTATGCAGAAATTTACACTGCCGGGCATATAACAATAACAACACTCCAATTCCTTATTTCTGCACCCCATTTATTTCTACACCCCATTCCTTTCCCACATCTCACTCTACACCCCACCTAACTACCAATTTTACCCTTCCCACATTTCTCTACATCGTCTTCCTCCATCGCCCCAAGAACACCTTCTGCCCCGCTCCGCATCCCCTTGTCTTCCTCCCTCCTGCTCAAGGTCCGATGACTTCCCACCTCTGCTCGTCTTCCTCCCTACGCTCGCATCCCTCGCCTTCCCACCTCTATTCTACGCCCCTTCCGATCGGTCATCTTCTTCATCGCCGGCCACCAAATCCCATCTTCGATCATGCATCTCATAAACCGATTTAACACAATGAGAGTGTTCGAGTCATGGTGGCCGAACTAACCTCAACCATTTCACTCATGGTGGCTCTAACCGCCTGGGCATTTCATCACTACATGACCGAACAATATCAGAGCGTAGGAGGTCGGTTTTTATGTCTTTTCACTCTATGACATTTGTGTAATATTTGCAAGTGGGGTGTAGAAATAGGATTTTGGGGTGTGGTTATCCCCACCCAAAAATAAAATAACTTCTAGAAAATAGTGAGTAATTGTTATCATATAAGGTGAAAGTAAATTAAACGAGTAAAGTTACATTATTTTATTAAATATTTAACTTTTGTCACATACCTCATATATTCAAATATAGATATTCACATACCTCATACGTAATTAAAAATATGATGCACAATTTTTTTACTATTGGGTAATGTGCCAAAAACTTGATTGGTTGAGTGCTCCGCTATAATCCATTAAAAAATGGTGCAAGTTAAATTGACTTCTATTCCCAAGGCACGTTGTTTCTAATGGTTTTTGTTTCCAAAAGCATGTCCAGCTATTAATGATCAATAAATAGAAGTTTCTATTTTTAGTAAAATGATTTTGACGAGATTTTAACTAGCTAGGCTTTATATATATATATATATATATATAAGATCCTACATATTTGTAATTTAAGGAGAAAATATTTACTCTAAAAGAATAATTAAAAAGATTTAAAGTAACTTTTTTTTTTAGAAAACGAGCTACGGATTTTAATTGATAAAATATGGCCCCATTGTTTCAATCTTAATACATGGACAAAGTTCCACTATATAACAACTTTACACCAACTCGTAGTAGGTCGAGTAAAGGAGTCGGTCTTACAAAAACTCTAAAGGTCGTAAAAAGAATTTATCTTACAAAAAAAAAAAATAACTAGAAGACAAAAAGACGATGTGACGGTTTATGTAAATATTTTATGATTCATACATAGTTTTGTTTATTTCATTAGATTTTATGGTCACATAGTCTTGTTTATTATTATTTGTACGACTTCAGACGTCACCATAGTTTCAAAGTGATGTACTACCTCGCTATTTGAAGTCGTAGAAAAGGCAATTTCTACCACTGATGGTAGACTTGGTAGTTTTTCTAGCACGCTAGATATATATAGAGAAAACGCATAGGACATTTTTTTAATGTGATCACTTCCCGACTGAATCCCAACACTAATCTCGAATCGGTGTCAAATCACTTTGCTAACAAACACATGCTCACTCCTAAGCTATAAAAGCTCAAGATGACAATAAGAACAACACAATATTAACACAAGATCGGCCCAACAAAGGCCGATATAAATAAAACCTCGAGATATCAAGCCCAAATTTGTAGCAATATAACAAAAGAGGCTATCAAACACAGGTGAAACAAACCATATTATAGTCTCATAACCTATACATGCACGATAACATATGTCGGCATCAAAAGAATATAACCATAGAAACGTACTATATAATGCTACCAAAAATATAGAGTTTACATAACTTCAT
>CM028380.1:108613196-108660914 GCA_013146195.2 Codonopsis lanceolata | reverse complement strand
TTTGAAGAACCCATGGTCTAGGTTCAAAGGGACAACCCAACTAAATTAATCTCAAAGACAACATTACAGGATTTAACTCCTACCCATTCCTATGGTAAAACACACTAGTGTTATCTGTCATGGTCAAGGATAAGATTTGTTTTAATGATTCCTATGACTTGACTCTTCAAGCGGAGTTCTGACAGAACAACTCCTTATAGGCAATCACCTATGTGAATGTAAGACTGGTCGATCTTATGAGAATTATGAGGCTGAAATTCTCTAACAAACATTCACAGAACCAGGTATCGTTCAGGGCCAAAATGAACACAAAAAAAGAATCACACCCTGTTTGAGGGTAGCTATGTGATTACTATTGTCTTGGTTGACATCAAACACTAATCAATTCAAGACACTCAAGTCACTAATTAGCAAGTCATCCCGATAGTATATCAAAAGGAAAGGTTCAAAGCCAAAAGCCACCTATTCCAGTACAGTTACCTTCAATTGTATCTCTGTAAACATCAATATGTCATCAGCTTACATGATATCTCATTCAATGTGGGGGATTGTTGGAAACTTGTTTCAACTAATTGAATAAGCAAAGTCATGTAAGGAAGGAAGTGGGAATCCCACATTGGAAAAAACATGAAAACAGCTCTACTTTATTAAATAGAACTTTTAGGCTTTACATTCGGCCCTTGGGCCACTACACTTTTGTGTATGAGGGAAGACCTAGCTAAGCGCAGGTCCAAACACATGCGCGAGCGCGCCGCCGCCGCCCACCTGGCCCAGCTTGGCTGGTCGGTCGGCCGGCTGGCTGGCTTACCTGACTGAACCTTATCTTTTTGCCCAATTGTCATATATATACAACATGAAAACACGTTTTTTGACCACTGAAAAAACTTTCTCTTTCTGCACACCACCTTCTGCCCTTACAGAAATACAGCAGCCGTGTTCTGATTCGCCGGTGACTGAAGCTTGGAAGGATTGGCCTCTTCATTCACGTAAGAATCCTAAACCCTGGGAGACTCACTGGCAGCATCCGTCCATTCCGAACACGGTGCCAATTTTTGTCTTAAGGGCAGAAATTGACTATCTCGAGGATTCAACTATACTGTACACACACACACTGCCGGAACAGGAAACATATCAGGCCCCTTACTAACAAAAATTTCATTTATTAATCTTTTTTTCTTTATTCCAAAAACATGAAACACGTTTTACAAAAAAAGATAAATGTAGGTTTAGTGAAATTAAAAATATATATATAAAAGTGAATGCATAACTTTGTAAAAACAAACACTTGTGAGTAATTTGTGGGGAGGGGGGAGGGAGTATATATTATAAGCAAAAGCCATCATATGTATATTAAAGTCTATCCTCATCACACATGTATATTAACCAGATTATAAACATATTTTGGGTTTGAGTGTATGAAAGAAAACATAAGAAAAGGCACCGACTTCTAGTGAGAGAAGAAACTTTCAATCTAATAAGAACCTTTTGCTCGCCTCTTAACACACGCATCTGTTTATGTACATATGCATGAAGGTGACTGCTTATCCCGAATCAAATTTAAGTCTCAATATTCCCATCTTTCCAAAGTCAAATATATACATTAATATTCCAACGTGTAACTTTTCTATATTTTGCGGTTTGCTGGATATTTTAAATTGTTTTAATAAAATTTATTTACTCTCTTAATTTCAGACAAAAGAGAAGTTTACTTAAAAAATTATGCTTTCAAATTTTCATAACGTTTTATTTTCACCCTCCACTTGTGTTGTATGCATACTGATTATGCTTTAATATTTTTTAATTATAATAAATGCCAATGCTATTACTATTTATGTTATTATTAAAAAAATAATTCGTGGACTCTTCTATGGAACATATAGTATTATTTTAGCAAAAGTTTAGTTTTCATTGATCTGTCACTATTGTAATTTTCTTAAGGCCAAAATGTAATTACCCCCAAAATATCCACTCAATCCCAAAGTACACCCCAATCTAATTTTTGTCTCAAAATATCATCTAACGCTACCATTTGTCCCAGTTTACACACTAGCCGTGACAACCGTTAGAAATATAACGAAAAATTATCTTTTAAACATTATAATGGTAGAAATTATACGACAGAAAAAATAATTTAGTAGATAACATAATTAACGTAATTACCCTGTGTTGAATATTTTTCTTAATATAGCATAATTAACAAGTATTAAAATTTCAAATTTATTAATAGCAAATTGATGTATCAAAAATATTCATATGCACTGAGCTTTAAGATTAAGGATGTTTGGGCTTTGTATCTTTTCAACCCAAACCTGTCAATCAAACTCAGAATACGTGAACCAAGCATGGACTTACCCTACAAATGCACTCCGGTGTGAGAATTGGTAAACACCCAACTGAGATACCTGTTTGACAGAGTTTAGGCATGCTTATAAAATGAACATACCTTTCCCCTTTGATAGAGAAGGGTTTATATAGGACCAGCCTTAAAGGCTGGGACGTGAGCAATGAATATGCGAGCGGGAAAAGCGGGCACAACCATAGCCACGTCCAGAACGTGGGGGAAAATTTTCCAACATTAACTCCTCACGTTCTGAACGACCGTTAGTATAACCCTTGGGCGGGTTCGTTATGCTCGCTGAGATATCTGCATGCTCGCTACACACTTGTCCCTCAGACGACAAGCAGGAGGTTGTTTGCTTGGTATGCCTGGGAAGCCAGAGACATACCTCTGCTCGCTTATGAGTCGAGCTCGCACCATGATGTATGCACGTGACACACTCGGGACAATAGTGATGGTGTGCTTGCACGTGACCGCTGTTTGGGCCTTTTGGGCCTGACAACTTAGTGGCCCCCTGCTTCTTGTCTGGCGAGCATATATGCTCGGAGCGAAAAGAATAATACCTTGCTTCTAAAGGATGCATCATCTGACCGTTACAACACTTGAAAATAGGTGTGCGAGAAATCATTCCAACGGTCGAAGAGGCATGCATGTGCCAAGCGCCTGTTGACATGACAAGTTAGAGAGCAGCTGTCATTAGCTGGTGTTTAGCATGCATGCACCTTTTTTGAGGTGCGATATTAAATGTGATGCCTCAATTCCTACGCCGCGTGCCCATAAATCACTTCTCTCATAACTTTTCTTCCTCTTCTGCCCCCATCTGGTCTATAAAAGCGGATTTTTCTCTCTATTCTTCTCTTTACATAACCTCCATTCTCAAGCCCCTTTCTCTAAAGATCATCGAAGTTGATTCCTGAATCCACTATTTCTGAATTCTTTGCAGCACCAACTCCTTTTCTTTCACTCGAACCGACAGTTTAATCTCTACAGGTAATGTCTTGACTTAAATTCTGTTGTATTCGATTTTCTCATATCTTCTCTACTAGAACCCTTATTTAGGGGTTCGATGATGCGTGCTGGATATTTCGATGTCCAACAATTAAGAGTTCTTGAGTTCTGTCTTCATTCTTGTTTTCTGTTTGATGTTGTTTAATTTTCATAAGTCCCCCATCTAGAATTTTTGGATTCATCTTGGCTGCCCTTGCTATATTTTTTACCGACCCGATCACACACACATATGTATGAATCGAGGAAATCAGGGACTGGTACCCCGCTCACTGGTCAGAGATGTAAAACCATAATTGAGGGTTCTACCTACTCATTCACGCATGTGTGATTAGTACCCCGTTTTCGAACGCCATCCCCGCCACCGAAAGGTGGATGGTTTCAAAACATTGAAGCGTATAGAATACGTTTGACGTCGTCGTGGACTCTAAGATTGTGATTAGAGAGTCACTACCTCTATTAAGGATAAACAGGAAAAAAAAACCCAAAATACCAGAAATTGTAGGTCCGGGGGCTAAGTTACGAGTTGGGAAGAGGTTTCGGTCTCATTTGGGTTATATATATATAATTGTAGCATTTCAAGACATTTAAATAATAAAAATAAGGGTTGGGGTACGGTGTTGGGGTATGGTCTATGTCCCCTCCAACTTTTAAAAAAATGTATTGGTACTAAAAGTTTAATAAGAGTTAGATTATTAATTGCCCCAAAATTATAGTTGTTTGTCTTCATTGGACGAGGTTGCTCCCTATGAATGTGTGACGTAAGAGATTCTCTACTTGTTAATCCTATGAAGGTGTCTTCATGGATGCAAAAAGATTGCATGAATGTCGTGTTGATCTTTAAGTTACTCAAAAACATAATGACAAATTTGACATCCACGTGATTTATTTTCTGAATTGTACGTGTTGCAAATGTGTTTATCAAACAAAACAAAGTCAACCATTGAACTGTTTGAGTTTGTTAAAACTTTAGACTGTTTTTCTTAATCCTTCTTACGAATAGAATTTTGTAAATTAAACCAATTACTATAGCAAAATAGAAGAAAGTTTCAAAACTAAAATTGATAAATTCATTCTAGCGTTCAATTAAATATGTCTCAAGAAAGATTAAATGGATTAGTAATTTTATACTTACAATGAGGTATTGAAAAAAAAGCATACTTTTGAAGGTCTTATTGTTCATTTTGCTTCTCAAAATGCTAGAACATTTAGATTTTTAAAATAATTATTTGATACTTATTTTTTGTTGTATGTTTGTAGGTATTGCACTTTTTCAATACTTTATATGATGAAAAGTAAATATTGTTAGAGTAAAATTCTTATCTTTGTATTTCTAAAAGAGCCCCCGTTTTTTCTTGGGTGATAATCGGGCCGGTCCTTTTGTGGAAATTATAACATCTCCAATCAACTTTGTTTTTATTCAACCGGTAAAGTACACTTTTTGGGTAAAATATCGAAAATACCATTAATGAATGAAAAGCGCACGGACAAAGCCCCTACCCAAATTGGGCATCGCAATTCACAATTGAAATAGGCATCGCACTGCAAAAATTAGGCATCGTAATACACAATTGAAGTCTGTCCAATTTTGGGCATTGCAATTCAAAAATTCTCACCCAAATTTGGGCACCGCGCGTAATGCACAAATTGGGCATCACAATGCATAATTCGGCATCGAGGCTTACTTTATTGAAAAGACTTTCTTACTTTGTTGATTATCAATTTGCCCAGTTCATGAGCCAACACCAAAGTTGAAAAGGATTCAATAAAAAAAAGAGTCAACTTGGTTCCCCAAAAAGACTAGGTTTATGATCAGGCCTCCACCATCTAATTAGCCGGCTGTTAGAAGAGAAATCACACCTAAGGTTCGCACTGCCCACTTTTGATCGACGTCGGATGGGCTTTGTTTTCCATATCTAGTTCCAGCGAAGCTCACCAAGACCTGGTGCTTCTCTGGCGTCTCTGATGGAAACGGAGGACAGAAATCGAAGAAGAAGAAGGAAGATTAGGGCTTACACCGTCATTTTTTGGCCAAGGAATTCATCATCACTAATCCACAATCATCCTCACTTTTTGTCTTTCAACTGGGTTTGATTTTTGGGGGTCCGATGCCCACATCGGAGTCTTCGACGCCCACATCATAGTCTTTGACACGCACATTGGATGTCTCTCCAATTCCTTCTTCAGTAATTTGGAAAGTTCATCAACAGTTTTTTCTCTTTTGTATTCAGCAACAATGTAAGTGGATTAAGAAGAAGAATTGTAGTTATAAATGGAGGTCTCTCATCTTTGAGCTAGGAAGGAGGATAATGTAATAAACACTAGTTGAAGATTATTTTTTAGGCTTAAAAGAGAGGATGAACAGAAAAATACATGCTTTCACTCCTCTGCAATGGTCAGTTTAAAAGCAAACCAAGGACATTATTATGCCCTAGCTTGTAAATGTCGGTTGGTGAGTTGAAGATAAGGTTAGTTCAAAAAAATTTACTTCCTTGGCAACACTCTTTAATTTTACCTCAAGAAATACAATAATGACAACAAGAAGCGGCTGAATTTCTTGACTTTGATGAAGTCGGTGGCCTTGAATTTGAAATCATAGACACTGCCGGTTGCAATGAAGAAGACGAGAGAGAGAGAGAGAAGTCAGAGCCGGATTTGAAGAAGAAGACGAGGCAATATTGGGAAAAAAAATAAAAGTGGACTTATGCGATTGAAAAAAAAAATGGTAGTGGAGCGATTACAATTTCAGGAAAGGGGACCGACCCACAATTATTCCTTTTTTTATTCAACCGCATAAGTCTCTTTTTCATTATTTTCTTCCTAAAATGTCCCTCCTCCTCTGGTCCTCTTCTACTCTTGCATGTAGCCTGATAATCATATTGTATATGCATTTCGCACACAATAATTCTTCTTATTCTTCATCCAGAAAAATACTTGATAACAATGCTCAATAGAGCCCATCTGACATGATTCTTAAACCAGACAAAATATAACATTAAGTATAAGACATTTTCTTATATTGAGTGGGTTACCCTTGTTTAAGTGATTGATAAATAAAAACCATGTACTAAAATCAACAAAAGAAATCAATGAATACAAAACAACACGGAGGGAGGATATGAACACGGTACTAATGTTAACGATGAAAGTACCTTCCATGGGAATTACAGTTTTGAAGAAGAAAAGCACTTTACGATGCCTAAATTATGGGAGGTGGGTTTGTCAGTTTTTTATGTAGGAATGAGTCCATTGTTTGGTGTTTTAATATAAAGAAATGAAAAGCAACTTTAATATTGAATTAAAATGGACGAAAAGGAAAAAAAGTGATTATTGTGTATCATTCAAAGTGAGGAGATGAGAGAGAGAATTGAAGAATTGAATTAGATGAGAGAGAGTTATATGTGAAATGATGTGTTTGAGGAGATTCAAAGTGAGGTGACAGTGGGGAGTGTGAAGGGGTATAGGAGTATTAATGAGGAGATGAGAGAGAAAAATTCAAAGATAGAGAAAGACATTAATGAGGAGAGAGAAATTGTACATTTCTAACATTTAAAATACATTTTGCATTAAGTAATGCTAAGGTCACTCTAATAACACTCAAATTTGGGTACCAAATAGTGTGGCGATTGACGTGGCATTAGTGGGTCCCTATCCTTTACTAGTTTACTACCTCAACCTTAGTTAAATTAACCTAACTAAAACCAATCAAAATTAATCAAAAAAAAAAGAGAAAGTAATTAAACCTTTTCTCCTTCCAACCCTAAAACCCAACGACAACAGTTCTTCTCCTCCGGCGTCGGTAATGTTCTCACGCCCAAACTTTTCCGACGAGATGAGTAGGGATTCCTCTTCTTCTCCGGCGCCGATAGCTTCCACCGTCGACGACATCCCATTCGATGAATCTCGAGGTCTCTCTTTCATGCTCTCTCTCTCTCTCCATCGCAAGGTGTATGTGTGAATTAAAATTTTGATTTCAATTTTTGCTCTATTTGACTGTCAATTTCGTTACGAGTGTTTTTAAGGGCTCCAAGATTGTTTAGTAAAAGTGGTAGTGCCCACTCCATTGTCCTGAATGAATTATTGCTATTATCATGATCTGTATAAAGAAAACCAATCAATTTACATTATTTTCCATATGCATCCCTCTCTTAAGTTGTAGTAGTATCTAACTTGGGCAAAACTCTACACATTGATCACATCTGATATATATCCCAGAAAGCTTGAGCAAAATTAGTTGTCAATTTCATGAAATTTCATCAACCCTTGGACTAAGCTTTTTGTATATCAATAGCCTCCATACAGAATAATTATTGGAGGGACCATGTTCTTCAGCAAAATAGGCTTATTGGAAACAGTTCACGGCTTCTTTAGACACTTACACTATCTTACATGTCAACCACGGTCGCAAGGATTGCAAACTGGGGAAATTATGTATTTTCATGTTGCTAATTGTGGAGTGTTGACGAATATAGCTAGCCTATCTCAGATGAAGTATCAGTTCCTACTATTATCATGATTTGTATAAAGAAAACCAATCAATTTACATTATTATTAGGAAGAGGCAATAATTTAGATAAAAACCTCCGACAACTAAACCCATCAAGTGCACTGCCTTTAGCACAATTTTTTTCACAAAATCGGACTTTAATTAGTTGAGATCAAAGTTAGAATAAAATCTGATTAAGAAAGCCATGACTTGAACAAAATACTCCTACATGCATGACTCCATACAACATATCTGAGAAAAAAAAGATAAAAAGTGGAGTATTATGATGAAGCTCAGTTAATGATAAGAAAGAAACAGTAGCAATCCAAATATGTTAAATCGATTCACTTACCCGATTGTAATTTTGGAGATCTTCGATCACCAAATATATTCTTCTTCTTTTTTCTTTTTTCTTTTTTTGTACATCACCCCCTTGACTCTTAGCAATCTGATTTTATTTTTTTTCTTGAGGTGAACTTATTCGGTTGTCCGCTGAGATTTTGTGACTTAAACTCATTGATTATCCATGTCAAGAAAATTTTCGCTCAACCAATTTCTCATAAAAGATTAGGTGTTGGAATTTGACATACTCGTTAACTTCAGTTACCACTTAAACAGTTCAGTCTTTAAATTCTTGAATGATATTCTCTCTCCTACTAGAACTATACATTTGTTATCTGAAATTTGTTTAGCCCTTCACTTTTTCATTTTTCATTATCTGAAATTTCCGCTAGACAAAAACCAATACGGGGATCTGCCAACTGTCTCTAACAGCAAAGCCAAAAACATAACATGCATGAATTGATCTTGCAGGGACATATGGATTATATTCTACTTCTATTCTATCACTCTCTTATTTTACTTCGACAGCCCCGTAAGCCTTATCTAGATTTAGTTCTCCTACAAGCCTTAATTATTCATATTTTTAGTTCCTATAAAGATGTACTAACTTTATCTTCTTATTCGTATTTTTTGTTTCTATACTAATCCACTACAATTATTGGTTATAATTTATTCTTTTGATAAATGTCGCTCTATTTTCTACAACTATCAAGTAACCACCAGATGGACAAGAAGCATATGAAAGAGATGCTCACGAAGAAGCTGAAAACGAACATTTGATAGCCTTGAAAGACAAAATTGAAGAACCTAAAGTGGGGATGACTTTTAATAGCATTGAAAGCATAGTGACTGAAAGAACGTGACAGCACGGATTCTCGATATGGAACAATGTTATTGTCAATGTTGCAGTGAATGTTGCAACAATGACAGTGACAATGATAACAGAAAGTATGTCACGTAAAATAGCAATGGAAGTTTTGTTTTCAGATTTTATACCGCGATTATAGAAGAAAAATAACTCAAAAACAATCTACAAGTATCGAACTTGTAGATCAAGCCTCAAGGCCACACAAATTATATTAAAAACAAAATTGTTTTGTACTTAACAATCAACAAAAGATTCTCACAAGATATAGGATCTTGGAGAACCAAAAATCCCACATAAAACACTAAACCAAACGTGGGAAGAAAGAACTAAAAATCTGCTTCTTAATGACAGAAGAAAGAAAGCAGTAAACAAGCAGTTCTTCAATGGATCAAGGATGCTGTCGGTGTTGTGCTCTCAAGATTCAAGCGCCTTGATTCGAATGGTTGAACCGCTGCACTAAAACTCTACCAAGATTGCTCTCGCTTTATGGCTTCCGATCTCTCTTTCGCTCTCACGCACAAGGCTCTAAACCGATTCTCTCTCTCAATCACTCGAGCTTTCTATCTTGTAAGCTCACGACACCTTTTGTCGAGCATCCAAATTTTCATTAAATAACCAGCCTTCCTCGCAGTTCACGGCAAAAGGAAAACACAATCCTACTAGGAAAGAGATTAGTTCAATATTAAGAAAGATTATGTTTCCTATTAAGACTAAGATACATCAAATAACTAATTTATTTACATAAATCTAGTTACCAAAAATATGTTGCCTAAATCTTTTGAAAGATTTGAAAGATTTTCCTATATAAAAAAATCAAAACCAATCTAATCTTTTGAAAGATTTGAAAGATTTTCCTATCAAAAACAAAACCAATTACCAAAAGTATTCTAAACAAAATCTAACACCTAAATAAACATTGACTAAAATAAAATCATACTTTGACCAAGAAAGGTGAAAACAAGATAAAATAGGTCATGCCTATTTTACCCTTACAATCTCCCCCTTTGTTGAACCTTTCTGGTCAAATCAAAAGACAAGTGTTTATACAAAACCAATCAAACCATCTAACCCGCATTGGTTAGAAAAACTCATCTCCCCGAATTTGTGCAAGGTAAAATCGAAAACCATTACTAAGCACAATTCGAAAATATCACCATCACAAGAAACACTTGATCTCTCTCCCTATTTGACCGAAAAGGAAGAGAGATAAAACATCTTTTAGGAATTCTCAAACATCAAAGATTTTGAAAAAAACACAATAAAGTGTTCACCAAGATTTGATCACACCACTTAGCAATAACCGAGCACATCATATCCAGATTCAAAAACTCTTAGTTTCCCACAAAAATTAGACATCCACTAAATATTTTTCAACATGGAGATTTTTGAAAATTGATTTGCACAGCTTTGAGTTTAGGACAAAATTTCACCAAGTCGATATCATTGCCAACAATGCATGTCCTAAAATTTTATGCCTAAAAACATGATGACTAAAAGCTAGGCAAAAGAAAATAAAAATGCAATCACACACAAGTGATAAAGACTAGATCAAAAGATGTAGTTCCTAATGTTGCTGCATTGGGAGATGCATTCGCCAAAATTGTGATTTTATTTTCAATTTTGTTTTTTTTTTTTTTTTTTAATTTTCTCAACCAAATTTCTCTCCCAAGATTATAAATTTTTCACAACAAAAATCCATAGGTACTTTATTTCCCTAGGAATATAGCTCTACTTTATTTCAAGCTATAAAACATGCCACTTGGAACCTTTCACACTATTTACCAAGGGAAGCAATTTTGCATTTTGATCAACCCATGAAATCCGAAGATTCATAGTCCCAAAAGAAAGGTGCCACAACCTTGTTCATAGGTAGCTCTTTTCCGTTAGGTAGCTTTCACACTTTTTCAATTAAGGGGAGTCAATTTTCTCAAGATCAACCCATGAGAACCTAAGTTCCATAGTACCTTGACAAATTGCAGCATCCCAAAAATTTCAAAAGGTAGCTCTTTCCTTTGTGGACTTTAAACATACTCAAGAACTGGGAGAGATAGAGAGAATCATAACAATGAAATCACAACATGATTTTGAATGAAATTCCCAAGCAACCACAAGAGATATATACATGTGAGACAATTGATCTAGAGTGCCCTCTAAAGACAAAATGCAATCATGCCTAATTTTGATTTTTGTTTTTTTTTTGTTTTTTTTAATAATTAACTAAGTGTAAAAATCATATGGCACACAAAACACAAGAGATTTCCAAAGATTGAAAAATCTCTCAAAAACAAGACACTTGGCAAATATATCGCAAGAAGATGATTTTCGGTCCCAACATGTTCAATGCAAACAATTTACATAATCAACCAAGTCTCAAAAAAATGGTGTCTTAAATTAATGTGATTAGTTCGAGAATAATGAACTGGATTTTTGTGCTAAGCAAAATGCATAGGTGTTATCAAAAAACAAGGTTAACACATCAATGTGAACACATAATCTTTGATCATTTGAAGCATCCATAAAGATTTAAGGCTTCTCTCAAAAATATTTTGATAAGCATGCAAATTTTTGAGATTCAACCTTACTTCTTCTCCTTGTGTATATGCCATCATGAATATCACCTATCACTTGAGAGATTGGATGGTTTTTCCGAATACGGCTAGGAATATCATGGCTGCAACCATTCAAATTTGACTGATTTTCTGAATGTACAGACTGATTCGAAAGTTCAGACCTGTTTCGACCGCCAAGTTTCGTCCAATGTTGCTCCCATTGTTGCAACATTGGGTGAAACATTGGGTGACACATTGTGAATCACATTGGCTGAACTTTCGAATATGCAAGTTCTGTCGATCATGTGCAGATTTGTGTTTCGATGCTGGTTCTCGAAGAACATTTTGGAGGAGATTCATCATAGGACGGCTTAGAACCGTGACATATATCAAAGGGTTCACAATATTTGGACTTGCCTTTGTCATTACTACCCTTAGGAACCCACATCTGCTTAAAAACTTTGGGTTGGAGATTTTTGAAAAATTTCGATTTGTCTTTGAATGAGGCTTCCATGTGTCCGCCAATGTTGCAACATTGGTCGGCGCATTGTCGCTCATACGGTTCTCGCCAATGAGCTTTTTCAAAGAAATCTTGCCTCATTTCATTCTCATACATGGCCTTTTTCGAAAACAAAAAGGTTGTATGTGACCGTGCTTATGGCGTATGACAAACATAATTTTTCTTTCTTACTCTCGGTTTTTCACGTAAAACGCCAGAAAACTTTCATTGGTCTGCTTGGTTCCGATGTTCCTTCTTCCTCTTTCACAAATACCTTAGGGACAAAACCAATACCCGATCTAGAAGTATTACCGAAATTCAAAGAAATCATCAACCTTTTGTTTGCTAGAATTCCACTTGGTCATGGTCTCTTTTGCTTGAGTAAGTCGCTCCTTTAACTTCTCAATCTCCACATCCTTTCTACTTAGGACACTCTCCACCTCACTATGCATTCTTTTTGTTCTTCATTAGCCTTTTTAATAGTTCATTTGCCTTTCCAAGCACTATAACTTGATGAGCTCTCTTTTCCCAATCTTTGTACACTCTTTGTAACCTTCTAGCAGGTCTGAATCTGTGTCACCATCATCCTCTGCAATTGTGGAATTAAAACAGAAGAAATTGTTCTGCGCTCAATGTCTCTCCCAATGTTGCTCCCGATGTTGCAACATCGGGTGACACATTGGCCGAAACATCTGCATTTTCGTAATCGTAATCACAAACAAAGATTCAAGGCAAACCGAGGCCGGGCTTTTTAGTTTAGAAGAACGAACACGCAGTGTCCTTCACATAAAGTCCGAAGGGCCTCCCACACATCTTTGGCGATTCATAATTTGCTATTACCCTAAAAGTATTTGCATCTAAGGCCTTATAAATAGCAGACAAGGCTTTCGAGTTAAAAGAAGCGTTGTTCCTATCATCATTGGTCCACTCATTCTTTGGTGATCTTGACATCACCATCCGAATCAACGCTTTGGGAGGACTCCAACCATTTAAAACAAGAAGCCACGCTCTTTCATCAATGGATTTGATGAAGATGCGCATCTTGACTTTCCATATAGAATAATTAGCATTTGTGAGAGTAGTAGAGGATCGAACCACGTTCTCATACCGAGAATCCATCACGCCTTTTAAACGTAATCGACTCTTAGTGATATCAAGAGAAGGCTCGATACCAATTGAAAGAACGTGACAGCCGGATTCTCGATATGGAACAATGTTATTGTCAATGTTGCGTGAATGTTGCAACAATGACAAGTGACAATGATAACGAAAGTATGTCACGTAAAATAGCAATGGAAGTTTTGTTTTCAAATTTTATACCAAAGATTATAGAAGACAGAAAATAACTCAAAAACAATCTACAAGTATCAAACTTGTAGATCAAGCCTCAAGGCCACACAAATTATATTAAAAACAAAATTGTTTTGTACTTAACAATCAACAAAAGATTCTCACAAGATATAGGATCTTGGAGAACCAAAAATCCCACATAAAACACTAAACCAAACGTGGGAAGAAAGAACTAAAAATCTGCTTCTTAATGACGTAAGAAAGAAAGCAAGAAACAAGCGCTCTTCAATGGATCAAGGATGCCGCTTTGTCCGGTGTTGTGCTCTCGAAGATTCAAGCGCTCGAATGGTTGAACCGCCGCACTAAAAACTCTACCAAGATTGCTCTCGCTTTATGGCTTCCGATCTGGTCTCTTTCAGCTCTCAAGACAAGGCTCTAAACCGATTCTCTCTCTCAATCACTCAACAGCTTTCTATCTTGTAAGCTCACAAAGACACCTTTTGTCGAGCATCCAAATTTTCATTAAATAACCACCTTCCTGCAAGTTCACGGCAAAAAGGAAAACACAATCCTACTAGGAAAGAGATTAGTTCAATATTAAGAAAGATTATGTTTCCTATTAAGACTAAGATACATCAAATAACTAATTTATTTACATAAATCTAGTTACCAAAAATATGTTGCCTAAATCTTTTGAAAGATTTGAAAGATTTTCCTATATAAAAAAATCAAAACCAATCTAATCTTTTGAAAGATTTGAAAGATTTTCCTATCAAAAAACAAAACCAATTTACCAAAAGTATTCTAAACAAAATCTAACACCTAAATAAACATTGACTAAAATAAAATCATACTTTGACCAAGAAAGGTGAAAACAAGATAAAATAGGTCATGCCTATTTTACCCTTACAGTGACCTTTTACCAAGATTATGGTAAGAAACTTGGTTTTAGTGTAAGTAGAAGATCCGATCCTCGGCAAGAGGAGATGGTGAAATTACTAGATACTTCACAGTTGTATGCTTCCGTGGAGGTAAGTCGAGGAGCAAAGGAAAAAATGTTTTGAGGTCATGTCTGATTACAAAAACGAAATGTCAAGCGAAGGTTAGAGAAGTGCTCTATGATGGAAAGTGGCAATTGACTGTAGTTGTACTTGAGCACAACCATTCACTAAGTCCAGGGAAAACACACTTGCATAGGAGCAACAGGAAAATAAAACCACATGTGAAAAGACAACTCATGCTTCATGCTAATGCCGGGATACGAGTGAATCAGAGAATAAAAGCTTTTGCGGTTAAGGCTAATGATCATGAAAATTTGACATTTCTAGAGAAGGATGCTCGAAACTTCATTGAAAAAGAAAGACGATTGAACCTTAGTTGTGGTGATGCAGAAGCTCTTCAAAACTACTTCATGAATGTTCAAGCAACAGATTCTAATTTCTTTTTTGTGATTGATTTAGATGAGGAAAATCGTTTAAGGAATGTGTTTTGGGTAGATGCACGAAGTAGGGCGGCCTATGAAGAGTTCGGTGATGTCATGACTTTTGACACGGCATACCTGACAAATAGATATGACATGTCTTTTGCTCCTTTTGTGGGGGGTAAATCATCATGGGCAGTCAATTCTACTTGGATTTGGTTTTTGAGAGAGAATACAAAAACCTTTATATGGTTGTTCAAATCATGGCTTGCATCCATGTTTAATCATGCTCCGAGTGCCATAATCACCGATCAAGATAAAGCTATGCGCAAACACTACTAGAAAAATGACCTTTAGTGACGGAATTTTTCGTCGCTAATGGCTCCTCAGCGACGGAATTTTTCCGTCGCTGGCCCATCGGTGATCACGCGTCGCAAATGTCTGACGGACCAATTTCCGTCGCTAAAGGTTAATATCAGCGACGGAAATTTCCGTCGCTAAAGGCTTTTAAAAAATAATTAAATTTTAATTTCAGCGACGGGAAATTCCGTCGCTAAAGGCTTTTAAAAATAATTA
The DNA here is from genome assembly GCA_013146195.2 of Codonopsis lanceolata. NCBI lineage: Eukaryota > Viridiplantae > Streptophyta > Magnoliopsida > Asterales > Campanulaceae > Codonopsis > Codonopsis lanceolata. Next base: position 108,645,541 of record CM028380.1, on the reverse strand, counting down.
AATTTTAATTTCAGCGATGGAAAATTCCGTCGCTAAAGGCTTTTAAAAAATAATTAAATTTTAATTTCAGTGACGGAAAATTCCGTCGCTAAAAGCTTTTAAAAATAATTAAATTTTAATTTCAGCGACGGAAATTTCCGTCGCTAATAATGGAAAAAAATAAAAAAAAATACACAAAAATACTATCATTATAAATTTTTGTACCTGATAATATAACAATTAATACAAAATTGAAGATACAAAATAAACAATAATATAAAACCAATTTAAAAACATCAAACTCTAAATGTTATTACATCGAAGTACCAAACATCAAACTCTAAATGCTAGATAATATGACGAGCAAATTCAAGACAGCTTTTTTTCTATAGGTTTACTTCTAATGTGAAACTTTGGATGCAGTATCAGGATCAGGATCTAAGGCTGTGCCCTCGACAAATGGCTCCTCATCCGATGGAAGCAACATAAAAGTGCCCCTTCATCTTGTAGTTTCTATCCTCTTTGTTATGTCTTGTGCTTCGGCTGTCACCAGTTTCTGAGCTTTCTATCGCCAAGGGTTCGCTCATGATTAAGGTTAAGGCTTCATCATTCCAAAAGAGAGAGATTTGGCATATCCGCTAGGTTAAAGTTGACGGTGCCAATAAACTTCCTGACAGTTCATGAAAACAGCCACACGAGAAAGGTTAAAAAATTACTTTATGAGGATGTGTGCCAATAAACTTTCTTAAACTAGTTGTATGCATGTGTGCCTGTTGCCAACAGTAAACAAAAACAAGTCATCTCACAACCATATACAAAAAAAAATGAAAATCCAAAATAATTTTTAAGTGTCACCAAGAAAAATCAAAAGACCAAATGCATACAATCCCAAACACCAGCAACCACTGAACCAAGCTAGCATGACTATGAAATTAAAAACCTTGCAACAACTTTTTCTGGCATACAAGTAAGATATTGGAAGTTAGGATACTAATTTTGATCACAATTCACATAAAGTCCAACAGATGATAATTTTTCTATGAGCACAAGGAAATTACAGAAGCCATTTAAACAACATAGCAGACAAAAATACATGACAATTGACAACTGAATTGAATTAATTGAAAATAAACCAAAAATCATATTTGCATGTTATAAGATAAAATTAAAATAAATTACAAGCAGATTAACATAGATAACATCAAATATAACACTTAGTAAGAAAATCCATGTATGAACAAACCTTGTTGGAGACAGGGGCTTTATTCTCTTTCCTTTCACTTATTTGAGATGGATATCCCTGTAAATTATCAAAATTACCAGATTATAGAACGAAAAAGACATTGTTAATCTAATGTTAAAAAAAAAACCTGCACTTTCTACGTAAAAATGTGTGTTAAAGTCCAATATTACAAGTCTTCTCCATTATACAAAATACACACACACACTTGGACATATTAGTGAAACATGAGCATGCCAAAACAGACATGCAACACTAGCAAAAATCATTGTCCATATTGAGTTGGTTAAAATGAACCTTGAAGATTTTTAAGCAGCCTAAGCCAAAACACATTTTAGTTGCGGAGAATGAACCTTAACACTATAATTGAAACTGAAATTAGTACATCAAATTATGTCAATCTCAGCCAAAAGATCCATCTTCACATCATCTAGTTTCTTCCACGGTCAAATAAAAATATGTAGGCTTAAATAAGGGATAAAGAGACAATTTATAATTAGGATTTAACTTTGGTCTAATAGTCACTATTTTGTCATAGCGCGAACTCGGCTCGAACTTGTGGTTCGCATAACATGCTCATGAGCCAAAAAGTTTCAAATGGAGTCAATCCTACACACCTCCTCGAAACCTAAGTTCGAGCTCACGAAAATCTTAACCAAGCCCAGCTCAAGCATACCAATCTCGGCTCGATTACAGCCTTACACATGAACTAATCAATTTGGCAACCAAATCAAAATTAATGAGTGAAAAACACATGTCCGTTTGAATGCGAGTCACTCAACTTAATTTAACATCACCTCTATAAAAGGTACAAACAAATTTCTTATGGATTCTAAATTTCTAAGTTCCATGATCAGAACACTTTATGTAGTCCATATATCTAAGTATCTAACGTTATATTTCAACTGAGAACAAGGCTAAAAGAAAACACAACTGTGAATTTCTAAATGACATAGGGATAAATATGATAGGAAAAAATTTATTCATCAGACAAATAGAATCAGACGAACTAAAAGTAAAAAACGACACTACCCGTGTTATGAGTTACAGAATTGTCATAACAAAACAACCATACCAGAAGTAAATATGTTCTGTTGGAACATTTCACAGCTACCATAATTTACAGCAACGATAATCTTATCCAAAATGAAAAGCAAACTAACTAATAAAAATCCATTTTGAGTACATATTTTGGTACTTGTGTTGTTAAAAAACAAAAACAATGTCACAAAACAAATACTCCAATGTGTTTCACCACTTTTTTGCATCTGTTTCTAATTTTCACCAAAACCCACCAGAAAGCAAACAGATTTCAGGCACTGCACAACTTTTATCAGAAAGCATCAGAATTTTAAACCCTAAACCGAAGGTTTAACTTTGCCTTTTACGGCATACAAAAGGAACAGACAAATCCAACCTAGATTTTTCCCTAACACGTAACAGAAGTTTTTGTGAACATAAAGTGGGTTCTAATTGTTAGGTGAATCCTTATTATATCATATCAATACTCAAATTAAAAATAAAAACTGAAAAAAAATGTTTACCAAAGTATAACCAGATTATACTTTTCAATAATTTCAGCAAATAACCGACAATTAAATTCCCAAATTCTTTAATTAAACTGGCAGAAATAGAAAGATCTTACTTGAATTTTGAGAAAAGGAGGCACCAATTCAAGCCCTAGGCTTCAATCCGTTGAAGCAGCTGTAGAGATTGGATGGGGTGTCGGTGGTGAATTTAACGCGATCGAGCCGCGGTGACAGCGCCGAGCTTGTTGGATTTGAAGGCCGGAGCAAGCTGACATGGTGGCTGGATGTGTTGATTCAGTAGATCGCCAGTGAAGGAAGCCGACGGTTGAGATTGGGGCTGGGACTGGAAAATTGAGGAGGAGATGAAGGGGTTCGCCGGATTTGAAGGTTGGGGCGAACTGCTAGCGCAGGGGCGGCGAGGAGGAAGAATTGAGATGGGGGCGAAGGCGGCTGTGAATGAAGATTTGGTGATGGCGATGGAAACAGGATATGAAGAACGGGAGGGGAGAATAGCAACGGAAAGGGCCGGCGGCAGTGAGAGAGGAGATGGCGGACGGTGGCTTGAAGGGAATCGCCGGGTCTTGTAGACGAAGGGCGACTGAGAGATGAAGGGCGATGAGAGAATGAGAGAGGAGATGGGTAAGGGGGCTGGGCGTGAAAGAGAGAGAGGATTCAATATATTGGGGGAAAACCTGTGAGGGCGGGAGATGAGAGGGAGAATGAAATATTGGGGAAAACTTGTTTTACTTGAATTTATTTTATTACATAGACAAAACAATTTTATTTGAATATTTTCTAAATTTATACTTTCAATTTATAGTCTTTATTTTGCTTGAATTTAATTTAATAAAAAAAAGTGTGAGCGCGTTCTACGCACGGGTGTAAAACTAGTTAAATATTATTATATTTTATAATATAATATTATTAAATTACCAAATACAATTTATTTTAAAAATCAACAGATTAACTACCACAATTATTTTTAAGTAAAAAATTAAAAAAATTATTCAAAATTATTTTTAAGTGAATATTTTATATAACTTCCACAATATTATACCGAGTTTTTTTACCAAAATATTGTAGCTTTAATTAAATATTCCCAAACTATAGTATTTCTTAATCTAATTCCCAAATTATGGTACTTTCAAAAATACTAATGATATAAGGGTACCAAGGTGGACCGAACTGATCAGACAAGTGGTTGGGTTGCAGTGGGATCTAAGAAAAATGTTGAGTCAAGTGGTGGCTGGGAGCAGGTGATAGACAAAATGCAGAATGTGGGTCGTATAGAAAACCAAGATCAAATGGGTGGTCAAAGGAAGAACTTTCTAGATCCACCGGGTTGGGGAGGAATTAAATCTGCGAAAGATATTGATCGCTGGGTCACTCGGGTCAAGTACTTCTTGGGGAAGAAAGTTGTTAATGACGCCAACCTTTGGTGGACCGAAGTGAAGCGAGACCAAGCCATCAGAAAAATCGAGAAATCCGCACCGGCATCATTAGTAAAACCGGAGGCCCGAGGTTGAGACAAGTGGTTACGCGTTACGTTACGTTAAGTTACGTTACGTTATGTTAAGTTACGTTACGTCGTTACGTTAAGTTACGTTACATTAAGTTACGTTACGTTAAGTTAAGTTAACTTGCGTTGCTTAAGTTACGTTACGCTACGCTACGCTAAGTTAAGTTAACGCTACTAAGCTTAAGCTTAAGTTAAGTTAAGTTTAAGTTAAGTTAAGCTACGTTAAGTTAAGTTACACGTTAAGTCACGTTAAGTTACGTTACGTTAAGTTACATTACGTTAAGTTACGTTACGTTACTTAAGTTAACTTGCTTAAGCGTTAAGTTACGTTACGTTAAGTTAAGTTAACTTACGCGTACGTTAAGTTAAGTTAAATTAAGTTGAAATGTGAATATTTTAATTTCAATTTAATTATATTATTAAATTAACATTTCAAATATTAATTTAATAATAAAATTATCATTCATTAAAATGATATATATATATATATATATATATATATATATATATATATATATATATATATATATATATATATATATATATATATATATACCATTATATATAATGCAAAATATGGATTTTATAAAAACACAAATATTCCAAAACATTATTTATTTTAAATTTACAAAAGGATTTTACAAAAACAAATATTTCAAAACATTATTATTTACAAAACAAATATTTCAAAACAAATATTAATTCAAATGACGAAATTTTATTTAGTATTCTAAGAGGTGATCTTTAGTGATTTTAAAATCATTGATATTTCATAATTTAATTTTAGTTAATTCCGGTGGCGGAAAATTAAAGTGGCGAATATTAATATTTGTTTTGAAAATATTTGTTTTTGTAAATAAATAATGTTTTGAATTGTAAAATCCCTTTGTAAATTTAATAAATAATGTTTTGGAATATTTGTGTGTTTTGTAAAATCCCTTTTGTATATATATATATATATATATATATATATAGGAAATATTACAATCATTTTAATGAATGATATTTTATTATTAAATTAATATTTTAAATATTAATTTAATAATATAATATCATTCATTAAAATGATTAGCATCAATATAATTAAAAAAATAAAAATATTCACATTACAACTTAATTTATATATTTAAGAAAATAATAACAAAATTATATAAATAGAGTAAATTTGAATTTGCATGTGGTCATACTTGTGTTGCATGTCTCTAGCACATTCACTAAATATTTTCATAATTTAATTTCACTTAATTTAATTCAAACGAATTTTTCGTCGCTAAAATTTTCAAATTTAAAATTAGGGAAACCCGCTAAGAATTGATGCTTTGTCGGGAACAAATATTTGATCCGATTGGGTTTACCTGTCGGATTGGATTAGGAAAAAAATGTAACCGTGAATCCGTATGTTCATCATTCTATACAACATTGTTTTGGAGAATGACATATTCATGTAAGTTAAGTTTTACGTTACGTTCATTTAGCTTTTTTCATGTTATAATGGTCCATCGTACTCCATTATACCATTTCGCTAATAGCGTGAAGCGTGTTTTCATGTTATAATGGTCCATCGTAAGTCCATTATACCATTTCGACAATAGCTTAGCGTGTTTTCATGTTAAGTTACGCTTAAGCTTAAAGCAAGTTAGGTTAAGTTAAAGCTAGGTTGCTAGTTGGGTTAAGCTGAGTTGTCGACCGTGCGCTTTAATTAAGCTAATGCTAAGCGTTGCTTAATGCTATCGCTAAGTTGCCACGCTTGCGTTACGCTAAGATTGCGCGTTGCGTATGTTAAGTTACGTTGGGTTGCCACGTTAAGTTAAGTTATGTTACATTATAAGTTACGCTACGTTAAGTTAAGTTATGCCATTATGTTACATTAAGTTAAGTTGCTAAGTTGCTGTTGCTGTTAAATTGCGTTAAGTTGTTGTAAGCTAAAGTTAGGTTAAGTTAAGTACGCTACATTAAGCTGGTTAAGTTATGGACCACGCCACGCTACATTGCTAGTTAGCTGTTAGTTAAGTTAAGTTGCTGTTAAGTTGTGTTAAGTCCACGCCACGCTAAATTTAAGTTCGGTTGCCTGCTTGTACCTGCTGTTCTGGCAAGTTGTTGCTAAGTTACGCTACGCTAAGTTGTTAATATGCCATGTTAATTTTATGTTGCTGTTGCTTACGTTGCTGGTTGCACACGCTGTTGCTGGGTTAAATTGCTAAGCCAAGTTAAGTTGCCAACTCAATGCTTTTACGCCACGCTGGTTGCTGGGCTTTGCCATAACCACACGCTGCAGTTGCTGCCAAGCCAGTCTGGGCTGCTGCCGGGTTGCCAAGCGTTTGCTGCTGCTGCTGCTGCTGCCGCTGGCTGCCGCTTCGCTGCACGCTGCCACGCCACGCCTGCTGGCCACGCTGGTTGCTGCCAAGTTGCTGCCACGCTAAGCTGCCAAGTTTACGCTAAGCTGCTGCTGCCAGTTGCCACGCTGCCGGTTGCTTCACGTTGCCGGGTTGTTGCTAAGTTGCTGTTGCTGCTTGCTACGCTGCTGTTGCTGTTGCTTGCCACGCCGTTGTTACGCTAGTTAAGTTATTAAGTTAAGTTATTGCTGTTAAATTGTTGCTGTTAAGCAAAGTTAAGTTGCTGTTACTAAGGCCAAGTTAATAAGTTATGTTAATTTATGTTGCTGTTGCTACGCTTATTAAGTTGCTGTTGCTGTTGTTAAGTTGCTGGAGTTGCTAAGCCAGTTGCTGGGTTAAGCTAAGCTGCTGTTGCTTGTTGCTGTTGCACGCTAGTTGCTGCTGCTGTTGCTGCTGCGTTGGGTTGCAAGTGTTGCTAAGTTGCCTTGCTGCGCCACGTTGCTGTTGTTAAGTTATGTTACGCCAAGTTAAGCTGCTGCTGCTTGTTGCTGCTAAGGTAAGTTAAATTTGCCACGCTATTGCGCCACGCACGCTACAAGTGTTGCTGCTATGGATCCATTACGCCATTGCCAAATTGCTGCTGCTGTTGCCAAGTTAAGTTGCTGTTGCTAAATTGCTGGGTTGCTGCTGGGTTGCTGTTGCTAAGTTAAATTGCTGCCAAGCCACGCTTGCCAAGTTGCCAGCTAAAGTTGCCACGCTGCTGCTAAGTTGCTTTGCTGTTGCTGTTAAGTTATGTTATGTTGCTACGCGCTGTTGTTGCTGCTTGCCATTTAAGTTAAGTGCTGCTTAAGTTAAGTCGCGTTAGTTGCTGTTGCTGCTGCTGCTGTTGCTGCTGTTGCTGTGTTACGTTAAGCAAAGTAAGCCATAAGTTAAGTTAAGTTAAACCAAGTTAAATTGCTGAAGGTTGCTAAGTTGCTGCTTGCTGCTGTTGCTGGGTTGCTAAGTGCTGCTGCTGCTGTTGCTGCTGCTGTTGTTACGTTGCTGGGTAAGCCACGTCAAGTTACACGCTACGCTAAGGTTGCCATGTTACGCCACGTTGCTTGCAAGTTAGTGCTGCTTACGCCACGCTAAGCTGCTTTGCACGCCACGCTGGCTTGCTAAGTTGCCATGTTACGCGCATGTTGCCACGCCATCGCGTTATGCCACGTGGGTTGCCACGCCACGCCACGCTATGTTGCCAATGCCACGCCACATTGCCACATTACCACGCCATGTTACCGCTATGTTGCCACGCTATGTTGCCACGTTAAGTTACATTGCATGTTACGTTACGCGTTATGTTAAGTTATAACATTTTTGCCAATAGGCGTAACGTGTTTCATGTTATAATGGTCCATCGTAGTCCATTATAAGATTTCGCCAATAGGCGTAGCGTGTTTTCATGTTATAATGGTCCATCGTATCCATTATACCATTTCGCCAATAGGCGTAGCTGTTTTCATGTTATAATGGTCCATCGTACTCCATTATAACATTTCGCCAATAGGCGTAGCGTAATGTCATGTTATAATGGTCCATCGTACTCCATTATAACATTTCGCCAATAGGCGTAGCGTGTTTTCATGTTATAATGGTCCATCGCATCCATTATACCATTTCGCCAATAGGCGTATGTGTTTCATGTTATAATGGTCCATCGTACTCCATTATACCATTTCGCCAATAGGCGTAAGCGTGTTTTCATGTTATAATGGTCCATCGTACTCCATTATACCATTTCGCCAATAGGCGTATGTTTTCATGTTATAATGGTCCATCCGTACTCATTATACCATTTCGCCAATAGGCGTAAGCGTGTTTTCATGTTATAATGGTCCATCGATTCCATTATAACATTTCGCCAATAGGCGTAGCGTGTTTTCATGTTATAATGGTCCATCGTACCATTATACCATTTCGCCAATAGGCGTATCGTGTTTCATGTTATAATGGTCCATCGCACTCCATTATACCATTTCGTCAATAGGCGTAGCGTGTTTTCATGTTATAATGGTCCATCGTATCCATTATACCATTTCGCAGCGTAGCGTGTTTTCATGTTATAATGGTCCATCGTACTCCATTATACCATTTCGCCAATAGGCGTAGCGTGTTTTCATGTTATAATGGTCCATCGTACTCCATTATACCATTTCGCCAATAGGCGTATCGTGTTTTCATGTTATAATGGTCCATCGTACTCCATTATACCATTTCGCCAATAGGCGTAAGCGTGTTTTCATGTTATAATGGTCCATCGTAGTCCATTATAACATTTCGCCAATAGGCGTGTTTTCATGTTATAATGGTCAATCGTATTCCATTATACCATTTCGCCAATAGGCGTAGCGTGTTTTCATGTTATAATGGTCCATCGTAGTCCATTATAACATTTCGCCAATAGGCGTAGCGTGTTTTCATGTTATAATGGTCCATCGTAGTTCATTATACCATTTCGCTAATAGGCGTAGCGTGTTTTCATGTTAAGTTACGTTAAGTTAAGTTAAGTTAAGTTAAGCTAAGTTAAGTTTTATTAAGTTACGTTAAGTTAAGTTAAGTTAAGTTACATTACGTTACGTTACATTAAGTTACGTTACGTTACGTTAAGTAACGTTACGTTAAGTTAAATTAATTTAAGTTAAGTTGTAATGTGAAATATTTTAATTTTTGTAATTATATTGATGCTAATCATTTTAATTATTGATATTATATTATTAAATTAACATTTCAAATATTAATTTAATTTAATTTCAATTTAATTTCAAATATTATTGATATTTTATCATTCATTAGAATTTAATTTCAATTTATATTCAGCGACGGAATTTTCTGTCGCTAAAGGTCACCTTTAGCGACAAAAAATTCTGTCGCTGAAAATAAACTGAAATTAAATTCAAAAATATTCAGCGACGGAATTTTCTGTCGCTGAAAGTTTTTAGAATTTAATTTCAGTTTATTTTCAGCGACGCAAAATTTCGGTCGCAGAAAATTCTGTCGCTGAAGGCACGCTTTTTAGTAGTGGGCAGCGCTTTGATTAGAGGAGGCAAATCTTACTTGTTTTACAATATGAGGGATTTCAATTATCCTAAATTTTGGATTTGTTGTGGTGCCATGAGAGAGAATGGAGCAGGGGCTGCTTGTGTTGATGGTGAATTGGGGAGACGAAATCAAAACCATGGAGACGGAGGCCTGCGGCTATAGAGAAGGAGCTGGATGCTCTCTAGGCTAGGGATGAGGCAGAAACGAGGTGGCGCTTTGATTGGAGGAGGCAGATCAGGCATGGATCATTAGACCCTTATTGGAGAAGATGGCATTAAAATTTTCACATTACACCCTTATTTTGTGCATGTGAGTGACACATGCTCACTTAATATAAATACACAAACGACGTTAGGGCTAGGGTCCTCCGATGAGCAAAAAAGGCCTACTATACTTTGGTCAGTGGTGAAACTTTTAAAAGTTGGAGGACTGATGATGGGTTTTGCCAAAGTTCAGGGACTAATGGTATACTTAACCCTAAAATAAATAATTGGATAATTTAGGGGGCGAGATGAATGAAAATATTTGGAGAAGTGTAGATATATTTATTAGTAAATAACAAATAAGAAAACAAAAGGACAATTTTTTTGGAACAAAAGCGACTATTTTTATTTATAAATAAAATCTCAAATAGCTTTGAGAGATGAATTCTCAAAAAATAAAATAAAAAGGGTATGACATAGTAGAAACAAAAAAAAAAAAAAAAAAGTTTGAAAAGTAAAAAAAAAAGGGAAGGATTATGAGTTATGGCACTGATTCAAGCACATGTGTCACGAGGAGACGCGCTCTCTTTGAACGTGTGTTACATTTGCCTATCACCACTTGTAGTGTCTAGCACGCGAGTGTGCTCAAATTTCCTTTTTCAACCAAAATATACTATTTATTTGGGAACAAGTTTTGCTTGGGTAGATTATTGGGTGGTTGTTTATTGTTTAACCATGCGTTGTTAAATATTGGGATAAGTATATCATTAGTCCCTGAACTTTGGTCGAACTCATCATCAGTCCCCCAACTTCAAAAAGTTTCACCACTAACCAAAGTAGGCCTTTTTTCTCATCGGAGGTCCCTAGCCCTAACGTCGTTTGTGTATTTCCGTTAAGTGGGCATGTGTCACTCACATGCACGAAATAAAGAGGTCATGTATAACATCATCAAAATAAGGGGGCAAAGTGAAATTTTCAATATTTGATTGTTCCGGAGAGAAAGGATTTGCAAGTTTCTCATTGTACAAATGGTTGATGGGATCGTATCATTGAATCGGTTCTCAAACAGAAAGAAGTACTGAACGAGTGACATCAGCTCATCAATATTTGAAGGAATAGACCCTGAGAATAAGTTTTTCTGAAGATAGAAATGGGTTGTATTCGAGGACCAAAGGGGAAGTGAACCCTCAAATCAGTTATAACTCAAGTCAATGACGATCAATTTTGGAGATTTCAGCTCTGTTGGTAGCTTCCCCTTGATTTGATTGTTGGAGAGATCCAGGTAGGTGATTTGGGGGGCTAGTGTAGAGAACCATTCCTTTGGTATGACGTCCGCGATTCCAGTGTTTTTCAAGGTAATGGAAGTGAGTTCATTCTGAACGTTGAGCCACGCAGAAAATTCACAACTTCTTCTGGAATGGCACCGCCAAAAGAATTCATGTGGAGATTAAGAACAATAAGGCTTGTAAGGTTAAATATCCACTTGGGTATTAATGAATTAAAAGAATTTCGAGAGAGATCAAAGACTGAAAGTGAGGTGAAGTTTACATATGGAAGCTCAAGTGGAAAGCTTTGAAGTTTACAATTGAATTTTTACATAGCCCAAAAACAGAATTCACACAGAGAAAAGAGCAATATCAATTAATATGAAAACTTTGAAGGAAAAAAATTGATGGAGGATTAAAGATTGCTAGAATTGTGCTGTTATACCGGAATTGAGTTACGAGGGCTTGGAGGACGGCGGATTGATTAGGACGATGTGGCTCCGGCGTTATTGATGGTCGGGCTCGACTTGGAAGGGTTAGTGCTTGGGTTGCGGTGGTGGCGAGTGATGGTGGAGGAATGGAACGGAGATGTGAAGCATGGTGAAAGACTGTTTGGGAAGACGCCGGCGTGACTGATGGCTACAATGACTAGAGAGAGAAGACGCACAGAGGTAAGGGGAAAACGATAAGGGCATGTGATGATGGTATTAAAATTTTCACTTTGGAGATGATGGTATTGAAATTTTCACTTTGCCCCTTTTTTTGATGATGTTATACATGACTCCCTTATTTTGTGCATGTGAGTGACACATGCTCACTTAACAGAAATACACAAACAACGTTAGGGCTAGAGACCTCTGATGAGCAAAAAAGGCCTATTTTGGTCAGTGGTGAAATTTTTTGAAGTTGGGGGGACTGATGATAGGTTCGACCAAAGTTCAGGGACTAATTGTATACTTATCCCTTAAATATTTTATTAAAAAATATATTTTATTTGTTTTTAAAATTTTGTCTTATTTTTATATAAACGGTCTTGTAAAGTTTTTGATTTTGGAAATTTAAACCATTTTAGCTCACTTTATTTTTCTACTTTCATATGAGTCACATGCATATAAGTTTTGAGGAAATTACATATTATATCAATATTAATAATCAAGTTAATTGTTTATCAAAATAGGATAATAATTTAGATAATGAGAGCGTATAATCTTTGTGTAATTTTTAATTTTATAATAATAATAATTATTAAAACTTATATTACTACTATAATGCATAAAAATACTACACATATTTTTAAATTTTATTCTCCAAATGTGATGTAAACATGTTTATTACACTTAAGTATTTTTGTAACAACATTGTTAGGATTATCACCTTAGTAACACCTATACCTTAAAGATCTACATATATCTTACATGCACTTTGTTTCGAGGTAAAGTTGGTAAATCTACATATATCTCACATGTACTTTGTTTCGAGGTAAAGTTGTTACCAGAGTGGTAATCTTAACATTTTCCTTTTTATAATTATAATTAACTTTAATGATACATATATATTTATTAAGTATTGGACTTTTCGTGTACACTTTGAATAGAATGGGGAGTACATGATAATGATGAGTTTGAGATAAGCATGCATGAATTTGAGATAAAATTAAATTCTAGCTAGATAATGGTGAATTCAAGATAAGAATTTATTTAAAATGATAATTAATTGCATTTAATAATGAATTAAAAAAGGGATATTTCAAGAGTGAGCTAAGACAAGAATGAATTTTGGATGAGTTTTGTATTAAATATTCTTTGAAAAGATGAATTGAAGATAGCTATAAATTTCATATAAGGATTAATTAAAAATAAGTATAAATCTCAAATAATAATTAGTTCAAGATATTCTTCAAAAGAAATTAATTCAAGATAAGATTTAATTTCACATAAGAGTAAATTAAAGATGTGTGAGTCCATTTTTAGAGCATCATCAATGCAACTGTAGATTCGATACTATGTGGTCGTGAGTAATTAACACTCTCAATCATACGTATCAATTTTTCTCTATTCATTAATAGTCAATTAAAATGAATCTCTCCAATTTCAATGTGCATTTTTTTGATCTTATGTGGCACGCGTTCCACCACTTAAATGAAATTTGACAAAAAAATAAATAAATAACATTTATAACGACATTGAAGATGTTTTTTTCTTTGAAAAAGATATAAATTATAGGTAGCACTTACTTTCTTTCACATTTACATTAGCACTAGTATATGTGCCCGTGTTATAGACACGGTGTCGGTATGAGATCAGTTCAATGAATGGTCGGGATAAAAAAAACTCATAACTGACGGGGTAATTCAAACAAAACTCACAACTAAATGTTTTATAGGTAATTTTAGAGGGATAATTCAAACATAACTCATAATTGAGAGGTTCATTTGTAACTCACATACTTACAAATCAATCTGGACCATCAATTGTATTTAGCAAAATTCTATCGGGGCAACCAATTAGACCCTGAGCTCTTTTATAATATAGATTGGTGATTATCAAAGAATGAATTCAAGATTTATATTGATATTATCAAGATAAGTAGATATCTTACTACTCACTTTATTCCAATAAAGAGTCAACAGTACTATTTTGAGATATTTCATTTTAAGAGTCAATTTTTAAAAATTATCTCAACAATCTCCGTAACATTTGAAATTTACCCTCCATATTTGATATTATCATATTAATTGTGTTTAAGTATTTTTGTAATTATAACAAATTTAATGCTAGTTATATAACCCTTAATTAATAAATTTCAAAGATTCTTTGGGGGTAACAGATGAAGTATTTAATATACTTCATTAATAATTATTTTTGACAAGTAAATTTACCCTTTTTGAATTAAAAGAATATCCAATACTTAATAAACTTTAGTAGTTAATAACATTTCAACTCATTTGATTATTGATTATGAAGTATTGACTATATTTCGTCTTTTCAAGAATTACACTTTACTCTAGAGTTTTTTCTTCATTTCACAGTTAACCCTACTATTATACACTTTTCATACATTTTCCCTCGTTCTTCAATTATTATAATTTGATGCTGCAAATTCAGCAAATTCCTAATAAACTAATTTTTTTAGTCCAATAACACAAAGTGTGTGTGTGTGTGTGTATAATCAATATTACAAATTACATGTTTTATAATTTTTGAAAAAATATACGTTTAATTTTGATTTAAGAAATAGTATATTTAATTAAAAAAATATGATAATAATTTAGGAACGGGTGAGTGGGAGGGAGTATTAATCTATAACTATTACTAAGATAGAAGTCATTGTTGTCATGAGGTGTTACCTTCAATAATTTAAAAGATTCAATGCTGTCACGTGTCACCTTCAAAATGATAAAAGTTTTTTCATTTTTTCAAAATTGATTAGTTTAAAATAAAAATTATAAATCTAATTAGATAAGATAAAATTATAATTTGATAAGATAAAACAGATTTATGATATAGTTTTACGAGCAAAATTATGATAGAGATTTATGATTTTGTTTTTATTCTTTTTCAAATATCGCTTAATTAAACTAAATTTTATCCTATATAATTTATACAAGTTTAATTTGACTGAAACTTTTCAATTTCCATCTCTTTTCATTTTCATAATTTTTAATTTATACAAATTATCCACTGGATAATTCTATGTTATTTGTTCTTCTACTAATCTATATTTATTAATTAGTAATTACTAATCTACTAATTATTTATTAACTATTATTCAAATAGAAGTCGTTGCTGCCACATGACGACTTTAGGTTGAAAGCTTAAAGTTTTAAAGGAATTATATGCTTCAATGTGTCACCTTCTTCTGAATTTGTAATTTTTTTTCTTTTTTTGCTGCAAAAATTAAAACATGATAGATTTAAAACCGGGGCCTCATTTATAGATGGTAAACATTTTTTTAAAATTAATTTTTACTGCAAAAATTGGTTAGTACGAGATAAATTTTATCACATTTGATTTAGATGCATTTAACTTGATTAGGACTCCAAATTTTCATGGTAAAAATGTTTTTTGCAGATAGATTTTACTTATGCTCATAGATTTTAATATATTTAATTACATATTCATACGATCAAGTTTGAATATTTACCTTTTTTTTTGTTTCAAATTAGTCAAATTAATTTTTTAAAACTATTTATTACATTTAGAAAATCATCTTATTATAAACAACTTTTGCAACAAAAAAAACTATTAAAATTGTAAATACATGGTAAAAGTTTTTTTTTTTTTTACCATTTTGTGCTGCCAAAATTGATTAATACCATATATATTTTATAATTTTTTATTTAAACATGTTTCACTTCATTAGGACTCCAAATTTCTATGGTAATTTTTTTTACGGATAGATTTTATCAATTCTCGTGGATTTTAATATTTCAATTACATAACTATATGATCAATTTTGAATATTCACCTTATTTTTCGGTTTTTCCAAATTATTCTAATTAAAAATTTTAATTATTTATTACAATTTTAGAAAATCATCTTATTATAAAAAAGTTTTGCAAAAAAAAAAAAATATTCAAACCATGCATATGGTACTAATTATATCTCTATAAATTATTTTTTTCTGCTGGCAAAAATTAAAATCTGATAGATTTTAAAATCGGTGTCTCCTTTATACATGGTAATTTTTTTTACCATTTTTATTGTCAAAATCGGTTAATACCAGATAGATTTTATCACATTTGATTTTAATTTGTTTTACTTGATTAGTACTCCAAATTTTCTTTGTAAAAGTTTTTTTTTTTTTTTTTTTTGCAGATAGATTTTATCACATTTGATTTAGACGTGTTTCAATTGATTAAAACTCATCAATTCTCACGGTAAAAGTGTTTTTTAATTTTTATTCACAATTTTTTTTCTAAAAAAATTGGTTTGTACCGGATAGATTAATTTTATCACATTTGATTTAAACAAGTTTCATTTGATTATGACTCATCAATTCTCATAGTAGAAGTTTTTTTAATTTTTATTATTTTACCAAAATTCAGTCAATTTAAAATAGATTTATCTAATTTGATTAAATATGTTTCACCAACACCACAAACAACCACTACGAAATAACTTACATATTGTATCTACAAAATTCGTATGAATTTTTTGTTTGATGATTCAGTGTGATCCCATACTTTTTAATTTATCTATTAATTATGTAAACATCTTGCTGTTGTTGGTTCATTAAAATAACTTGCAGATTCTATCTACAAAATTAAATTTTAAAAATAATACTAAATCAACCGTATATCGCACGGGTAATAATAAGCTAATAGATTTTCAGTCATTGTTGCAGTACCTATTAAGAATTCTGTCAATATCAATTTTTAGAATTTCGTAGACTTAGGTCAAAGCTTGATCAAGTGGACCAAAAGATCAAAGTCAAAATGAGATTTTATTTAAGGGATGCAGGGTTTAAAATTCAATTTGTGTAATATTTAACATATTTTTATTAAAAAATGGTTCATTTTAATGTTGTACTTCAACCACTTTGCCATTATATTTTGTTGTTTTGCTTGAAATCTTTTTATCAGTCACTCATCCCATTGATTATTAGCCTAATGCACGTCTTTCCAGGTAAAATAACAAGGAAATATGCATTGATAAAATTCAATAAGAGGAATACCATCGTTTAATTTTAACAATCTTCTTATTAGGAAGTTGTCAAAATTTTCCAATTGTCATCTTTAAGAGAGATAATTATTCCTTCTTAAATAAGAAGGTGGCTTTGTGAAAAGAGGGGGCGGCTAGTCTTGGGGTGTATGTGTGTGTGGGTGGGGTTTATATTTATATTAGTTGGTGTTAAATTTAATATTTTT
Organism: Codonopsis lanceolata; assembly: GCA_013146195.2. NCBI lineage: Eukaryota > Viridiplantae > Streptophyta > Magnoliopsida > Asterales > Campanulaceae > Codonopsis > Codonopsis lanceolata. The sequence goes on along the minus strand of CM028380.1, from coordinate 108,628,526 downwards.
TGTGTAAAAAGATATGTAAGAAGATTATACAATGTAAAGATATATTATTAAGTGGGTAAAAAGATAAAAAAATGTGTAGGTAACAATAAGACCCAACTAAAAAGATATATAAGAATATTGCAGAATGAGAATGCTCTAAGATATGAAGCTTGACAAGGAATAGGTAGAATATTCAAATCCTTTTTTTAAGGTAACATTGCAACTATATTTTAAAAAGGGGTAATTGTCGTCATTTTTACCAACAACATATCAATTTCTAACAAGAGTAAGTGCAATGCCTCTCCTAAAGTTGCATAGACATTTAAGGCCAAAATATGAAAATCACCCCAAACTAACCACCCAATCCCATAATGCCCCCAATGTAAAAATTTTCCCAAGTTCATACCGATGTTTTCATTTGTCCCATAATGCCCCCTTCCGTCAAAATTTAAGTTGCACGTGTTCGACACGTCTTTGGATAATATTGTCCCGTTAAGTAGATTTGTGACTTGGGGAATTTCAAAATAGTTGAATGGAAAGGAAGTATTCATCTAATCACAATAACGATTAAATTTCCAACAACAATTTTGATTCCATGAAAAATTTACGCAATTTTCAAGTTCTCAAAAATTTCAACAGAAATCCAAAAATAAAACCCGAAAGATCTTACTTGAGATTGTAGGATGTTTGCGAGGAGAGGCAAACACACAAGCTAATAACGCAAATTTGGTGTCTTTGGAAATATCTCGAGCTTTTGAGATTTTGAATTGATGAAGATGGAGATGAGGCCGGTACTTGGTGAAGAGGGATGGAGGCCGGATGAGGTGGAGAGAGAAGAAGCCCAAATGATAGAAATGAAAGAGGCTCCTAGGATGCCATTATGAATTGGGGGAAGAGAGAGAAACGATGTGGGGCGACTTAAGAGAAGAGCTATGGATAGTTTTACGCTTGGGGTTAGACCTAAATGCCGCCTGTGAATTCGAAAATCAATTCATGAATTTCCTACATTAAATCCGTGGGTGCATCAAAAATTTGGGGTAAGGCTTTTAGGTCATTTTTCAAACTTTAGGCATTCAATTGTAAATTTTGATATAACTTAGGTTTGAAAAAATTCATTTTAGTCCTTACAAAATGCAACTTAACGTACCTTTGAAGTGACGGAAGGGGGCATTATGGGACAAATGAAAACATCAGGTATGAACTTGGGAAAATTTTTACATTAGGGGGCATTATGGGATTGGGTGGTTAGTTTGGGGTGATTTTCATATTTTGGCCGACATTTAATGTCGTCTTAACTGTAAAATTCATAAGGTTATTGCCTTTTTATTTAGTTAAATTAACAAAACGAAATGAAAATTCGTAAATTTACTAAAAAAAATGGGTAATTGAAAAATGTAAATTGGAATTTGATGAAGAAAAATGAACTTAAAAGAGGTGCAATTGAACGGTACATAAAAGAGGATTAGGTGGGGAATATTCTCTATTAGAGTGGGAGGGAAAAATGAATTTTGTTTGGCAAAATTATGAAATATCATTTTATGAGTATTTTTTGTATAGATGAAATTTTTGATCTGACTCATCGTGTGTTGGTGAGTTGAACTGTGAAAAAGTGATGTTCCATCATATGAACTAGAATCCATAAGATGGCCTCACATGAGACCTACTCATTTTCTTTTAGCTATAGTTACTCCAATTATACCCATGTGTGATGCACATGATTTATGGTTATGAATTGTATTTCACAATTGTCATTATTCTACAATGAGCAGAAAGGTGATTGAATAATTGAAGTTCTTATGTCAGCAAGTAATACCTTTATTTATTTTTTATTTTTTAAAAGGTAATTAGATGTACAATTAATGTTACACAATTTGGTATTGAGCCGTTCTTCGCGGGTTGTAGGATATCTGGGCTTATGTGAAGGTATGAACGTGATGAAACCTGTCAAAAGAAATACATCTTAGAAGGAATGCAAGGCAGGGCCTCGCGAAACCCCTCAGATGTGAGAGTAAGTCTTCAGCTTGATTCAAAGCAAAAGGACAGAGTTTCGGTGTGTAAAGTGGGCGTACATTTCAAATGAAAACTTGTGAGGTATATGTAGTCCTTTTGGAGTGAAATCTGAGCTGAGTAGTTATTATAGAGAGATCTTAGACCTTTGTGGCCATAAATGCAGGTTGACCGCATAACTGACGGAGTCATAGCTAAAACCTCATGTTTGAGAGTTATTAAGTAAACAAAAATAGTCTCTTATAGAATTTCCAAAAAAAAAAAAATCAACATTTTTCCAAAATTTTCCTTATTAATTTCTAATTAAATGTTGTATTGTGAAAAAGTAAGATGATCTAAAGAAATATGTTAAGAGCACCGCCAACGTGGGATTCTTAATGGATTCTTTGGTGAAGAATCCATTAATTCCTCCCATCGTAAAATTCTTGTTGAATTCCTCGGAAGAGAGAGAAAAACAGTTTCTTGGCTAAGAATTTTTTTTGCACGGAAGAATCACAGCCGCAGAGAGGAGAGTGTAGTGCACGTTCTCTTCAAAATGAGGCGCATGTAGGACACACGCTCAACAGGCGGTTCCAAGGCTGCTGGCGGTGGGTCCCGCGACTGCTCCACTCAATAAAAAAAATGATTTTCTACTTTTTTTTAAAAACCAAGATTATGACCGTTTTTTTCTTAAAAAAATTCAAAATTTTTTTTTAAATTCAAATTGTAACCGTTGTTAGGGGGTGCAGGGGGTCCGCAATGCAACGGAAATATTTATAAAAAAAACATTTTTTTTTAAATTTTAATTATCTTCTTTCTTCCCTATAAATAAACTACCTCAACCTTCTTCATTTTCTCCAAACCTTCTTCATTCCCTCTTTTATTTTTCCATATTCTCTTCTTTAAAATCACTTTCTCTACATACTTCTATTCCAAATGGATCCAAGAGGTACAAATTTTTACCAAAATTTATTGAATTCTCAAGATATTGAAGCAAATCAAAATTCACAAAACTCTCGTGTTCCCGAGAATGTTCCACATTCTCAATTTTCATCTACTCCCCAATACCCCCAATGCCCGCATAATTTTTCCAACAATCCAAATGTTCCAAATTATCCAAATTTCTACATGCCTCCAAATTTTTCAAATTTTCAGAATTTTCAAGTTCCTCACACAATTGGGAATTCATCTGGTAACATTTCTTTTCCTCCGAATTATTGGCAACCAACGGAAATCAAATTTTCACTCCATGAGTGCGTCTCATGCATTTTATCAATCTTACATATCTTCAAATGATTCACGTCCCAACAAGTGTAGATGAGACTTCATCCGGTAATTTTTAAACGGCAGCGTCATCGGTTCAGAAACGCAAATCAAATTAGAAACAATTGATTTGGACGACGAAGCGGAACCGAAACCAGGAAAAGACAAGGTTAAACGTGCAAAATGGACCAAGGCTGAAGATCTTGCGCTTATGGAAGCTGTGCAGACTATTGGTCAATGTCCAATAGTTGGTAATGGTCAAAAGAGTACGCAATATTGGAAGCGTGTAGCTGATTATTACAACGAACATCGCCCAAGTGATTCAATGCCGAGAGATAAAGCGAAGTTGTCACCACGTTGGTCAAATAGAATTGCTCCATCAGTGAGAAGCTTCAACGAAATCTATAATAGGCTTCTCAATGCTCATCACAGCGGTTGGAGCGATGATATTCTAATGAGAAATGCAAGGGAGCTATACCATCAAGAAAAATGTCAGCATTTTATTTTTGATCATGTTTGGGAAGTGTTAAAAAATTCTCCTGTTTTCTTTTTTCCACAAACAAATTTGGGTCACACCAATAAAAAGTCTAAGACGTCTGAATCTGAGGGCGGTGATCATTCTAAGACTAGTGTGGATGTTGAAGATGTGGAAGAAATCAATTTGCGTACTCGTTTGATTGGACAAAAAGCGGCAAAGAGGAAAGCTAAAGGTAAAGGCAACGTCGAAACATCTCCGGATAGAAATAACTTGCAAACAATTTCTTCTGGGATGGTGTTCTCGATAGATAAATACTTAGAAATTAAAAAACAAGAATTTGAAATTAAAAAACTTGAGGAAAAACGGAAAAATAAAGAAGTTGAAATCAAAAAAATTAATGCGGAAGCTCGAAAGGTCCGAGAAGACATAAATGAGCGCGAAAGGCTCGTGAAAGACATTGCTTTTCTTACTCAAGATATTTCCCACATGAATCCGACACAATTTGCCATATATCAGCAAAGATGTGAGCAAATAAAGGCACAGTTGAGGAAGAAAGGATATGAATTTTAGTGCTCTTTGTATCAACACCGATAATTTTATGTAAGTTTCATTATGAATTTTATTTTATGTAACTTTCATTATTTTTTTATCATGTAACTTTCAATGTTAACGTGTTTATGTAACTTTCAATCATAACATTTTTTATGTAATTTTCTATTCATGTTATTTTACAAGTTCATTTATCATTTTATGTATTTAACGTTTTTATGTAATTTTCTATTTATGTTATTGTACGAGTTATGTATAATATGTGTTCTATAGATAATTTATTAAATAAATCATAAATTATAAAATTTAAAAATAATAATGTAATTTATTATTTTTAAATTAATTTTTGTCTTAATTTATAAATTAATTATTTATACGAAATATTTAAATATGAAATATATAAAATAACGTGAAATAAATTTATTTGTTGAGAAGTATAAAAATAAGAATGAAATGTAAAGTTAATGAGGTGGCAGTGGGACCTAGTTAAGAATATGTTAAGAATCATATACAATGGGAAGATGAATTCTTAAGTAGAGAAAAATAGAAAAATGTGTAGGTGGCAGTGGGACCCAGTTAAGAATTTGTGGGAAGAATTCCCACATTGGAGATGCTCTAAGAGGAAAGAGAAAAATAATCATGCAAGTTATAAACATTAATTACACTTACATAAGGGTAGATCAAAAATTTTATAAGATTTTTTAATTTGCATGTAAATTTTTAAAACATAATTTATTTTGCGATGGAGGGAGTATAACTTAACAATTCTATTTTAATTAAAATAAATATTTCAATCATCTTTATAATATAACTTAACAATTCAATTAAATATGAGTTCAATGCTTATTGAAATTTTCATTCACAACTGTCTTTCAAGGTTGGTTCCTATACTTTTGCAAAATAAAATGTCTATTTTACCTTTCCACAATTGCACGTGTGTGGCACTTGAGCATACTTAACGACTAAAAGTTAATGAAATTAGATAGAAGGACCATTTGTATAAAATTCTTCAATTTAGGGACTATTTGCGAGGTGCAGGAATGAAAAACAAAAAAAGCTAGAAACTATAGGACCAATTGTGTAATTTGCCCAAAAAAACAACAAAGCAAAAGTGTAATAATAGTAAGTGACTGGTAAGTAGAGCTGTCAAAATGAGTTGGGTTCGTTGGGTTGGTTCGCCCCGCCACTTAAAAAGTGGGTTTGGTTAAGAAAATATGAACTCATTAGGAAGTGGGTGAAACGAGTTGAGCTCACGACGGGTTGTGGATTGAGGTGGGTTGGGACAGGGTAGGGCGGGTTGACCCGCCATATACTAGTTTCAAATAAACATGTCATAAGTTTGAAACAATTAGTTTAAATCATTTTCGCTCAAAATGTAAGATTATTTTTTATATCTGAAATATTAGTAAATAATTTTGAATTCGTTCAAAAAGTGGCACTTATAACAACTAAAGATGTCAGAATAAGATATATTAACCGTAATATTTACAGAAAAATGATTATAAGAACATACAAAAAGAGTAATGATAAACTAGTTTCTTACTTATATTTTTTTTCTTATTTTATACTATTAATAATAGAGAAAGTAGTTAAAAAACAATATTAAAAATATAATAATAGAAAATATAATTTTTTAAACGAATTGTGATATTTTTTTTGTGTTATTTATGATTATTTTTATTATTTTAATTAATTAAAAAAAAAGTTTATGGGTTGACTTGTCTAACCCACAACCCAAGATGGGTTGAATTGAGTCGATAATTTCTCAACCCACCATATTTCATAGATTGACACATCTCACCTTACTAAGTTTCATAGATTGACACATCTCACCTTACTAAGTGACGGGTTATAGCAGGTTACGGGTCCGACCGCCAACCCACCATCAGACTCTACTTGCAAGTCAAATGTGTAACAATTAACAACTTCTCAAACTCACTTCCCCTCCACATACACGAAATATGAATTATCCAAATCCCTCTCTCTTCCCCCACTCCCACTGTACTTCCCTCTCTAGCTCACTTCCACCCCTTCTTAATTCTTCCCCTCAAGCCTCAAACCAACCATGATCATTAACCTTTCACCCTCCCCACCATTTTCTTCAATAACCAGATTTCTCAATTCAAAGTCACCCATTCAAGATGTCCCAATAAAACCTAAATCCCACTTTCCAAGATCAATACCTTCAATATTTTCAAACCTCAATTTTCATCACAATAATCAAATTTTACACAACAAGACTAGATTCCCACATGGAAAAAGGAATCTCTCCAGGACGACGGCTTTAGCGGGTTTTGGTTTTGGTGGGTTTGAGAGTGCTCAGTCTGTTTTGGAGGCAGCTTCTGTGTTAACAGCTATCATTGTAGTTCATGAAAGTGGTCATTTTTTGGCAGCTTATCTACAGGGAATTCATGTAAGTAAATTTGCAGTTGGGTTTGGTCCTATTTTAGCCAAATTCAATGCCAACAATGTAGAATACTCAATTAGAGCTTTTCCTCTTGGTGGTTTTGTGGGGTTTCCTGATAATGATCCTGATAGTGATATTCCCCTTGATGATAAAAATTTACTGAAAAATAGACCCATTTTCGATAGAATTCTTGTTATTTCAGCTGGTGTGATTGCCAATATAATTTTTGCTTATGTGATAATATTTGCACAAGTAGTGTTTGTTGGATTGCCTGTGCAAGATTCCTTCCCTGGGGTTCTTGTGCCCGAGGTTAGGCCCTTTTCTGCTGCTTCGCGAGATGGATTGCTCCCTGGTGATGTAATCCTTGCTGTTAATGGGATTGAATTGCCAAAATCAGGGCCCAGTCTGGTTTCTGAGGTTGTTGATGCCATCAAGAATAATCCCAAAGCAAGTGTGTTGTTCAAGGTTGCGAGGGGAAAGCAAGATTTTGAGGTTAATGTTACGCCTGATAAGAATTCAGATGGTACAGGCCGAATTGGAGTTCAGTTATCGCCGAATATTAAGGTTTCAAATCTTAGGCCAAAGGATGTTATAGAAGCTTTCAAGTTCTCGGGACGTGAATTCTGGGGTCTAACCTTCAATGTTTTGGACAGCTTGAAACAGACATTTCTTAATTTTTCACAAACTGCCAGCAAAGTTTCAGGTCCTGTTGCCATTATAGCAGTGGGTGCGGAAGTAGCGAAATCAAATGTTGATGGGCTATACCAATTTGCAGCCATTCTGAATCTTAACCTTGCAGTGATCAACCTTCTTCCTTTGCCTGCTTTAGATGGGGGTTCTTTGGCTTTAATCCTGGTAGAGGCAGCAAGAGGGGGAAGAAAGCTCCCTCTAGAAATAGAACAAGGGATTATGTCTTCAGGAATCACACTTGTTATAGCTCTCGGGCTATTTCTTATCATCAGGGACACACTAAACCTTGATTTCATTAAAGACTTGTTGTTATATCTTGAATAGCTCTCTGCAATTTGAGGATGATTTTGGTTTCAAAGACTTTCTGAAAATTGGATATGACTTTGGCTGTGGGGCATGTTTCAGTGATGTCCTATGAAGAAGACAAACTGAGTTCCTACTGATGCTTGATATGATTTCTTGCTTCTTCTGATGTTATGCGACAGGTACAATCTGGCTCCACCATATTCATAGTATGCTTCAGCCAACTTGATTCTTGCTTCATTCTTGCATAAGATGTATTTTCTCTGAAATTGTAAAAATTAAATGCACCCTGCTTTTTGAAAATGGAGCACTTGAAAAGCTGCATTGAAACAGATATACAATGTAAACACTGCAATTTTGGTCCGCGTTTTACCCAAAACGTGACCAAACAGGCTCTACCCTGAAGTATTGGTGTTTAAATCCATCCAAACATAAATGATATAACTTTGTTCTGCCCGATAAATGTAAAAAGCATATAAGGGGTCCCTAATTGTGTGATTCAAATTTGATTGACTTGCAATAAAAACGGAGGTGTTGGGAGATCACCCAAAATGTACAATACTCGACGTGTTGTTTGCTTCAGTAGTGTTCTTTATGGTGCAATCAAGGGGCAATGAGTTGAGATACCAGGTTCAGTAAGTACAGTGTCACAATAATCAAAACTCGATTTCAAAGCATCATTTTTCCTTCTGTCTGTTGCCTTTCCTCCCACCACTATCCAGTTTTGTAGTTTTGTATGCTATTCAAGGTAACACAAAGGTAACTCGTCTCTACCCTCGTCAATGGAGAGATCTTAGAGTTAGCAGACACCAATGTTTCCCCTAATTAAAGAACAATACCTGCTGCAACCAATGTTGTTGTCTCTATCAATAAATCAACCTATATATTTTTAAATGTTTCAGATAATTTGATGACCAAAGCCAAACCAAAACCTTCATTTTTCTCTATCAAAAAATTACATTACTTTGGATAAATGAAACCCTAGAATCCAAAACGAAGATATTGGAGGAGAAAAAAAGCCTGTCAAGGTTCAGTTCAGAGACCATTACCACTTCAACTGCAAGGATCCATCAATTGATATGCATACTCTAGCAGAAGACAGATCTAAAGTTCATTTGCTGGTACATATATTTGGGTGATTCCAGTGAAGCTCATCAATGTTGATCTTACTCGAGTAAATTAGAGTTTATGGAGATAGGGAAAAGAGTTTTGTATCTAAAATAATCAAGCTCAAATTTCAAAACTCATCTTTGAAGAACCCGTTAACGTTAACATAGCATAAATCAGTGTGCATCTCATTTTCATGAATCATGACCAACTCTTCTTCATCTTCCTTATGATTATTGGATTCTAAGTTATGTCTTCCATGGCCGTTAAGTTCTCTTGACTGTTGAGCAATCTCAAGCATTGATGAGTGATGACTGATGAGGTACGGGTGAGAGGTGAAAAAGTTACTCTTTTGACCCTTAAACTTATAATTTTTTAGACACCCCATTACGGCACACATTTTGGGTACTAGTATATCTTTTGTATTTATTATTTATTTACAGTCAACTTAGGGTACAATTCAACGATGTTGGACTAAAGGAGGCAAAAATAGGGATATTTCCGCAAATTTGAGTTTTAATCCACAGCCCACACAATGCCATGCGGCTTCAAATGGAAGTGTTCAATCCTTATTCCTTGCTCATTGTTACTTAATTTTCAACTCTATTTCCAGTTTTATTTTTTCAATATGTAAAGGATTTATTATTCACATTGTTAATAGTTTGATTGTTGGTGAATGTGGTGTACTTTGAAATGGCTAAACAAAAAATGAGACAAAATGAATGCCCTGATAAGAGTTCAAATTGCCCCGTTTACGTTTACGGTGCTCACGAGTCACGATTTACGGACTATTGTTCCCAAGGATTTTGAAAACAAAAGAGAAAACCTACAATTGCCAAAGAAGGAAAGTTGATTCTAGTGGAGTGAAGACAAATGCAGGGGGTCTATATAGTATCGAATAGTTTGTGGTGTCTTTTCCAAATTTATATTAAGATATACTCCCATAAAGCTGTAAGTCTGTTATTGAAGGCCGACAGTGTAGTGTTGGTTTTTGTTTTAAGATCCACGAGATTAGATCTCTATCCTTAAGACAAAAACTAAAAGCCGTGTTCTAGATCTGCACGGCGTGAATCTAGTGAGTCTCCCAGGATATTGATCTTACGTGATTGGATGTTTGGCAGATCTTCAAAACTTCAATCACCAACGAATCTGCCGTTCTTTGTAATCTACGTAGAGGCGGAAGGGAGAGTGTATAGAAAAGAGCGTAATTTTTCGATACCAAAAATTTTGAAGGCGTATTTAAATGGCGGTTGGGGATGCCGGTTGGGAGGTTGAAAGCGGTTGGCATGCAGCAGACACAACCTTTTCGGCAACATCTTTGAAAAGGGTCACACACCAAATGAGCCGGTAGCAAAAAAGATAGGTTCGAGCGGGAGCAAGCCGCCCGTAGGCCGGCCAACCCAGTGGCCGGGCAGGCGGCGGCGTGTTTGGACCTACACCTAGGTAGGTCTTCCCTCCTACACAAAGTGTAGTGGCCCAGGGCAAAGTAAAGCCTCAGCTCACCTATAAGGTAGAGCTTGTTTCATTGTTCCCATGTGGGATTCCCACATTATACATTACATGACTTAGTTTATTCAAGCTATTGGAAACCAAGTTTCCAACAATCCCCACATTGAATAAGATATCATGTAAGTTGATGACATATTGATATTCTGAGAGATACAAGCGAGTAGCTAGAGTGGAAGAGGTGGCTTTTGGCTTTGAACCTTTCCTTATGAGTTACTATCGGGAAGACTTACTAATCAATGACTGGTGTGTCTTGAAGCCGGGCGGTGTTTGATGTCAACCAAGACAATAGTATTCACATAGCGCCCTCAAACAACGTTTGATTCTACGTTGTGTTCATTTTGGCCTGAGCGCTTCGGTTACGTGAATGTTGTTAGAAAATTTTGCCTCGAAATTTCCATAAGATCGGCCAGTCTTACATTCACATAGGTGATTTCTTATAAGGGTGTATCTGTCGGTACCCAGCTTGATCAAATCAAGTCACAAGAATCATTAAAAGCAATGCTTATCCTAAACCGTGACAGGTAACACTAGTGTTTTCACCATAGGAATGAGTAGGAGTGTGAGTCCGTTAGTGTTAACAGTGAGATCAATTAGTTTGGTTGTCCCTTTGAACCTAGACCATGGGGTTGCCAATCAACTAGGTGGGGTTTTCCGCTAAAGGTTCTCTTTATTTCATAGGCTTGAGGCCCATTCCCTTCGATGAACTGCATACTAACTCTCTGGACAATCCTTTAGTTAATGGATCCGCTAGGTTGTCCTTAGATCGAATATAATCGATGGTGATCACGCCATTGGAGAGTAGTTGCCTAATGGTATTGTGTCGTCGCCTTATATGGCGGGACTTACCATTATACATGTTATTTTGTGCCCTTCCAATTGCGGCTTGACTGTCGCAATGGATGCATATGGCTGGCACTGGCTGTGGCCATGCTGGAATATTTTCAAGGAAGTTACGTAACCATTCAGCTTCCTCAGCTGCTTTATCTAAGGCGATAAATTCTGATTCCATAGTAGACCTTGCAATGCAAGTCTGTTTGGAAGATTTCCATGCAATGGCACCGCCACCAAGAGTGAATACAAATCCACTTGTTGACTTGGAGTCGTTAGTATCGAAAATCCGATTAGCATCAGTATCCTTCAATAACTGCCGGATACTTGGAGTAATGCAACCCGTAGTCCTTAGTGTATCGAAGATATCTAAGAGTCCTTACAATGGCTTTCCATTGATCGGGGCCGGGATTACTTGTAAACCGACTCAATCGGTTAACTGTTTGCGCGAGGTCAGGGCGCGTGCAGTTCGTAAGATACATAAGACTTCCAATGATTCGAGAGTATTCAATTTGAGATACGCTCTCGTGTAGGTTCTTTTTGAGATGAAAGTTAGGGTCGATTGGAGTCTTAGCAATGCTTGTATCACCGTTGCTAAATTTCTCTAGCAGTTTCTCAATATAATGAGATTGTGATAAAACGATCTCCTCGGATGTTCTAGATATTTTAATACCTAGGATGACATCAGCTAACCCTAAATCTTTCATGTCAAATCTGCTGGCCAACATCTTTTTGGTGTCTTTGATCATGTTATTATTGCTACCAATAATTAACATGTCATCAACGTAGAGACAGATAATGACGTAACCTTGTTGTGTATTCTTAGCGTATACACACTTGTCACATTCATTAGTCTTGAAGCCATTAGCAAGTATAACGTCATCAAAACGTTTATGCCATTGTTTTGGTGCTTGCTTTAGACCGTATAAAGATTTGACCAGTCGACAGACCTTAGTTTCATTGCACGGAGCAATAAAGCCTTACATTTGTTTCATATAAATTTCTTCTTCAAGTTCACCGTTGAGGAAAGGTCTTGACATCCATTTGATGTATCTCGAGACCGTGTAGTCTTGAAGGCAATTAGTAGGTGAATTGAAGTAATTCGAGTATGCTGAGCATAGGTGTCAAAATAATCAACACCTTCCTTTTGATTAAAACCCTTGGCGACTAGCCGGGCCTTGTATTTATCAAGGTTCTAAAAATCTAGTGTCAATTAGGCGGCACACTAGCGCCCAGCCTAGGGGACTAATTCAAGGCATAATTAACATTTTTTAAATAATTTACATCAAAGATCAAACACATTGACTACAAATTTAATTTTTTTTATATTTGTCATTTTATCAAACACTTGTCTATATTTGTAAAATGAACAAAAATATACAAACCTACCATTAATCTCAATTCTCAACAACCCCCAAAGCAATAAACCACTGGTTTAGAACTAAAACAAAAATAAAATATTACCCAGCTCTCGCCTCCCCCATTACCTCTGCCCTCACCATTACCACTCCATTCTGGCCACCGCATGCCACAAAATCAAAGCAAAAATCAATTAAGGGACGAGGTTTGGCGTAGACGACTTGCGGTTAACTAAGAAAGTCGTTGGGCCTAGCGCTAGGCCTAGGCTAGCTAGTGGGAGTTTTAACACCGGTATTTATCAATGGACCCATCGGTTTCAATTTCGCTTGAAGATCCACTTACACCCTGGGGTTTGCAACCTGGGAAGGTCGACGAGCTCCCGTGTGTGGTTTTGCATAATGGAAGATATTTCATCAAGTGACTTGACGCTTCCTTCCATCAGGAGCCCCTGAGTAGACATTGCTTCCTCGAACGTCGTGGTTCATTATCCACGAGAAACGTGGTCACAAAGTCTGCCAAGGTCTTACTCGGAGTGCGAGCTTCGACTTGCTTGACGAGGTTCATCAATGTCTTCATCTTGATGAATACCTTGATCAATAGCCATAGGAACTATTGCTTGTGAGGTGTTATCTTGTTCGCCAATTGACCAAAGAAATGAACGCGTTTTAACCAAGTATCAATTTTTAGAGGAAAGATAGCTTCAAGAAACGTGGCATTTCTTGATTCCATAATCTATTCACCTCGATTTCCTGATTATCGATTACGGACTAAGGCCCGATAGCGCCGCTATGGGTCATATAACCAATAAAAGTACAATCCACTCGTTTTGGAACCGATTTTAACCTTTAGGTGGTGGGACGGCTACTTTAGCTAGGCACCCCCACACTTTGAGGTATTTCAGGATGGTTTTCGACCATGCCATAATTCATAAGGCGTTTTGTCCAATTTCTTGTGGGAAGCTTGTTTAACAAGTAATTGGCGGTGAGCCTCCCCCATTAGTCGGGTGGGCCGGATTGAAGCAATAATGCATTCATCATTTCCTTTAAGGTTCGATTTTTCTTTCGGCAATCCATTGGATTGTGGGCTATATGGGGGTGTAACTTTGTGAATAATCCGTGTGGTTGACAGAAGTCTTTGAAGGGAAACACATATTCGCCTCCTCGATCGGACACTTAAGAATTTTATCTTCTTTGAAAGTTGATTCTCGACTTCGTTTTGTAAAGTTTAAAAGCTTGAAGGCTGACTTTACTTTTAAAGAGATAGAGATGACAAAGCAGGGTACAATCATCAATAAAGGTGATGAAGTATTTGTTTCGCCATAAGATTCTATGGATTTTAAGTCACATAGATCACTATGAACCAAATCTAATGGTGTCGTGTCACGCTCGATTGTCTTAACTTGACGTTCTTGTTTGCTTAGCTTCACGCAAGTATGGCATTTATTTTTATTAATGCGACTTGGAGGAATTAATTCCATTTCATTAATCGTCTCATAGAGTCATAGTTAACATGACCTAATCGATAATGCCAAAGATCAAAATGCTCAAGCAAGTAAGAAGAAGATGGTCTTTAGCACTTTTATTATCAACATTGTATGCGGTGTTAACCACCATTACATTACACTTAAAAGGCCCTCATCGAGGTAACCTTTACCAATAAAAACCCCACTCTTACTTAGGATAAACTTGTCAGACTCAGCCAACTTAAACCATGTTTAACGAAAGCGAGATCAAATTTTTGCGAATAATGGGAACATGAGACATTGGTTAGCACCAATTCCGCCCTACGTCATTTCGGGGTCACTTGGCCTTTGCCTTCCACTCACGAGAAGTAGATGAGTTGCCCATGAAAAGCTTACTCGGGGCGTCGCCTTGTTGTAGCGGAGAAACATCTTGGCATCGCCGCGAAATATGGCCGTCGCGCCGGTGTCCACGAACCACTGCGGCGGGTGCCAGCCATGTTTGTCTCGGGAGGCGACACATATCATGTTGATCTCTCGTCAACCATGTTCTTCAGCGAAACGACGCTTTCCTTCGCGGCATTCGGCGGCTTTGTGGCCCTTGTCGTTGTTAACACTTCGCTTTTGAACTTGTAGTTCTTGTGCTTTGTTTGGGCTCTTCGGTAGGGCCCTTGTGCTTCTTGGAGCTTTCGGCGGCGTGCTTGCGCTTGTTGCCCCTCGGGTCTTGCTCAACAACGTTGGCCCGTCCATAGTGCGGTTGTTCCTTTTATCCGCCACCTTGTTGTCTTGTTCAATCCGTAGCCTTAGGATCAAGTCTTAGAGACATGTCTTTTCGCTTGTGCAAGGTAGTTTTGAAGTCCTTCCAGCCGGAGGGAGCTTCTCGATTACCGCACAACTTGGAAAGGCTCGGGGAGTTGCATACCCTCGGCTTCCAACTCATGCAACAAAACTTGAGCTGCTGAACACGAGAGACAACGAGGCTTAGTATCGTATAAAATCAAGAAAGCGAGCAACCACAAATTTCTTATGACCGGCGTCCTCGGTTTTGTACTTTTCTCTAAGGACTCCCCGATTGCCTTAGCACTCTTAAATGGACTATAAATTTTATACAAGGAATTATTAAGTCCATTTAGAATGTAATGCGACATAAGAAATCAGTGCTTCCACGACTCGGCGCGACCACTGTGGTCTGTCAGTCTCGTTAGGGTCTAGGGCGGAAATTGTTTCTTTCAAGCATTTGGACAGATTCAAGGTGGTCAAGTAAAAAGCATTTGCTGTTGCCATCGCTTGAATTCATGTAGATTGAACTTTTCGGTCGCTGTGCATGAATCGTTGGGGTAGGCGGGAGTTAGGTGGTACGTTCGACTACAACAACAGTTTCCTTTCCACTTTCGAGAAGTAGTCATTCTTTGG
>CM028380.1:108569955-108613096 GCA_013146195.2 Codonopsis lanceolata | reverse complement strand
AATTTTAAAAATTATCTCAACAATCTCAACATTTGAAATTTACCCTCCATATTTGATATTATCATATTAATTGTGTTTAAGTATTTTTGTAATTATAACAAATTTAATGCTAGTTATATAACCCTTAATTAATAAATTTCAAAAGATTCTTTGGGGTAACAGATGAAGTATTTAATATACTTCATTAATAATTATTTTTGACAAATAAATTTACCCTTTTTGAATTAAAAGAATATCCAATAATAAACTTTAGTAGTTAATAACATTTCAACTCATTTGATTATTGATTATGAAGTATTGACTATATTTCGTCTTTTCAAGAATTACACTTTACTCTAGATTTTTTCTTCATTTCACAGTTAACCCTACTATACACTTTTCATACATTTTCCCTCGTTCTTCAATTATTATAATTTGATGCTGCAAATTCAGCAAATTCCTAATAAACTAATTTTTTTAGTCCAATAACACAAAGTGTGTGTGTGTGTATAATCAATATTACAAATTACATGTTTTATAATTTTTGAAAAAATATACGTTTAATTTTGATTTAAGAAATAGTATATTTAATTAAAAAATATGATAATAATTTAGGAGCGGTGGGTGTGAGGGTAGTCTATAATCTATAACTATTACTAAGATAGAAGTCATTCTTTGTCATGAGTGTTACCTTCAATAATTTAAAAGATTCACGTCTGTCACGTGTCCTTTCAAAATGATAAAAGTTTTTTCATTTTTTCAAAATTGATTAGTTTAAAATAAAAATATAAATCTAATTAGATAAGATAAAATTATAATTTGATAAGATAAAAGATTATGATATAGTTTTACTGAGCAAAATTATGATAGAGATTTATGATTTTGTTTTTATTCTTTTTCAAATATCGCTTAATTAAACTAAATTTTATCCTATATAATTTATACAAGTTTAATTTATTTTCAATTTCCATCTCTCTTTCATTTTCATAATTTTTAATTTATACAAATTATCCACTGGATAATTCTATGTTATTTGTTCTTCTACTAATCTATATTTATTAATTAGTAATTACTAATCTACTAATTATTTATTAACTATTATTCAAATGTTGCACGCCACATTTATCTAACTTTAGGTTGAAAGCTTAAAGTTTAAAGAATTATATGCTTCAATGTGTCACCTTCTTCCGAATTTGTAATTTTTTTTTTTTTTTTTGCTGCAAAAATTAAAAACATGATAGATTTAAAACCCGGGCCTCATTTATAGATGGTAAACATTTTTTAAAATTAATTTTCTTGCAAAATTGGTTAGTACGAGATAAATTTTATCACATTTGATTTAGATGCATTTAACTTGATTAGGACTCCAAATTTTCATGGTAAAAATGTTTTTGCGATAGATTTTACTTATGCTCATAGATTTTAATATATTAATTACATATTCATACGATCAAGTTTGAATATAAATTACCTTTTTTGTTTCAAATTAGTCAAATTAATTTTTTAAAACTATTTATTACATTTAGAAAATCATCTTATTATAAACAACTTTTGCAACAAAAAAAACTATTAAAATCGTATATACATGGTAAAAGTTTTTTTTAACCATTTTGTGCTGCCAAAATTGATTAATACCAGATATATTTTATAATTTTTGATTTAAACGCGTTTCACTTCATTAGGACTCCAAATTTCTATGGTAATTTTTTTTACGGATAGATTTTATCAATTCTCGTGGATTTTAATATTTCAATTACATGACTATATGATCAATTTTGAATATTTACCTTATTTTTCGGTTTTTTCAAATTATTCTAATTAAAAAATTTAATTATTTATTACAATTTTAGAAAATCATCTTATTATAAACAATTTTTGCAAAAAAAAAAAACTATTCAAACCATGCATATGATACAAATTATATCTATATAAATTATTTTTTTCTGCTGGCAAAAATTAAAATTGGATAGATTTTAAAACCGGTGTCTCCTTTATACATGGTAATTTTTGTTACCATTTTTTGTTGTCAAAATCGGTTAATACCAGTTAGATTTTATCACATTTGATTTTAACTTGTTTCACTTGATTAGTACTCCAAATTTTCTCTGTAAAAGTTTTTTTTTTTGCAGATATATTTTATCACATTTGATTTAGACATGTTTCAATTGATTAAAACTCCTCAATTCTCACGGTAAAAGTGTTTTTTAATTTTTATTCACAATTTTTTTGTTTAAAAAATCGGTTTGTACCGGATATATTAATTTTATCACATTTGATTTAAACAAGTTTCATTTGATTATGGCTCATCAATTCTCATAGTAGAAGTTTTTTTAATTTTTATTATTTTACCAAAATTCAGTCAATTTAAAATAAATTTATCTAATTTGATTAAATGTGTTTCACCAACACCACAAACAACCACTACGAAATAACTTACATATTATATCTACAAAATTTATATGAATTTTTTGTTTGATGATTCAGTGTGATCCTATACTTTTTAATTTATATATTAATTATGTAAACATCTTGCTGTTGTTGGTTCATTGAAATAACTTACAGATTCTATTTACAAAATTAAATTTTAAAAATAATACTAAGTCAACCATATATCGCACGGTAATAATCTAATAAGCTAATAAATTTTCAGTCATTGATGCAGTACCTATTAAGAATTCTGTCAATATCAATTTTTAGAATTTCGTAGACTTAGGTCAAAGCTTGATCAAGTGGACCAAAAGATCAAAGTCAAAATGAGATTTTATTTAAGGGATGCAGGGTTTACAATTCAATTTGTGTAATATTTAACATATTTTTATTAAAAAATGGTTCATTTTAATGTTGTACTTCAACCACTTTGCCATTATATTTTGTTGTTTTGCTTGAAATCTTTTTATTAGTCACTCATCCCATTGATTACTAGCCTAATGCACGTCTTTCCAGGTAAAATAACAAGGAAATATGCATTGATAAAATTCAATATGAGCAATACCATTGTTTAATTTTAACCATCTTCTTATTAGGAAGTTATCAAATTTTTCCAATTGTTCATCTTTCTATTTTGTTAAATAGGAGAGAGAAAATTATTCCTTCTTAAATAAGAAGATGGCTTTGGGAACTGGGAAGAGAGGGGGCGGCTAGTCTTGGGGTGTATGTGTGTGTGTGTGGGGGGGGGGGAGGGTTTATATTTATGTTGGTTGATGTTAAATTTAATATTTTTTGTGTAAGAAGATGTATAAGAAGATTATACAATATAAAGATATATTCTTAAGTGGATAAAAAGATAAAAAATATATAGGTAACAATAAGACCCAGCTAAAAAGATATATAAAAATATTACAGAATGAGAATGTTCTAAGATATGAAGCTTGACAAGGAATAGGTAGAAGATTCAAATCCTTTTTTTAAGGTAACATTGCAACTATATTTTAAAAAGGGGTAATTGTCGTCATTTTTACCAACAACATATCAATTTCTAACAAGAGTAACTGCAATGCCTCTCCTAAAGTTGCATACAGACATTTAATGTCGTCTTAACTGTAAAATTCATAAGGTTATTGCCTTTTTATTTAGTTAAATTAACAAAACGAAATGAAAATTCGTAAATTTACTAAAAAAATGGGTAATTGAAAAATGTAAATTGGAATTTGATGAAGAAAAATGAACTTAAAAGAGGTGCAATTGAACGGTACATAAAAGAGGATTAGGTGGGGAATATTCTCTATTAGAGTGGGAGGGAAAAATGATTTTTGTTTGGCAAAATTATGAAAGATCATTTTATGAGTATTTTCTGTATAAGATGAATTTTTTGATCTGATTCATCGTGTGTTGGTAAGTTGAGCTGTGAAAAAGTTATGTTCCATCATATGAACTAGAATCCATAAGATGGCCTCACATGAGACCTACTCATTTTCTTTTAGCTATGGTTACTCCAATAATACCCATGTATGATGCACATGATTTATGGTTATGAATTGTATTTCACAATTGTCATTATTCTACAATGAGCAGAAAGGTGATTGAATAATTGAAGTTCTTATGTCAGCAAGTAATACCTTTATTTATTTTTTATTTTTAAAAAGGTAATTAGATGTACAATTAATGTTACACAATTTGGTATTGAGCCGTTCTTCGCGGGTTGTATGATATTTGGGCTTATGTGAAGGTATGAACGATGAAACTTGAAACTTAAAAGAAAGACATCTTAAAAGAAAGACATCTTTAAGCAATCGGAATGCAACGCAGGCCTCGCGAAACCCCTCGATGTGAGTAAGTCTTAAGCTTGATTCAAAGCAAAAGTTTCATTGAAAAGCAGAAGTTTTCAAATGAAAACTTGTGAGGTATATGTAGCTCTTTTGTAGTGAAATCCGGGCTGAGTAGTTATTATAGAGAGATCTTAGACCTTTGTGACCATAAATACTTAGACTTGTTATAGCTAAAATCTCATGTTTGAGAGTTATTAAGTAAACGGTTGAAAAATAACCGACGGAGTCTCTTATAGAATTTCTAAAATCAACATTTTTCCAAAATTTTCCTTATTAATTTCTAATTAAATGTTTGAGAGTATTGTAAACAAAATAGTCTCTTAAAAAGTAAAATGATCCAAAAAAAAAAATAAAGAAATTTTTCCAAAATTTTCCTTATTAATTTCTAATTAAATGTTAGAGGAAGAGAAAATAATCAAAGAAATGCAAGTTAAGAACAATAATTACACTTACATAAGGGCAAGTTATGAACAAATTTTTTAAACACTTACATAAGGGCGAGATTTTTTAATTTTTAATTTGCATGTAAATTTTTAAAACATAATTTATTTTGGGATGGAGGGAGTATAACTTAACAATTCTATTTTAATTAAAATAAATATTTCAATCATCTTTATAATATAACTTAGCAATTCAATTAAATATGAGTTCAATGCTTATTGAAATATTCATTCACAACTGTCTTTCAAGGTTTGTTCCTATACTTTTGCAAAATAAAATGTCTATTTTACCTTTCCACAATTGCATGTGTGTGACACTTGAGCATACTTAACGACTAAAAGTTAACGAAATTAGATGGAAGGACCATTTGTGTAAAATTCTTCAATTTAGGGACTATTTGCGAGGTGCAGGGATGAAAAACAAAAAAAAGCCAGAAACTATAGGGACCAATTGTGTAATTTGCCCAAAAAAACAACAAAGCAAAAGTGTAATAATAGTAAGTGACTGGTAAGTAGAGCTGTTAAAATGAGTTGGGTCCGTTGGGTTGGTCCGTCCCGCCACTTAAAAAGTGGATTTGATTGAGAAAATATGAACTCATTAGGAGGTGGGTGAAACGAGTTGAGCTCGCGACGGGTTGCGGATTGAGGTGGGTTGGGACAGGGTAGGGCGGGTTGACCCCCCATATACTAGTTTCAAATAAACAGGTCATAAGTTTGAAACAATTAGTTTAAATCATTTTCGCTCAAAATGTAAGATTATTTTTTATATCTGAAATATTAGTAAATAATTTTGAATTCGTTTAAAAAGTGACACTTATAACAACTAAAGATGTCAGAATAAGGTATATTAACCGCAATATTTACAGAAAAATGATTATAAGAACATACAAAAAGAGTAATGATAAACTAGTTTCTTATTTATATTTATTTTCTCATTTTATACTATTAATAATAGAGAAAGTTGTTAAAAAACACTATTAAAAATATAATAGTAGAAAATATAAAATTTTAAATGAATTGTGATTTTTTTGTGTGTTATTTATGATTATTTTTATTATTTTAATTAATTAAAAGAAAAGTTTGTAGGTTGACCTGTCTAACCCACAACCCAAGATGGGTTGAATTGAATCGACAATTTCTCAACCCACCATATTTCATAGATTGACCCATCCCACCCTACTAAATAACGGGTTATAGCAGGTGACGGGTCCGACTGCCCTGCCACCCCACCTTCAGACTCTACTTGTAAGTCAAATGTGTAACAATTAACAACATCTCAAACTCACTTCCCCTCCACATACACGAAATATGAATTATCCAAATCCCTCTCTCTTCCCCCACTTCCACTGTACTTCCCTCTCTAGCTCACTTCCACCCCTTCTTAATTCTTCCCCTCAAGCCTCAAACCAACCATGATCATTAACCTTTCACCCTCCCCACCATTTTCTTCAACAACCAGATTTCTCAATTCGAAGTCACCCATTCTAGATGTCCCAATAAAACCTAAATCCCACTTTCCAAGATCAATACCTTCAATATTTTCAAACCTCAATTTTCATCACAATAATCAAATTTTACACAACAAGACTAGATTCCCACATGGAAAAAGGAATCTCTCCAGGACGACGGCTTTAGCGGGTTTTGGTTTTGGTGGGTTTGAGAGTGCTCAGTCTGTTTTGGAGGCAGCTTCTGTGTTAACAGCTATCATTGTAGTTCATGAAAGTGGTCATTTTTTGGCAGCTTATCTACAGGGAATTCATGTAAGTAAATTTGCAGTTGGGTTTGGTCCTATTTTAGCCAAATTCAATGCCAACAATGTAGAATACTCAATTAGAGCTTTTCCTCTTGGTGGTTTTGTGGGGTTTCCTGATAATGATCCTGATAGTGATATTCCCCTTGATGATAAAAATTTACTGAAAAATAGACCCATTTTCGATAGAATTCTTGTTATTTCAGCTGGTGTGATTGCCAATATAATTTTTGCTTATGTGATAATATTTGCACAAGTAGTGTTTGTTGGATTGCCTGTGCAAGATTCCTTCCCTGGGGTTCTTGTGCCCGAGGTTAGGCCCTTTTCTGCTGCTTCGCGAGATGGATTGCTCCCTGGTGATGTAATCCTTGCTGTTAATGGGATTGAATTGCCAAAATCAGGGCCCAGTCTGGTTTCTGAGGTTGTTGATGCCATCAAGAATAATCCCAAAGCAAGTGTGTTGTTCAAGGTTGCGAGGGGAAAGCAAGATTTTGAGGTTAATGTTACGCCTGATAAGAATTCAGATGGTACAGGCCGAATTGGAGTTCAGTTATCGCCGAATATTAAGGTTTCAAATCTTAGGCCAAAGGATGTTATAGAAGCTTTCAAGTTCTCGGGACGGGAATTCTGGGGTCTAACCTTCAATGTTTTGGACAGCTTGAAACAGACATTTCTTAATTTTTCACAAACTGCCAGCAAAGTTTCAGGTCCTGTTGCCATTATAGCAGTGGGTGCGGAAGTAGCAAAATCAAATGTTGATGGGCTATACCAATTTGCAGCCATTCTGAATCTTAACCTTGCAGTGATCAACCTTCTTCCTTTGCCTGCTTTAGATGGGGGTTCTTTGGCTTTAATCCTGGTAGAGGCAGCAAGAGGGGGAAGAAAGCTCCCTCTAGAAATAGAACAAGGGATTATGTCTTCAGGAATCACACTTGTTATAGCTCTCGGGCTATTTCTTATCATCAGGGACACACTAAACCTTGATTTCATTAAAGACTTGTTGTTATATCTTGAATAGCTCTCTGCAATTTGAGGATGATTTTGGTTTCAAAGACTTTCTGAAAATTGGATATGACTTTGGCTGTGGGGCATGTTTCAGTGATGTCCTATGAAGAAGACAAACTGAGTTCCTACTGATGCTTGATATGATTTCTTGCTTCTTCTGATGTTATGCGACAGGTACAATCTGGCTCCACCATATTCATAGTATGCTTCAGCCAACTTGATTCTTGCTTCATTCTTGCATAAGATGTATTTTCTCTGAAATTGTAAAAATTAAATGCACCCTGCTTTTTGAAAATGGAGCACTTGAAAAGCTGCATTGAAACAGATATACAATGTAAACATTGCAATTTTGGTCCGCGTTTTACCCAAAACGTGACCAAACAGGCTCTACCCTGACGTATTGGTGTTTAAATCCATCCAAACATAAATGATATAACTTTGATATAACTTTGTTCTGCCCGATAAATGTAAAAAGCATATAAGGGGTCCCTAATTGTGTGATTCAAATTTGATTGACTTGCAATAAAAACGGAGGTGTTGGGAGATCACCCAAAATGTACAATACTCGATGTGTTGTTTGCTTCAGTAGTGTTCTTTATGGTGCAATCAAGGGGCAATGAGTTGAGATGCCAGGTTCAGTAAGTACAGTGTCACAATAATCAAAACTCGATTTCCAAGCATCATTTTTCCTTCTGTCTGTTGCCTTTCCTCCCACCACTATCCAGTTTTGTAGTTTTGTATGCTATTCAAGGTAACACAAAGGTAACTCGTCTCTACCCTCGTCAATGGAGAGATCTTAGAGTTAGCAGACACCAATGTTTCCCCTAATTAAAGAACAATACCTGCTGCAACCAATGTTGTTGTCTCTATCAATAAATCAACCTATATATTTTTAAATGTTTCAGATAATTTGATGACCAAAGCCAAACCAAAACCTTCATTTTTCTCTATCAAAAAATTACATTACTTTGGATAAATGAAACCCTAGAATCCAAAACGAAGATATTGGAGGAGAAAAAAAGCCTGTCAAGGTTCAGTTCAGAGACCATTACCACTTCAACTGCAAGGATCCATCAATTGATATGCATACTCTAGCAGAAGACAGATCTAAAGTTCATTTGCTGGTACATATATTTGGGTGATTCCAGTGAAGCTCATCAATGTTGATCTTACTCGAGTAAATTAGAGTTTATGGAGATAGGGAAAAGAGTTTTGTATCTAAAATAATCAAGCTCAAATTTCAAAACTCATCTTTGAAGAACCCGTTAACGTTAACATAGCATAAATCAGTGTGCATCTCATTTTCATGAATCATGACCAACTCTTCTTCATCTTCCTTATGATTATTGGATTCTAAGTTATGTCTTCCATGGCCGTTAAGTTCTCTTGACTGTTGAGCAATCTCAAGCATTGATGAGTGATGACTGATGAGGTACGGGTGAGAGGTGAAAAAGTTACTCTTTTGACCCTTAAACTTATAATTTTTTAGACACCCCATTACGGCACACATTTTGGGTACTAGTATATCTTTTGTATTTATTATTTATTTTCAGTCAACTTAGGGTACAATTCAACGATGTTGGACTAAAGGAGGCAAAAATAGGGATATTTCCGCAAATTTGAGTTTTAATCCACAGCCCACACAATGCCATGCGGCTTCAAATGGAAGTGTTCAATCCTTATTCCTTGCTCATTGTTACTTAATTTTCAACTCTATTTCCAGTTTTCTTTTTTCAATATGTAAAGGATTTATTATTCACATTGTTGATAATTTGATTGTTGGTGGATGTGGTGTACTTTGAAATGGCTGAACAAAAAATGAGACAAAATGAATGTCCTGATAAGTGTTCAAATTGCCCCATTTACGTTTACGGTGCTCACGAGTCACGATTTACGGACTATTGTTCCCAAGGATTTTGAAAACAAAAGAGAAAACCTACAATTGCCAAAGAAGGAAAGTTGATTCTAGTGGAGTGAAGACAAATGCAGGGGGTCTATATAGTTTCGAATAGTTTGTGGGAAGTTTTAACTTGTTTCCAAGCTTTATAAGTCCTATAAATATAAGCTCCAATGTAATTCCGAATTTAGCTTAACTTTAATGAGAATTGATTTTGTTTTCTTCCAATTTTCGGTATTCCTTTGAATCAACAAAAAAAGATGCCCTATGGTAGGTTTTAAACATCAAAAGGATTTGGATGCTTAAATCGTGGTAGGTTGTTAATCTCAACAAGATTTTAGAAGATAGTTGTGCACGATCTCAACAGTGTTATATTTATCGGTTATTTTTCTACCGCTTTCGCTACATCACAATTATGCACAAGTTGCTTATAATGGACATTAAATCACCCAATGCGACATGCATGTGCGCATGTGGACTTTAATCGTGGCCGAAGGCTAACAGATGAAACACCATTAGATTGCACTTTGTAAGAGTATGCATGATTACGCCTTCCTATAGTGAACCTCATAATAAAATGCCCTTTCACCCCTTATATTACCAACTACATATATGGACTTTGTATATTCAAATTTACTATTCTGCTATAATGTCAATTTGCTTACTATTGACATTAATTTCTCATTCACTAGAAGTTGATTTTGAGAAAGTTAATATGCTAACTATATGTTCTAGAATCGTAGATTCTCAAATTGCAACTTGTTTGTCAATCAAATGGAACCTTAAGTAAATTTGGTCGAAGAATGGTCGTGACCGGTTTTTGCAACTGATTTCCAACATATTTATATCCTCTCTAGTTTTGTATATTGATTAAGATCCATGATTTGATGTACATAGAAAATATCAATGTAACGCTCCTGTTTGTTTCATAAAAAATGACTTTTGAAAAAATTTTCCTATTTTTTCAAGTATTTGGTAGCTCTTGAAAAATGTAGTTGACGTAAAAGATTTTACGAGTCAATGAGACATAAATTTTTTTCTTTTAGGAAAATGACTTGCATACTCATTTTACATAATCCCTCCGCCCCTTCCCCAACAATCCCTCACCCCCAACAAATTAAACCCTAATTGCCCGTCATTTCCACCAAACCCATCAACACAATTATCACCAAAGTAGTAACATTACAGTATATCTAGCCCACTCCTCACCTCGCTCTACCTCATAATCACCTACTTGAGTTACTATTATCTTATTGGAAAAAATTATAATCTACACACAATTACACATAGTTACATACACATAATATTCATTCAACAAATAATTTTAAGTTTTTAAAATATAAATTGAGTTTTTTTTTGTGTTTGTGCTCATTGTTTATAAATTATAATTTTAATAAATACTAACAATGTCCTAAACTAAGTGTCCATTATATTATTTTGGGACGTCTCAAAATAATTATCTATTTTACTGGTTCAAACATTTTTTAATTATCAATTATCAATTTTTTTATTTGTATTTGTGAGATTAAAAACAGATAGACCCTATAGATATGATATCACTAGTAATAAATTGAGGGTTACGAAATGGAAAATTACTTAAGGTTGAACACTTTTGTATATTCAATAGAAGTATTAATATTAATACGAAGAGAGAATTTTTTTTTTTAATGTAGTCATGAATTGTTAATTTTCATAACTTTTTATTCCGTGTATTTGTCAAACACATGAAAATGTTTTTAGCCACATTTTAAAAAGATTATCAAATACCTGAAAATTAAATGCTTGTATTTTCTGTAAACTATTTGCCAAAAACCATTTTCCAGAAACGAAGCCTAAGTTGAGCGATATTACAATTCCTAATACCTTATGTCATAACGTAATCCCCGAACTCATAGCCTATACGTTTTACATGCTAGTGTTTCCCTATATAATAATTTTCTAAAAACCAACACCCTTTCATGGGGGTTCGGGGGCGTTGCTGTAATGGATTCATTATGTAAGAAACTGTAATGGATTTGTACCAGGCTGAATGATTTTTTCAGTAGGGTGAAGGCGGAGAGGGAAGAAGAAGGCTTACAATGGAAAAGATGAAATTAAGAAGAATGTGGAGGACATAGTCTGATTCATTATCATTTTGTATTGCGGTGCAAAAATGGAATAATAATATTGTATGTATCGCAGTTCAAAAATTAATTCATTGTAGTACATAAAAGTTTATACCATGGTGCAACTTGGATTATGTATATATATCGTGGTTCAAAAATTAATTCATTGAGGTATATAAAAGTTGGTACTGCGGTGCAATTAGAATAGAAAATTAAACTATTGAATTGTGGTGCAAAAATTAATGCAATAAAATTAATAAATCACAGTGCAATAGGACTAGACAATTAAACTATTGAACCACGGTGTAAAAATTAATGCAATAAAATTGATGAATCACAATGCATTAGGACTAGGCAATTAAATTGTTGAGCCGCGGTGCAAAAATTAATGTATTAAACTTGATGAATCACAGGACAAACATTGATGAATTACGGTACAATTAGACTACACATTTAAACTATTGAACTGCGGTGCAAAAATTAATGCACTAAAATTGATGAACCATAGTGCAATTAAACTAGACAGTTAAACTATTGAACTGCGGTGTAAAAAATAATGCAATAAAATTGATGAACCGTGGTGCAAAAATAGTAACCTCCGTAGCGCGCATACGATTCATTAAAGATATCGTAATCATTTTGCTATCAAAAGTGACTTTTTTTGATTGAAAAAAAATGTGTGCTTTAGCGATTAGAAACTTCAAAAAGTGTTCAAGCCCGCAATTTTTCCATTAAGCTATTGACTATTTTTATAATATTTTGAATCTTTGAATGATATTAAATTACTAGTTCTACTCTCAAAATTTAAAATTATAATGTAATCAATATTTTAAAATTATCTGGTGATATTTACTATTATCATATTTGAAGATTTTATAATGCCTATTAATTAGGTTAGATAAAAAATATTAAAAACATGATAAGCATGACTTATTTCTAAGCCCCACCTTGGTACTTGACGCTCCAGGCGTAGCATTTGCCTAACGATTTTAGAACACTGCTTAATGAACATATAAAAGTGGAGTAAGTCTCATGTAATTAGACGGTCTTACGGATCTTTATTTGTAAGACGGAGTCTAATTCTCTCACAACTCAACTCACCAACACACGGTGGGTCGAGTAAGAAGAATTTGTCTTAAAAAATATATATGTAAGACCGTTTTACTTAAGTTTTTGCCATAAAAGTGGTGATTCCCTTTTATCACGTGAGTATCATTATACATATCATTAATAATCACCTTTTTTTCTGAACGACCATCTGATTTTGATCTTCTCACATTTACATTCAAGCATCATGTATGAGATATACATGCAATAAATTATAGGGTGAATGACCCCACACTTGCAAGACCACGTGCAAGTTAACGAGAATAAGGTAATATCCATCGTGGCCTAGAGCCATTGGGAAAAAATGTAACTCTAGATGGTATAATGGGACAAATCGAATGTTGGGTTGCATTATGCGGGTGGTGAATACTTTGAGGTGCTACTTGTATTTTGACCAAAAAAAGTTGATCGCACTACTAGACCCTAGACTTTAATGTCTTCTGCAATTTATCTCTTAAAAAAAGGTTTGTTTTCACTAGTGATTCAATTTTGCACAAAAGAGGTCATTTTCATGGATGTCGTTGATATATTATTCACTAATGGTTCAAAGTTCGTCAAATATTTTGTGCAAGATATGATGTCCTTTTCATGGAGGCCATTCGTACACTAAAGAAAAATCCTAAAGCTGCCATTAGGGCTGGTGATTGGGTGGAACGGATTGAGTATGGGTCGGGTCGAAACAAGTAATGGGTCGACATGTGTCGTGACCTGTTACGACCCAAAATATTAAACAAGTTGTAATGAGTTAGGTTGATACGGGTTGGGTCAGAACGGGTAATGGGTCGAAATGGATCGACCATTCTCACCCTACATTTTCCACCAAAAAACATACATTTGGATAACAAAAATTTATGAGTCAAAATGGGTAATGAGTTGGGTGATTTTCAAGTCGGATTGGGTGGATTAACGAATTTTGGGTTGTAATTGCCAACCCTAGCTACTATAATCGGCTGCTAACGCTGCTGCCAGAACCGAAAACCCTTGATAGAGAAAATCTTGAGGGAAATCTGTTAAAAGAATCAAGATAGATAGATAGATCTGATTTAAGATAATTTGGGGAAATAAGATTTACCTTGACCCCCTAGATTCTACCAAAGTAATTATAAGATCCTTTGTTAAATACTATTAAATACTCCCTCCTTTCCCCCCAAACTCTCAAAGAGTTTGTGTTTGAAAAATCTAATAATTATTAGAAGATACTTTATTCGTTTTGGGCAAAGAGTCCTTGTTTAAAAATCAAACTTTTGAAGAAAATAATATATTTAATAGTTCATTAGTAATAAAATGACAATTTTATGCCTTAATTTTTGAAAATAAACTTTTTAAGTGAAACATCCCAAAATGAAATAGTTGATTCTTTACTTGGAACGGAAATAATATATAACTTAATTTTTTGAAAATGAACTCTTTAAGTGAAACATCTCAAAATAGAATAGTTGACTCTTTGCCCGAAACGGAAGGAGTACTAATTTTTAATTTTTGAAAATTGACTCTTTAAGTGAAACATCTTAAAATGGAATAGTTGACTATTTGCCCGAAACGGAGCGAGTACTAATTTTTAGAATGCTATTATTAAGATCCGGTAATACTAATTATAAGTAACTCTAATACTAGTGATATATTCTTTCCGTTCTGGGTAAAGAATCCATTATTTCATTTTAAGATGTTTCATTTAAAAAATCTATTTTCAAAAATCAAGAAATGAAAGTTTCTTTTTATTATTAATGTACTATTAAAAGTGTTATTTTTTTTAAAAATTTGACTTTCAAACTGCGATTTTTTGCCCGAAACGGAAGAAGTACAATTTACCACTCCCGTAAAATTAATTACCAAAGAATCAACTAAAAATTATTACTTTCTTTGTTTATAAACTGTAATAACTATGGAAAGAAAACAAATATCTTATTTTTCTTTCATCTTTTTTTACTAATAAAAATGAAAAATAAACCTTAATGCCAGGAGAATGTGAACGGTTTTTGTAAACCATTTTGTTTCTGAAACATGACTAATATAGTAAAAGAAAAATCATAGGATATGATTAAGGATTTAAGGCTTTGGTTTTTATTTTTAAATGCACTAAATCTTTAAAAACAAAAATTAGAAGCCACATAAATTTTGGGAAGATAGAGTATATGTTTTAAAGTTCATTTTGAGTAATATTTATAAAAAAGAAAAAGGAAAAGATTTTTTTATTTGTAATTAATAAAAAGAATTGGCACCGTTGAAGGTGTAATTAAAAAATTATTATTAAATGGAAAATCGGAACGTAATTAAATGGGCTATGAAAAAAAAGGACAAAAAATGTGCTATCAAAATGTTACACCGTAGTCGTCGCCTCTATAAATCTACTCGTCTCCTCACGGTACTTTGTGTCACAAATTTTTTTTTTTTGGTCACAAACTAAAGTAGTTTTAGAGAGAAAAATGATGGCTAACGTTGGTGGTGAAAGGGCATGGAGAAACACCATCGCCAACCACAACGAAGCTAGACTAGGGGTAAGCGGAGGCGTTTGGCCTCAGGGAGGAGGAAAAGTTTTTAAGAAGGGCGCATGGAAGCCAGAGGAGGATACAATCTTGTTAGATCATGTGACGAGGCATGGAGATAAAAATTGGAATTCAATAAATCAAAATACAGCGTTACAGAGAAATGGCAAGAGTTGTAGGTTGCGTTGGGTTAACCATCTCAGGCCTAATCTCAAGAAAGGTGCTTTCAGTCATGCTGAAGAAAGTCAGGTTATCCAGCTGCACTCCCAACTCGGAAATAAATGGGCTTGCATTGCCCGTAAAGTAATTCTCTCCCCTTTCTGTCTCCTTCACACACACACATGTACACATTCATGATACAAAACTCATTCTTGTGCCTTCTTTTGGAGTTCATAATAACTAATCAAAATTTTCTTGAATTAAGTGTATTAAGTGATCCCTGTTCTATCAAAAGATCTAAATCTAGTCTATGTATAATGTAAGTGCACATCAGTGTCCGAAGTTGGTTGTTTTTGCAAGCCGATGGTCTTTGAGTTGGATGTTGTTAGAAACTGGTCCTTTAAGTGAGATTAGAGGGGTTTGGTTGTACACATTGAAAGATATGGGGTCAGGTTGTATACCACTTTTTATATTATCAGCCTAACCCCACAACTCTCAATTTATACAATCTGACTCCTCTAATCTCAATTAACAGACCAGATTGTAATGACTCCTCTATCCCAGTCATTCTAATTTATATATACATTTGGGTATGTTAACGTTACAGATGCCTGGTCGAACTGACAATGAGATCAAGAATTACTGGAACACAAGGTTGAAGAAATGCCAGCGGGATGGTTTACCGGTATACCCTCTGCATATTCAACAAAGTGAGATTCCTAATTACTCTTCATCATCGGTTCACCCATGTCCTAACTTCAATAAGCCATTTGTTTCTGCTCTGAAATCACCATTCCGTATAAAATATGATCGGGAAGAAATGGAGGATCTCAGTGCTATGAATGTTAAATCAGATTTCAAGGCAAATAGTTATTTGATGGATTCCAACAGCGGTCACTCATCCTTCGGTTAGTTATTCCTTTAATTTCAAAGAATTTTGTCAGTATATCATAGTTTTTTTTTTCCACTCATGACCAAGATGAGTTGGCTTTAGTTGAGAAAACTTCCAAAACCTAGCCATGGGACGAGAAGCAAGGTAACCAGAGCTGTTGAAGATCAACACAAGCCCAAATCATATGTTTAAGCCCAAAGAAAATAAAAGTCCAACCCATTTCTATGGAAGGATGTAGAAGGAAGAAGTTTTTTGTGGAAGATTGTAGAAATGAGATATTTTAAGAGAAGTATGTAGAATGTTGTATTAATGTGTGGTTATGATTATTTCTCAATTTAATATTTGTGTGGTATAGGTTGTATGGGGAGAACTATAAATACCCCTTGCATTGTGTTATAAACAATCCACCAAAAAATAAGTTTTCCACTCCTAAGAAGTGTAGTGTCTTGAGTGTGAGTTGCAAGCTTCCTATTGAGTGTCCTTGTATTTCTCTTCAAAGTGTGAGTGATCTCTTGAAAGTGTTGTAGTTTCTTATATCGTGGGTATAATACAAGT
The DNA here is from genome assembly GCA_013146195.2 of Codonopsis lanceolata. Taxonomy (NCBI): domain Eukaryota; kingdom Viridiplantae; phylum Streptophyta; class Magnoliopsida; order Asterales; family Campanulaceae; genus Codonopsis; species Codonopsis lanceolata. Next base: position 108,596,459 of record CM028380.1, on the reverse strand, counting down.
AATTTATTTACTTGTTTGGGTCCAATATTAGTAAGTTTAGAGTTGCTTACTCTAAATTTTACTCAACATTTGGTATCGAGGCGAGGCAGTCGGGGATCGTTCTTGTTGGAGCTATCTTGAGTCGTGAGGAGTTTGACACTCTGCAAGTTTGTTAGTCGACTTGTTCGGTATAGTCGAAGTCTTGGCCAGGCATAATGGGTGACCTTCAAGTTGTTGGAGGAATCAAGAAGCTCAACAACGAAACTACAACATGTGGGCGACATGCATGGAGTCTTACCTACAAGGTCAGGACCTCTGGGAGGTTGTCGGTGGTGGTGAAGCTACACAACCGGCGAGAAGATCTTGAACGGCGTCTTGCGAAAGTGGAAAAGCGAGGCAAAGCAATGTTTGCTTTAAAGACCACGATTGAAGAAGAAATCTTTGGAGCACATCCGAGATGCCAAAACACCAAAGGAAGCATGGGACACTTTGGTTCGCTCTTTTCAAAGAAAAACGATGCAAGGCTACAACTTCTTGAGAGCGAGGCGCTATCGATGGCGCGAACGGGACATGACGATTGCCCAATACTTCCATAAGGTAAAGTCAATATGCCGCGAAATTTGATTTAGATCCGGCCGACTCTATTGGAAACCGGGATAAAAGAATAATTATCCATGGTTTGAGACCAGTATCGAGGTTTGTTGCAATACAAGGATGGCCGACACAACCATCGCTTGTAGAGTTTGAAAATTTGCTTGCGGGACAAGAAGCTATGGCCAAGCAAATGGGAGGAGTCTCGTTGAAAGGTGAAGAGGAAGCTATACACCAACAAAAGCAAAGCAGGTTTCAAGCGGCATCTTGGTGGTGGATCTAAAAGGATGGTGACAAAGTAAAAGATCGTCAAGGAAATGGAGGCTTTCGTCGAGGGGAGCTTCGAAGAATCGCGGCGGCAATAGAAAGTTCGATGGAGAATGTTACAATTGTGGGAAGGCAGGGCCACATGGCGAAGATTGTTGGAGTAGGAAAAAGCATGTTCAAGGTAATCTTTGCTACTTCCGGTTCTAAAGAGAAAAGTGAAGATGATTGGGGCCTGAGAAGCACTATTCGTCATGGAGGAAGAAGAATTAGCTCTCACGGTGGCGTCACCAGAACATATTGACTACAAGAATGATTGGATCGTGGATTCGGGTTGCTCAAATCATATGACGGGTGACAAGCAGAAATTACAAAACTTGTGCAGTACAAGGGAGGTCGTGTGGTGGTGACCAGACAACTCAAGGTTACCGATAGCTCACGTCGGTAAGGCGATAGTTACTCCCGATATAATTCTAACCAAGTGCCACTTGAAGATGTTTATCATGTCGGGAATGAAGAAAAATTTGTTATACGTGGCTCAATTGACATCATCGGGCCACTATGTCTTGTTCGGTCCCGAGATGTTAAGGTTTATCGTAATCTTAAAATCTCGAAACACCGACAATGGAGGGACGGCGATTGGAGTCGGTCTACGTGATGTCGGCGAGTCGCATATGTAACAAGACAAGAAAAATGAGACAGCGAGAAAAAATCTCTATGGCACATGCGGTTAGGTCACGTTAGCTATTCCAAGCTAAATGTGATCGTGAAAAAGTCGATGCTTAAGGGGCTTCCTCAACTTGAGGTGCGAGCAGATCTGGTATGTGCGGGATGCGGTATGGTAAAAGCACACCAACTGCCATACGAGGAATCAAAGTTTAAAGCAAAAGAACCATTTCTTGGTGTAGCAAGAGACAACCAACAGTATTTTTATCAACCACTGAAGCTGAGTATCGAGCAGCGGCAATGGCAGCTCAAGAGAGTACATGGTTGATACAACTAATGAATAATCTACATCAATCGGAGTTGATCATGCGATTCAGTTGTCTTTGTGACAACCCGATCGGCAATTCGTTTGGCGGAGAATCCGGTCTTTCATGCAAGAACTAAACATGTTGAGGTACATTACCATTTTATCGAGAGAAAAGGTTACGCAAGAAGAAATTGAGATGAGGCAAATCAAGGCAGATGATCAAGTTGCGAGACTTGTTCCAAAGAGCTTGAGCACGAGCAAGTTCGAAATGTTTCGCCGTCAACTCGGTGTAGTACAAAAAATGAGGGCTGGTGTTGAGGGGGAGTGTTGAAGATCAACACAAGCCCAAATCATATGTTTAAGCCCAAAGAAAATAAAAGTCCAACCCATTTCTATGGAAGGATGTAGAAGGAAGAAGTTTTTTGTGGAAGATTGTAGAAATGAGATATTTTAAGAGAAGTATGTAGAATGTTGTATTAATGTGTGGTTATGATTATTTCTCAATTTAATATTTGTGTGGTATAGGTTGTATGGGAGAACTATAAATACCCTTGCATTGTGTTATAAACAATCCACCAAAAATAAGTTTTCCACTCTAAGAAGTGTAGTGTCTTGAGTGTGAGTTGCAAGCTTCCTATTGAGTGTCCTTGTATTTCTCTTCAAAGTGTGAGTGATCTCTTGAAAGTGTTGTAGTTTCTTATATCGTGGGTATAATACAAGTAATTTATTTACTTGTTTGGGTCCAATATTAGTAAGTTTAGAGTTGCTTACTCTAAATTTTACTCAACAAGAGCAAGGTAGGAAGGCAAATGCCATGGAATTGTATGGTAAAATATATAGGAGGAAGGTTAGTGTGATGTTGTAGAAGTCTTGGGGAGGCTAGCGAATATGCAAGTGGCCGAAAGATTAAAATTATAGATTGAGCAGAAGCAAGATTATTTATTGAAGCCAAATTTAACCAGTCTCTTTTTAATGTGAGATTTACTTGCAACCATTACAACATATCAATCTATCTATATATGGAATCCTATTAAAATAGAGGGTTTTATTCATTAAAATCACCATTAGTCTTCTTCCTTTAACTTTCTAGAATTACTTGTTAGATATACGTTGTCATCATGTATTAAACGGCTAAATGCATGTTTAAGCGTATGATGGTTAATTTTTTTTAATAATATATATTTATATTTTGTTGTAGATCCGATGAAATCCAATTATGATGGGTTTGAGGAGATGATGCCTTCAACGGATTGTGATCTCACAAGCCAGCTGTTTGATCACTCCGAATGGTATGGCCAAATTCAAAAGTCATTCGAGGCCATGGTGAACCACGAGGGGGCTGTGGGTTCGAGCCACTGGAACGACATGCCTAGTTTGCACTCAAACTAGCTAGATAGAGACTTTGAAGACTAAAGAGACTCGGTTGATCATTGCTTCTGCTGCTTTGGTTATTTTGAACTCTCTCTTATCGTTTTGGTGTATGTTTTGGACTATGGTTTAATTTTTCCAGCCAATTTTGTGCTTTAATTACTGGTTGGGAATGTGGTCGAGTAAGCTTTGTTAATTTGTATCAGGTTGTGCAGTTTGTGTTCGAGTCTATTTATTATGTGTGTTCAATTTAAAGTAATGTTGAGTCTTGTTCTAGAATATTTTTTCCATTTCAAGTGTCTGGTTTAAAGTCAGGCCGAGACTTGTTCTAGTTTTTCCATTAATATAAAGTTTATTAGTCTTTCTCTCTCTCTCTCTCTCATTTATTTACTAGTCTTGTAAAACTTCAAAAAGAAAATTGAATGTCAATGTAGTACATGGCTTATAGTTGGCATTCCTATATTGTCATTTAGAGCATGTTTGGAGCCACGTTTTGGCTTAAAATGCAGCCCATAACACAGTTCGTTAGGAAGTACGATAGCATATCAAAGGAGTTTTTTTTCTAACAGTGCGTTCTGAAAATATATAGCGTTATAAATTGTTCAAAGTTCGAAGCTTTTGCCAAGACTCTCCAAGGAAAAACATTGAAGCCTCATTGACGGATCAAATTATCCCCTTAGCTCGAGTATCCCTATGAACTAGATCACTTTCTCCTTCAACTACGAACCCACAAGGATTTAATTAGATGAAGAGATCGAAGAAAAAGGGAGATGGATTCTGAACTTGTTTCTCAAGATGAAAGATTGGAGAGGATGAAGGAGGAGGTGGGCTGCTATTGAAGCTCATAGATCTAGAGTTTCGTAAGAAATAAAAGTAAGGGGGGTCGATCAAAATATATAATTATAATTATTCACCCAAATCTATATTTGAAAAATCTAATAATTAAGGGATATATAACTAGTATTAGGGTTGATTATAAATACAATAATCTTTGATCATAATGAATATACTAATATCAAATGTGGAAGATAAAGTTGAAATATTTTAGAAATTGTTGATATGATTTTTGAAAGTGGACTTTTCCGGTGAAACGTCTCGTAATAATAAGGAATAATTGCGGGCCGATCCCATTTTGTGAAATTGTAACCTCTCTAGTACTCAATTTTCTTTAAACCACAAAAGTACTTTTCTGTTTTTTCTTCTTCCTAAAATACTCACGCTACATCTCCTCATCATCGTCATCATCATCGTCTTCGATAATGAGCTTTGTGAACTACTTTCTTATATTCCGAATCCATTTATTATTTTTTACAATACACCTCACGAATCTCTCATGATCACAACGACCAAACTACTTCTCAAAACAGAAGCAAGCTCAAACTTGTTCAACATGGGAAGTTCGGAAATTCGAAATTAGCTTTGCAAGATAGGTTGGATTGACATCTTCGGACAAGATAAAAACAATCTTTAGCTCCATTTCTGGCTGCAATACGTGAACAATCTTACTTGATGGTAGTGAAGGAGATAGGCGAAGACTATGATGTGAGTGTCGAAGACTACAATGTGGGAGTCGTTGCCTATAATTTAGGTATCGTTGCATATGAACGATGAACGATGCACAATCATACCTCGGTGTTATTAATTAGGCATTGTTTCTTCCAATCATACCTTTTGGTGTTATTAATTAGGCATCGTTTCTTTAATATAGTGACATACTTTGCCCAAATTAGAGGTAACAACGCCCAATGTTTTGAGCCCCACAAAAATGTACGACGCCCAATCATGCCTCGGTGTTATTAATTAGACATCGTTTCTTCAAATCATGTCTCGATGTTATTAATTAGGTGTCGTTTATTTATTATGATGACAGACTTCGTCCAAATTAGAGGCAGCGACACCCAATGTTTTAAGGCCCACAAAAATGAACGAGACCCAATCATGCCTCAGGGTTATTAATTAGCTTTAATATGGTGACAGACTTCGCCCAAATTAGAAACAACGACGTCCAAATTTGAGGTAACGACGTCCAAATTTGAGGTAACGACGCCCAAATTTGAGGTAACGACGCCCAAATTTGAGGCAATGACATCCAAATTAGAGGCACCGACTCCCAAATTGGAGGCAATGACGCCCAATCATGCCTCGTTGTTATTAATTAGGCATTGTTTCTTCCAACCATGTGTTGGTGTTATTAATTAGGCATTGTTTCTTCCACAAAAATAAACGACGCCCAAAATTTTTTACCGAAGCACAAAATGAGATAGTGGCTTTGTGTGCACGCCTTTCTTTCTTTCATTAAGGGTATTTTTTATCATTTTCCCCCAAAAAGTGAACTGTAGCGGTTTAAAAAAATAATGATAAACTTTTACCGTTATAATTTCACCACATGATACCGACCAGTTATCACCATAATAGTAAAGTCAACTTTTTGTGAAAAAGTTGGGCTTGAAAACACTACTAGAAAATTGGTTTTACGTGATTGTTGGTTGCGATGGCTTTTGAAACCATCACATAATCTTCGTTTTCGCGATTGTTTTTTTCCATCGCTTTTTTCCAATCACCTTATGTATATGCAATTGCTTAACAATCGCTAGTGCCATCACCTTTGAATATTTGAGGGCAATTAACCAAAGAAAATAGGCCCCGCGAAAAATAGAAAGATAATGTGATGGTTTTCGTAAATACGCGGTTGCATTTGTAGTCATAAAATTTGACTAATGCCGAGCGATGATTTTGCCATCGCATTTATAAATAATAAAATAAAAATAGAAAAATAAAAAATAGAAAAATGTTTTTTCGTGATTGTTGGTTGTGATGGCTTCAAAAGCCATCACTTAATCTTCTTTTTTGCGATTACTTTTTCCATTGCTTTTTCTTCAATCGTCTTATGTTTATGCGATTGTTTTACAGTCGCTAGTGTCATCGCCTTTGAATTGGTTGCGATGACTTTTGAAACCATCGCTTAATCTTCTTTTTAGCGATTGTTTTTTTCATCTTTGTTTCTTCAATCGTGTTATGTTTATGTGATAGCTTTACAATCGATAATGCCATCACCCGAGACTATAAATAATTCAGCATAAAATTTATTTTTAAAACATAAACAATTGCAAATGCATCTAATGGACATGTAGTGGTTGATGCAAAATTACTAATTATTTGTTACAAAAGTAATTGCTTCCTTCGTTTCTAAAAGAGTCATGTTTACCCCGATCGAGAAAAATTAAGAAAACATATACTCCATATGTTTTCAAATTATCGTTTCTTTGTCCCTGGTCGCACACGCTTTAAGAAAAATTAATTGATTGTATTATAAATATTAGTGAATTGTGTTGTTCTCTTTAATGCCTTTGAGCATGTGGTTATAATCAAAGTAGGTAGAAAAGCTAAGGGTAAAGTGGTATAATGTTTTTCTAAAAGGGAAAGTTTTAAAAGAAGACAATTATTTTTGAACGAGCGAAAAATGAAATGAGGACGATAATTTTAAAACGGAGGGAATACTATAATTGATCAACTTTGCTATGATATTTAAGAGTGTGTAATTTTTTAAGGATGTGTATGTGATAATGAGGTCCATCAATTAAAGTGAGAATTAAATTAAGATAAAATTATCACTACGAAACACCTTTGGATTATCAAGGACAAGTTTCAAAGGAAATATAAATCCATTGTAATTCTAGACAATTTAAAGATTTCTTCTTTGGTATCAATATGATTGCTGAAAGAGTAATATATAGACACATACAAAATACAAACAATTATGTAGGCACTCATGTATAAGTTCATATAGTCGAGTACTCATCAAAACTTCTATTGCTAGCTTATTTCCTTAATTGGGCACATGAGTAGAAAAATTAAACATGGTCTATGTGGCGACATATTTTGCGGGATGTAGATTACTTGATGAGATGAAAGCATGAGATGACACAATTGCATTAGAGAATGAGATAATTGAATTGTAGTAGTTGGTATTCCAGTTAGGTAAACATGGACACTGATTTCACTACAACAAAAAGGATGTTTTAGGACCCCTTAGAGACACTTTTAAAAATTTGTCCTATAAAAGTCCCAATAGGACGACTTACTCATTGGGTATTTGGGTCCTATCATAGTATGACCTAATAAGATGCTCGACTCTTCATGTCCTATTATGGATGCCTAAGAGGACACTGATTCTTAGTGTCTTGTTATGATGCAATCTAATAAGATGCATGATTGTTAGTGTCCGATTATGGTATGGTTAATAGGACGTCTGATTATTCGTGTCCTATTAAGGTATGCCTAAGAGAACACTAATTCTTAGTGTCCTATTATGATACAGTCTAATAAGACACCTGGTTGTTAATGTCCTATCATGGTATGACTAATATATAGGGGGCCTAACTCTTCGTGTCCTATTATGGTACGACTAATTGGACGCCTAACTCTTCGAGTCCTATTATGGTGCGGCTAATATGACGCCTAACTCTTAGTTTCCTATTATGGTGCAACTAATAAGACACTTGACTCTTAGTATATTATTCCTATTATCATTAAGCCTAAACCTACTTATTACCAATCTATAACCATGGATCCACCACAATTACTACGTAATATGCCTCCCTTCCCTAGGAAAGCTATCACCTACTACCCACCACCAAACCACCATCACGTCCACCTCTCTTACCACTACCATCACTATCACCACCATGCTTAACCTGGCAGACACTACCCATCTACCATGCCACTATTAGGACCATAGTCGCCATACCCCTTCACTGCTACCAACCTTTCTTCTCCATCGGCCATCGCAATCATGCCTAAACCCTTGTATGAGTAACTAACACTATGACCACTAATAAAAATATGCATTTTAGAGAGGAACATTTAGAAAGGGAAAGATTTTGGTCTTTAAATAAGAGTAGTCGACTTTAGTCTTTAAATTAGAGACAAATGAGATATTGAATGGTCAGAGATGTCACGTAGACACGTGGATGATAGAAACGATGGCAAAGAACGGTGGTGTACTAAGGGAAATATAGGGATATGGTGGTAATGGATAGATGGTGGTGGTGGTAGTGGTAGTTGTGTGCAACCGCATAGTTACGATTATAGAGTGGTGGTAGGATTGTTATTGTTATAGTGATGTTTGTGGTGGAATGGAGTGTTAATGGTAGCCATGGTTTGCAAAATGCTTCGTAGTAGTTGTGAGGGTGGTAGAGCTATATATTTTTGGTGATGGTGGTGGTAGAATTGGTGGTCATATTAAAATGATAATAAGAATAATATATGAAATATTAATTATTTCAAAATAATATTTATACTGAAAACCATTACATTTGTAATTTATTTGAAAACTGGTTGTATTATTAAATAAGAACATAAGTTTTTTAATTTTTTTTTAATAATAAAGATATATATGAAACAATCGCTTATATTTGAAATAAAAAATACTCTCTAATGCTCAAGGCAAACAATCCACTATTCTATTTTAGAATGTTTCACTTTAAAAGTCTACTTTAAATATTAAGATATAAAAATGTCATTTTATTATTCCCCTCCCAAAATTATCGTGCAGGTTGACTTGGTGCACAGTTTAAGAAAACATATTTGACTTGATTATTAATATTAGTTTGATTTGTAGTTTACTTTAAATCTCATGTGTTTGTGACTCATAATTAAAATATGATGAAAAAGTAAAAGTAAGTAGTAAACGTATTGTTCTAAAAAGGAAAGTTTCAAACAAAACAATAATTTTGGAACGAAAGGGTACTAATTAACGATTAAAAATATCATTTTTTAAAAAGGTTTGACTTTTGAATGAGTACTCTTTGCCGGCCCGAGAGTATATATGTTTAAGTCAATTAATAATCTATGGTCCTCAAAATTAAAACTCCCTCCACCGCCCATCCCAAAATCCCCAAATATTCTAAGAACCGCCAAGAAGACCTCTCCCTTAAAGAAATCCCTAAATCAACTAACCAAAATGCTCAAATCTCCAATTCTCTCACGATCGGCAGAGAATGACGGCGCAAGGTGTGAAGCGAACAGATAGCTTGGGTCAACTAGAGAGACACACAACGGTGAAGAATCGAACGCAGTATTGCGAGGTAAACCCCTTTTGTCATCATCTTCTTCTCCATTTTGAATTGAAGTATCTATATTTTCTTTTGTTGGTACGATATAATTAAGATTTGTGGCGATGCAGAAGGAAAGAGGATTCTTGATGGTGATGGTAATGTTTGTTGGGTTGTTGATGATAGTGTGTTGAAAAGAAATCGAGAAAACATTTTAAAAACGGGGGGGAATAATGTGTGCGATGCGGCAAGGGGTAGTATGCGGTTCTTTTGACTTGAATTTAATATTGATGAGAGAGGGAGAGGAGGGATGAGAAGAGAAAGAAAGGGAGTAAAATGGTGATATAAAGGAAGAAGGGTGCATGTGATCAGGAGGTTGATCGTGATGCTTATGAGTGGGTAAATAGTTTGGGACTTATTCTGTAGTTTGTATTTCAATTTGTTGGTGAAACTTTTTTGATTTTAGGGCAAGTTAGGATCTCTTAATAATATATATTTTTTCAAATTCTATTCAAATTTGGGGTTTTTTTTTTGAATTTATTTTGTAATCTAGTTCCCAATCTACTTGTTAGCATCACCATCTCTTCTCCCTGTGCCAATGCTACTTGAGACTATTTGGGTATTCTCTGCACCCTCTCTCTGCAATTTCATTAGTCCCTCTTCTAGTTTTGAGTGGTGTTCCTGAACCAACTTTTGGTATTGCACTAATCTAGTACGTTACTAGATTAGTGATTTACTTTTCGAAATGTTTTGTAGTTCTTTATGGATTCAAATAGATTTGCAGTAGCATTAGGTAAATATTGTTGTAGGCTTTTATAGTATCCTGATGAAGTCGAGCGTCTTAGGCTCAATCACAATAGGACAACGCCAATTAACGAACATAAAGCAAGAGATACCAAGGGATGGAAATTCAATGTCCATTTGAAGTACACAAAGAACTTGTATATATAACTTAGAAGACTTAGAACATTAACAATTCAACATGTCATAAGTTATCGATTTTCTTGAGATGAGCTTTCTCTTTTTTTAATTTTTTGACTTATGCTAGTTCAACATGGCTTATTTTACGCCAACAATTGAAAACAAAACAAAAACTAAAGCAAGAAGGCAGTGTAAGGGTCGAGAGTGTTTTCCATAGCTTTCTTGATTTACAAACACACTTTAAGGTCCCTTTGGTTCAGGGAAAGTTCAATTGAAATAAACTAAATTCATTAATTGTTAAAAATATTTAAATCATAGCCAAAACTGTTTTATTTTTAAAATTCTTTCAATTCTTCTCCCTCATATTTTTCCTTGCACCAAACACATAGCTAATTTTAGTCAATAAGAAAACAAAATCTCCATGGAAATACCAAGTTCATCAAGGATGGAGAGGAGGAGGTTGATGCTAAGGTCAGAAGAGGTGGTATTTTCGGGTTGGGTAGTGGATGTGGATTAGATCCTCTGTAATCAGTAGTTATGGCCCTGTAACTGACTTGGGTACAACAATTATCTGATGCTTCCATATCTCTGGAAACCCACTCAGAAACACCACTGCTGATGACCTATCTCGGCCACATGAAGCTTTAGCCCGTTTACATGTATGTATTTGTGCTCTATTTGATCCATTTCAAGGTTCATACACAATTGTCGACAATATTTTGGCATAGTATCTCATTCGTTATAGAGTAGTTGGCATGTTTTTAAAGAACAATGTTTCAAAAGTAATGTATTTGGTTATGCATGACATGGCATTCGACTTTGCCTGGCTTATGTTTCAAAAGTAATATATTTGGTTATGCATGACATGGTATTTGGTTACCTAGTTCATTTGTTGGTGTAAAATATCATCTCTTGTCACGGCTAACTGCTAACTAACTAACCAACTTGGCAGCCTGTCCAGGCTTCTTGGTTTCAGCTAATAGAGATTGAGCCATATCATAATCAACCTTATCATCCTTATCACCTTCCTAGGAGGGGCACTAGCTATACTCATGTAATGGGGGAATTTATCCCATGGAGTTAGTTGTTTTTGTTTTACTACAGGGTTATTTTAGCTCGACCAATTTTCTGTTTCTCTCTCTCTCTGTCTTTGTTAAACAAACTGCATCCAGGTAATTGATTTTGTTGGAAGCTGTTTGTTAAAGATTAACCGAAATAGGAGTATAAATAAGTTGTTAGGTATGGAATTGGGAAGTCAATTGGAAGAGATAGAGAAGCCAAACTCATATGTTTTAAATCATGATCAGTCCCTGTTTTCAACGATTTTCTGAAATTTTCTGTAGCAAATCCGTCCAAGGAAATGTTATGATTTTTGGATATATTGTACTTGTACATGTTAAATAACTCTCTGTAATTTTTCATAAAATTCTAAGGTCAGGAAGTACCTTAATCGAGCTATGAATCATCGTTGCGTCAGTGAAACTGTTATCAGAAAATTTGGGAGGTAATCTGAATTTGATATGATCAAAACTTGATGAATATATATCCGAATCGAATGATTCAAGGTGGAACGTTATACTTTAAAGTGTCTAGTTTCTGAATTTGTAAGATTGGCGATGTTTGGAGTTGTCATAAATATTTGGTGAATTTAGCAAGATTGTCGCGCATAATCATGGAGTAGTATGTACTTGAACCATAATCAGAGTATAGCTCATTTATTCTTGATCTTGAGTTGTATTTCAATTTACATATTCTCATTTGTTTGTATAGATATCAAAAGTTTAGTTTTCTTAGGAGGCGTGTTGATTGATTTGATTCGATTGGTACATTGTAAACTAGGAGTCATGTCAACGAATCGGAGTTAGATGTTGGGAAGAAATAAAAACATGCACAAGAATATGTACATAAGCTTGAAGATAGGCTTCATGAGGAAACTTGCATCTTGAATGTTTTATTGGTATTAGAAATATATTGCGGTAGTGTTTGGGAGCATAGAATCCAAGCCGTGGAATTGGAATTGGATTTGGAGCATAGATAGGTCAATTTCAAGGCTAAATTTGCTAGCATCCCAGTTTCAAACTCATTTAGTTCAACTCTAAAGATAATGTGTTCCTATTCTAAGGCATGGATTGTATGCTACTGAATGTAACAAAAGGGTTCCTGAGTTGTCTTTCACAGAGGTCTAATATCATGTGCCCATATTGTTTCAACACTCGGAAATAACTTTCTCGGGGAGGCGTCTTTTTGCTTATGAGTGTTGAGAAACTTGCTTATTAATGCCACTTTACGAGATTGGAACAACAGTATCGCCCCAAGTTATTATTCTCTTACAAATTAAATATCAAGATACATGCAAACTCTGTATGTGGTTACGATTAAGAAACTCAAAAGTCAACTGAGAAATGCTAAATGAAAAAGATAGATGGGAGATTTGTTGTTGATATGTATAGATTTATATGAGACTTTAGAAAGAGATGGATGTGGCAATAATAATGGCAGACAACGTGGTGGTGGCTCGAGATGAAGCCAATCATTAATCTCTTTTGTCCAGACAAGCTAACTAATTTGTATCATGGGGGTGGTACTGTAGACACCCCAATTTCGTATCCCTGGTATGTGACATGACATAAAATATCAAGACCTGTTAAAACATTAACAAATGTCAAGTTACAGGGTCAAAATTGCAAAAGGACAAAGCAGGATGCACAAAAGGACAAATTGCAGGGACTAAAGTGTCAAAAATAAGCCTAGTTTGAGGTTTAGGCATGGCTTACCAAGGGTTTGGGCATGGCGCCCAAACCTCCATAGGGTGGCGCCCAAACCCTTTCTCCCAGCACTGTTCATCCAAGCTTTTGCCGTAAAATGCAACTCGTTCAGCGCGGCGTACACTCGATCAATGCGTTTGATGAAACCTCAAAATTCCAGCGATGTCCTAGCTTCCTCCTATAAATAGAGGTGTCCGGCTCCTTCATTCAACACACAATTCATCCGTAAAATGTCTCTGCGTCCTCGTTACGCTGAAGAAATAAATACCGAGAGATCACCTTCCAAAGCCTCGAAACCCTGCCAAACCTCCGCCAAACACAAATCCAACCGGTAGAAGTGTACCTTAGCCCCCCATCTAGGTATCCACCCCTTTTTCCCGGTCCAAAAATCGTGGATAGAGCAGGTTTTCGCTGCGATTTAAAAGGCCAAGTCAGGCCGATGAGTAAGCCGTTACTTCGCCCGATTTCACCTACCTCGGTCAAACAAACAACCAGAAACAAACGGTTACCACCCACGACCCCAGAGGTAACTTTTTCAAGCGATCGCCGCTCAAATTCACACAACTTCAACCAGACTGGACCGGACGAAAAAAAAAGACTCTCTCTCCCGAGGGACGAGGCGAGCACACCCTACGCCGCCCTGTAAGTTTTATTGTTAAGTTTTTCATTTCCATTGTAATAGTATTATTTCGATCCGGCCCAATGTAGTCATATAGCGGTTATCTTTGCCGGATTTAATTAGGAAATAGTACTAAATGTAGCCGTTATTATGACAAAATGTTTTTAGATAAGTTTGTATTTGTTTACTTCATTTATTCAATAAAGTCTTTATTTGTAAATGTATTATTTCGGTCCGGTTCAATATCAATATATAGCGGTTATCTTTAGGATTTATTTAGGAAATAATACTAAATGTAGTCGTTACTATGACCAAATATTTCCAAGTATATTTGTAATTGTTTGCAAAAGAGTGCTTTCAAGTCCGTAAATAATATAGATGTAACGGATGTATTTGTAGGTAGTTAATGCTTTATTTATCTGTTTAATAAATATAACAAAAAGCATACTTTAGCCAAAAACGTTTTGAGACCGAAGAGGCGAGTTGGGTGCCTAGCACCTTCCCAACTCGTAACTTAGCCTCCGAACCCGTTTTCTACATCTCTGGTTTTCTTTTTGGTTTTGCTTTATTTTTGCCTTAAAATAAAGATGGCGACTCTAAAAACATTTTGGATCGGTGGGGCCTCGCAACATCTTTCTTTGCACTTTCACGTTCTCCCAAAAAGGGAGAATGGGAATGGAAAGGTGATGTATTCCTATGTCTGGTATCCCCTAAACAAGGGATAACTTGACGTAGAAAACCCAAAGCACTCATAGTGATCGAGAAATAGGCCATAAGGCTATTTTCATAAAATCCATAGTGGGGCGCCGCAACATCTTTCTTTGCACTTTCACGTTCTCCCTAAACAAGGGAGGATGGGAATGGAAAGGTGATGTTTTCCTATAACACTGTATCCCCTAAAAAGGGATAACTTGACATAGAAAATCCAAAGCTCCCATATTGGATCAAAAATCCACTAAAGGCAACCGAGGCGCATTCCAACGCGCTATTCGACAGCACTCCTCCCGCACTTTTGATTTCGATCTCCCCTAAACAAGGGAGGGTGGAACGGGAGCAGTGGATGTCACCGCATCCGCACGTACGCGCACCCCTATCAAAGCTGGCGCGGGAGCGCGTTCAGAGGAACCCGGTACCTCTTCTGTCTTCTTTGCTTAGTCTCCCAATCGCACTATTAACCCTACATCTTTTTAGTGTGAATATTGACATTTTAAAGGTTTTAAGGATTTCTTTACATATGGCTGTGGTGTCACCCCAATTGAAAATCTTGCCCTTCTCAGCCCAAAAGTTCAATTTTAAATCTTTGCAATTTCTGTAGTGGCCTACTACTACTAGTAAACTGATCAATTATCGTAAGGCACCGGATAATTAGAACAACCCAAACTAGCTGATTGTGTTTGATGGTATGTGTTAACCATTATTAATACTATCATATAACCTCAAATAAAAAATCAAAAAGAAAGTCGGAAAGACTGAATTTTTATTTGTTTTATGGAACTTTAGGCATGTTTATGGTCTGTCTTTCACTTTTATGTCATAATATATACTCCCTCAGTTTCAGAGTTTACTATACTATTTCTATGAAAATAGACTAAAATTGGAAAATAGAGTAGTTAACTAGGGCATAGACAGACTAAGAAGCCATGTTCAATTGTTGTACATTGGCAAAATTTATGGTTTGCTGCTTGATCGTGTCTTATGTTAATTATTCCTTGCAAGTGGACAAGACTATTGTAGAATAGCTTGGGAAGCAAGGGTCGAACCACAGAGACAAGAAGATCACAAATAGCATGATTATCGATAGCAATTATTAAACTAAGGGGGTTTTTATATTGATTTTACCTAAACTAATTATTATACTAAAGTTAACTAAATTAGCAGCAATCACAGATTATGAAGATCTTATGATGGAGGGAAATCTAGGATTAGGGTTTCACTTGTTTCTCCTCTATAGCTTATTTTGATAGATTATCATTCAATTTCTTGGGTTCGTTCAAAAAATATAGATATAGCATGTCGAATTACCGTTCAGTCTCCATCTCCAAATAATTCGTCCATTCTATATCCTAGGCACAAGAACATATGAATCCTAACTGTCACTTAGGTTATATATGGAATCTGACCCTAACTTATCACTCTCGTGCATCGATAGGTTCAATTTATCATGATGGTGAGCCAGTGTACGACATATGTATATTGGTCATGCAGTTATCCGTACCTCTAGGCCTTTATTATTCACGATTACATTCATTTGTTCAAAGTGAAATAATAAAGGGATTGATAATCACCATGATCAACAAGAATATTGAATGAATAAAAATATATTAAAGCATAGATTCGATACAAGTTACCTCCCAACTCCTAGATCAATGGATGTTTAGTTCATCCTCGAAGATGAACAGCACACAGAGATGAACGAATACATGAATCGATCTTCAAAACTTGTAATTACAACAACTAATCTATGTTATACAAGCTAAATCCTATGCTAGAGCTATTAAAAACTACTTCTCGACCGCTTTTGAGCTCTGGCTACCGTCCTTTATTTATACCATGGAGTTGTAGGGCTTTAGGAGTTTCGGTCTGGCTTGAAGACCCCGATAAGTCGGTTCTGGCCACCTTGCAACCGCCAGGTCATTACCCCTTGCGTCCGCAAGGGTCTTCAATTTCGGGCCTGTCTTACTGTCCACCTTGCGAAGGCAAGGACAAAATACCTTGCGACCGCAAGGTGGTCAGTTTCTCTTTCTACCGTTTTTCTTTCATATTACACTTTGGCCCCTTCTTGAAATCTTCACCAAAAAGCCTTATAAATCATATAATTTCACCTAAAGCCTTGAAACTCATAAAACAACTAAAAACACATATCAGTAGCCAAAAGCCTCATGGAATCACTCAATTTAAGTTATAAAAGTACCCGATATCGACGTATAAAATACATCGATCAAATACCCCCAAACTTAAACGTTGCTCGTCCACGAGTAAACAATACTTATAAATATAAAAAATCAAATAACAAAAATAACGAAAATCTTTTTGGAGGGTGACACTATTTACACTCCTCTAGAAACCCATAAACTCAAGCAGACTCTTACGAGTGACTCGATTATGCAGATAAATACAAAAACTAATAAATACAAAAGCAGATAAAAATTAACTAAAAATAAAACAAAAATCATTTTGGATTCAACCTCAAGTCATAAGCGCACGTCATAACAAAATAGTCTCAGTCAGATGCTCACCACATATGTGAGACTTATCACATAAAATAACTTATTTATACTCAAAACTGCTACTAGTCTTAATTTCTCCCCGTGTGTGTGATCACCAGTCATAGAGAATATCTTAACTAAAATAGTTTTATTAAGCTAAGCACCACATTCATATGAAATCAGAGTTTAATTAAAACCAATGCAACATAGAATACAAAATCTACCATCCAAACCCGGTCTATTACAGAAAGAGAGATCACCTAGGATTTCAAAAACTTATACATCCATCCCATGCACTTTTATGTATGACATACAATGCTCTCCTATCCCAATTACTTGCGATAGCTAATATTATGCTAACACAGTGAGCTTGCGAATAATGTGAATATGAAGTGTAGATCAATTTTACATGTCTTACTATTAAAATAACAAACACAAACATTGACAAGAAGATCAATAGGTCTTTAATAGCTTGTAATGTAAGGCCATGGTGTTGGGGGATATGATGGAAAGGGATTAGAATTCAAAGTGAGAGAACAAGACTACCATTTACCCCTAATACTTCCAAGCAAAAAGGAAGTTTTTCCCAATTAGGCTAGGACCTACAAAGACCACAAGGGGGGGTGTTTTCTTTTCTTTTTCTTTTTCTTTTTTTTTTTCGGTTCCCCCCCCCCAAACTTGTTTTGTACAATATATCAAGCTAAAAATATCTCATCATTTTTCTCAGCTGAATTTTTCTAACATATTTTTCTCTTGACAGCTATGCCTTCATTTGAATCTTCGTGCGCTCTTCTTCCTTCGTTTCATTTTTTGTCGATTTATTTATTATTACTTTTTTTAACATCGACGGGAAGGAGTCTTCAGAAAACTTGCTTGACTGAAAAATTGGTCCCATAAAATTAATTCCCCACCCACATCCTACTCTTTCAAAGGGTAGGCTAAAAGTGTTTAGGCTTTTAGAGTTAAGTTAATGTGGGTAATAGAAACGAAATCAAATGGGGGTTTAATGTGTGCTTAGCACACTCCATTCTTTTTAGTTTGGCTCAAAAGGGGATACTAGGGATATTTTTAGTAAAGGTCGGGGAATATTTAGGCTCAAACGATCCAAAGATGGCCTAAATCATTTCTTAATGCCAAATGCTCATGCAATTTTTGAGAAAGTAAAACACATAAATATCATATCAACTATGGGAATTGTGGAATCAAAGGTTTAACATCACTGGATTTCACATAAGCATTCACTGAAACAGATGGTAGGGACAATCGAGACTAACATGCAGACACGGTTAGAAAATGTGCTTGAGATATATTAGTGAGAAAAATCCAAGGGATCTAACTTATCATGCAATTGACCCTAAGTTACAATTCAATGCAATAATCATGTTAGGATGGCTATTCATCATATTCTTGTGCATATCTTGTTGAAATGAAATGCGTGCTATAAACTTTATAAAAATATTCTAATCATTCCATAATTATTACTAGTGTAGGTGCACAGAGATTTGGAGAAAATTAAGAATTTTGCAGAATCAAGTAAATTTCAGAATGATCTATGGAAAAGTTATGTGGTTCATTGCATTAACTCCTTATCGATTAGTACGACCACATAAAGACTCAAGGATGAAAATTTTGAATTGTAATTTTTTTTTATTTTTTTCAATTTTTTATAAAACATTTGGAGATGATGATGACACAATTGATGATGGGTCCTCATAATGGGTACCCGCATGAACCAAATATTATAGTATTCTGGTCACGGCAACATCTCCGAAAATAAGAAAAATTAAAAAGCAAGAAAGACAGGTGACGAGAATACACGATAGAAAGAAAATAAATTTTTCCCCACCTTAAAAACGTAGCTCAACTCCACTCCTCCTTAGGCTGGGACCTGCAAAGACTCTGGGTTTAGAATCCCCCCCCCCAAACTTAATTTCTATTTTGTCCCCAAAATTGAGGAACATATGAGAGGATTGATGAAGGAGGAGAAATATCAAAAGGACATAGCAGGCTCACCCAACGAAAGAGGAAGAAACTTGGGCCTCGACTCACGGTGAGTCGGGAGGAAATAACGAAGGAGGATGAAACTCGGGGATCGTGCCAGGTGGCATCCCAAAAAATGTGTAGGCATTATTCCCCACCTGGTTAACCCAGCCAGCCCAATAAGTCTGGTCAGCACGTATTTGTGCCAACGGCTGGCTAACCATCTCGTTTTGGAGGACAATCTCCTCCTGCCTGTTGGAGATCGCCTCCAACGAATCCTCCTCCTCGGGCACCTCCTCACGGGGGCCTCTCTCTCGCGGCTGGCGAGCGTGCTCAAATAGTACAGCCCTAGTAATGGCGGGCACCTTCCTAATTCTCTCCGAATCTGGAGCCCATTCGACTCTAGCCTGACCACACAGTCCGGTAATCAAAGTTGGGAACGTGAATCCCGCGTTTGTAGTACCTCTAATAAGGGTCTAAATTTGGCCGTTGATCAGGTGGCCAACATCGACAGACCCACCCGTAAGGATGGTATAGATGAAGACAGCCTTAGCCCAAGTCACCGTGTGTTGGTGACTGGAAGGCATGAGTCGTGCACATATAAATTTGAACACGACCTTGGCCGTGTTCGTGAGAAAGGTCTCCTCCATGGTACGGGCACGGAATGGTGGGTTTTGGTTGAAGGTCCAAACCACACCAGGCTTTGGGATAGTCGCATTAACCGCCTCGAGAGAAATAGGGTCAGAAAGGTGGCGGCTGTAGCTGTCGGCACCACTCGCAAAGTTGGAAGTTCCATAATAAAGGTTAATGTCTTGGGACGGGACGTGGACGGACCGGTGTTTCTACGCTTGGGGGCCATTTAATTTAAGCACAAAATGAACTAACTATAACAAAATGAAAATCTTTTTGGAGGGTGACACTATTTACACTCCTCTATAAACCCACAAACTCAAGGAGACTCTTTCGATTGACTCGACTAAGCAGATAAATACAAAAACTGATAAATACAAAAGAAAATAAAAACTAAACTAACAATAAAAATAGAATCTTTTTGGTTTCAATCCTCAAGTAATGAGAGCATGTCATGCAAAGTAGTCTCAGTTCGATGCTCACCACATATATGCAAGCTTAGTCACATAAAACCAACTTATATTTTCTTAAAACTGCTACTACCTTTAATTTCTCCGTGTGTGTGTGATCACCAGTCTTAGAAAATATCTCAACTAAAACAGTTTTATTAAGCTAAACACCACATTCATATGAAAATCAAAGTTTAATAGAAAATCATGCATTAGGAATTATGAGGTCTACCATCCAAACCCGGTATATTACAGAAAGAAAGGTCCCAAGGATTTCAAAGACTTATATATCCATCCCATGCACTTCTATGTATGACATACAATGCTCTCCTATCCCAATGACTTGTAATAGCTAAGATTATGCTAACACAGTGAGCTTTAGGGCAAATAATAATGAACCTGAAGTGTTTGATCAATTTCATATGATTCACTTGACAGTTAAAACATCACAAGCATTGGCAAGAAGATCATTAGGTCTTTATTTAGCTTGTAATGTAAGGCCAAGGTGATGGGGGATTTGATGGAAAGGGATTGGAATTCAAAGTGAGAGAGTAAGACTACCCTTTATCCCTCATACTTCCAAGCAAAAGGAAGTTTTTCCTATTTAGGCTAGGACCTGCAAAGACTACAAGTAGGGGGGTTCTTTTCGTTACTTTTCAGTTTTCTTCTTCCCCCCCCCCCAAACTTGTTTTGGGCATCAAATATTTCTAAAAATATCACATCATTCTTCTCAGCAGAATTTTTCTAACATATTTTCTCTTGAAAGCTATGCTTCCATTTGAATCTTTGTTACACTCTTCTTCTTCCGTTTCATTTTTCGTCGATACACACACACACACACACACATATATATATATATATATATATATATATATATATATATATATATATATATATATATTTTCGACAATGGAAAGAAGAAGTCTTCCGAAAAATAGCCCAACTGAAAAGAATGGTCCTCAAGTATCAATTTCCCACCCACCTCCTACTCTCTCAAAAGGGTAGGCTAAAAGTGTATAGACTTTTAGGGTTAAGTTAATGTGGGTAATAGAAACGATGACGAATGGGGGTTTAAATAGTGTCCTTAGCACACTCCATTCTTTTTAAATTAGGCTCAACGGGGACACTAGGGATATTTTTAGTAAAGGTCAGAGATATTTAGGCTCTAACGATCCAAAGATGGCATAAGTAATTTCTTAATGCCAAATGCTCATGTAGTTTTTAAAGCAAGTAAAACACACAAAATATCATATCAATTATGGGAATTTTGGGGTTGAATGTTTAGCATCACTGGATTTCACATAAGCATTCGCTAAGACAGATGGTAGGGACAATTGAGACTAACATGCAGACATGGTTCGAAAGTGTGCTTGAGATATATAAATGAGAAAAATCCAAGGGATCTAACTATCATGCAATTGACCCTAAATCACAGTTTAATGCAACAATTATGTTCAAATGGCTATGCATCATATTCTTGTGCATATCTTGTTGTAATGAAGTAGGTGCTATAAACTTTATAAAACTATTCTAATCAATCCATAATTAAGATTGGTGTGGGTGCATGAGGAATCTGTAGAAAAGTAAAAGTTTCGCAAAATCAAGTAAATTCCAGAGGGATCTACGGCCTAGCTATGCTGTTCATTGCATTAACTCCTCATTGACTACGGCTAGCATTACCACACCTAAACTTGAGGATGAAAATTTTGAAATATATATATATTTTTTTATTAAAGAAAATTGGAGATGTTGATGACACAATTGATGATGGGTTCCCACAAGAGGAATCCACGAGCATCCAATGTGAGTGTATTCTGGTCAAGGCAACACCTCCGAAAATAAGAAAAAATTAAAAACATGAAAAACAGGTGAAGAGTTAAATGGTCATCAAGAAAAGAAAATTTTCTTTACCCTAAAAATGTAGCCCAACTCCATTCCTCCTTAGGCTAGGACCTGCTAAGACTCTGGGCTTAGAATCCCCCCCCAAACTTAATTTCTATTTTGTCCTCAAAATTGAGGAACATATGAGAGGATTGATGGGGACGGACAAATATCAAAAGGAAATAGCAGGCCCACCTAACGAAAGAGGATGAAACTTGGGCCTCGACTCACGGTGAGTCGGGCGGAAATAACGAATGAGGACGAAACTCGGGGATCGTGCCAGGAGACAACCCATAATAATTTGAGACATTTTGTCCCACGGTGTTAAACCACCCAAATAGCCGCTCTTGGTCGGCACGAATTTGTGCCAACTGTTGAGTTGCTATTTGGGATTCAAGGGAAACCTCTTCTAGCCTATTGGAGATCCCTACGAGTGGGTCCTCCTCCTCCTCTTAGGGTTCCTCCCCGTGAGGAACCCGCACTCTCGGCTGTTGCTGGTGCTCAAACAAAATGACCCTAGTAATGGCCGGACCAGCCTTAAGCCTCTCCGCATGTCTGGGCCATCTTACGCCTGCCCTCCTACACAACTCAGTGATCAAATGCAGGAACGCGAACCTCGCATTCGTGGCACCTCTAATAAGGGTCTTGATTTGGTCGTTGATCAGACAACCAACATCAACAGACCCACCGGTCATGATAGTGTAAGTCAGGACAGCCCTCTCCCAAGTCACCGTATGTTGGTGACTGGAGGGCATGAGACGACCACAAATAAATTTGAACACGGGCTTGGCCGTGTTCAAAAGGAAGGACTCCTGCATGGTGCATGGACCGAAGGGTGGATTACAGTTGTAGGTCCACTCAACACCAGGGAGGGCGATGGTCGCATTGACCACCTTGATAGAGACAGGGGTATGGAGGTGTGTGCTAAAATTATCAGCACCATTCGCAAAGTTGGATGTGCCGTAATACAAGTTAATACTTTGGGACGAAAAGTCAATAATAACGTCCCTAACATTAACTGTGTCTAAAACACCCCCATCCATGCCAATTTGGCCATTGGCATAGAACTCGCGGACAATAGGACGACTGCCTTGTCCGGAGAGTCAGTCAATTGCCCCCACCTACGGGCCGTAAAGTTGGGACGGAGGACAAATTCTTCAGCCTTGAATCCCCTCTCGGGAACCAAGGACTTGGAGAGTTTGGCCGCATATTTTTCAGAGGCCTCATAGGAAATAAATCGGGTGTGGTCATATTGCGGTTCCTCCTCCTGAACAGGGCGGGAGGTGGAAGCACCGGTATTTCTACGCTTTCTAAACATTTTGTTTTTGAGCAAAAATTAAAAATTAAGTATTTAATAATTAAAAGTAAATTTTCAAAATTTTAAAATTAAAAATTATTTCCTAAAGCATGCAAAAATATATCTACGTAAAAATATATCTAACACCCTAGCATGCAAAAATATTGATATAAAAATAAAAGAAAAGGGTTAGAATTACTTGTTAGTTGCAGCTTTAGAGTTGAAGAGTAGCCAGAGTTTGATTGGCGTCGGCAACAATGGTGTTTTCTTGTCCTCACTTCAAAGCTTCTTCAAACATCAAATGTAGTGTAATGGAGAGGAGATGGAGAGGTGGAAGATGAAGAGTGATGAAGGGGGAGGAGATTTCTTGAGATCAGAGCCGAAATTGTTGAAAGAATTTCAGGGATCGCCGGATTTGGAAGAGAGGGGGCGGCTGCTGCTGCTTGAAGGAGGGAAAATGGAATTCTGGTGATTCTGCAATTGATCCCAGTACTGTCTTATATAAAGGGACCTTGCGGTCGCAAGGTCGCCACACTACTGCTCGACGCAATGGGCGGTTCATGCGTTTCAAATTCTGCTGATTCCCCATGTACTGACTGTACGCTGCACGAGATCTGCATTTACTGAAGACCTTGTGGTCGCAAAGTCTCCCACATCTTGCGTCCGCAAGGTCGACAGAATTGGTCCTTCTTGATTATGTTTCATCCTTTTTAACAGTTTAACAGTTTAGCCCTTCCGTTAACTTCCGTTATGTTTCTTGACTTTCCTGTATTGCAAAAACTTAACAAAAACTCTAAACTAAAATTATTAGCAACATATAAATACAACACTAAGATGCCTTTTTCCCCCAAACTTGAATTTTGGCATATTTAATTAAAAATTAAATGTCCCGAAATACATTTAACGGAGAATAGCATATTTAACTTAACTATAAAAGCAATAAAATTCATAATAGTGGGTTGCCTCCCACTTAGCGCCTTTGTTTAACATCTTTGGCTCGACCAAACTACAAGCCTAATCCTTGGGTGGTTCATTGTCAGCCAAACGAATTAACTCAATTGTTCGTCCAACTGACATCGGCTCTAGGTATGGCTTGAGTCGGTGTCCATTAACTTTGAAAATTTCATTATTTTTAGGGTTTTGAATATCAACAGCTCCATGAGGATAAATTTGTACAATTATAAAGGGACCAGACCATTTAGATTTCAACTTTCCGGGGAATAGCCTAAGTCTAGAATTAAAAAGTAACACTTTCATCCCAGGATGAAACATCTTGTTGGCTAATCCCATGTCATGATATTTCTTGGTCTTTTCTTTATATGTTTTAGCATTCTCATACGAATTCAACCTATGTTCTTCTAATTCATCCAATTGAAACAATCTTTCCTTTCCAGCCAAAGTTAAATCTATGTTTAATTCTTTAACAGCCCAATAAGCTTTATGCTCAATTTCAACTGGTAAATGGCATGCTTTGCCATATACGATTCTATATGGACTCATTCCTATTGGGGTTTTAAAGGCAGTTCGGTATGCCCACAAAGCATCCTTAAGTTTAGATTCCCAATCTTTACGATTAGGCCTAACAGTCTTTTCTAATACTGCTTTAATTTGTCTATTACTTACCTCTACTTGGCCAGATGTTTGAGGATGATAAGGTGTAGCTAACTTGTGAGTTACACCATGTTTCTTAAGGACATTATTCAATAACTTATTGGTAAGTGGAGTCCCAGTCACTTATTATGGCCTTAGGTACTCCATATCTACGAACAAATCTTCTACAAATTTAACCCTTTGTTTTACCATCGTTTGTTTTGGATTCTTCTGCTCCATTTAGATACCATTAATACTGCTAAATATACTCACAATTATTTGACACTAGAAAAGGACCCATGAAATCAATACCCCCAAACATCAAAGATTTCAACAACCAAATTAATATGCGAGGGGCATTTCGTTTCTTTTCCTATTCATGAGTTCTTTGACACTTATCACATGTTCTATAAAATAGTTCACAATCTCTAAAAACAGTGGGCCAATATAAACCAGATTGTAAAATTTTTCTAGTAGTTTTGTTTCCACTAAAATGACCTCCACAAGAGTATTCATGGCAAAATTCCATAATACTTTGTTGGTCTTTTACGGAATACATCTCTCTTATTAAGAATTTGAACAAATTTTATATAAATGAGGTGCTTCCCAAAATTAATTTTTTAGTTTCGGCCAAAATTTCTTCTTTCATAATGATCAAAATCAGGATTTATGATATCAGACACATAATAATTGACAAAATCGGCATACCAAAGTGCGAATCTTTAATTGCTAATAGTTGCTCATCGGAAAATCATCATTTATGGGAAGGATCATCAATAAATTGATCAGCAAGGGTGAAAATTCTAATCTAGACAAATAATTAGGCTACGACATTTCGGTTCCTTTTTATCTTTGATTGTAATGTCAAATTCTTGTAACAGTAACATCCATCTAATTAATCTTGGCCTAGCATCTTTTTTACTTAATAAATATTTTAATGCAGAGTGATCAGAAAATATTATCACCTTTGATCCTAACAGATATGATCTGCATTTTTCTAAAGCATATACAACTGCCAAGAACTTTTTTTCTGTTGTTGTGTAATTTAATTGTGCATCATTTAGAGTTCTACTTGCATAGTGTATTACATGAGGTTTTCTATCTACCTTTTGTCCTAACACGGCTCCAATTGCAAAATCTGATGCATCACACATGATTTTAAAAGGAAGAGACCAATCAGGGCCGAATAAAATAAAAGAGTTAATTTTTTCTTTTAATAAATTAAATGCATCCAAACATAATTTATCAAAAATAAATTCTGTATCTTTTACTAACAAATTACATAGAGGCTTACAGATTTTGGAAAAATCTTTTATGAATCTTCGGTAAAAACCACCATGCCCTAGAAAATTTCTAACACCTTTAACTGAAGTTGGAGGGGGTAGTTGTGAAATAACTTCGATTTTAGCTTTATCAACTTCAATGCCTTTATTAGACACAACATGCCCTAAGACAATTTCATGTTTGACCATGAAGTGACTTTTCTCCCAACTTAAAGTTAAATTTGTTTCACAGCATCTTTTCAGGACTGATGTAAGGTTTTCTAAAAAGTGATCCAAAGAATTTCCAAAAACTGAAAAATCGTTCATGAAAACTTCAACACATCTTTCAACTAAATCTGAGAATATAGATATCATGCATCTTTGAAAGGTGGTTGGTGCATTACATAGCCCAAAAGGCGTTCTCCTAAAAGCAAAAGTACCAAAGGGACATGTACAAGTTGTTTTCTCTCTGGTCTTCTAAAACAGGATTCGATTGTAAATCCTAAAACCATCAAGAAAGCAATAATATTCATGACCGGCTAGTCTTTCAAGGATTTGGTCAATAAATGGCAAAGGAAAGTGGTCTTTCTAGTTGCTTTATTTAATTTTCAAATCAATGCATGTTCTATAACCGATTATTGTTCTTGTAGGACTAATTCATCTTTTTTCATTTTTA